>CM076571.1:711140445-711477363 GCA_034641835.2 Pinus albicaulis | reverse complement strand
GATTTATTAAAACTTTCCAATTATTATTATTAGTTAATATGATAATTTACCGTGCGTGAATATTACATCGCTGCCTAGGATTTGGTGCATGCTAGATTAGAGAAGCTCACCATTTACCGTGCGTGCTAGAATATTAAAACTATCATAAAACTTCGTGCAAGAAGATTAAAGCTATCAGTAAAACATTCCTTCCAGAAGATTAAAGCTGTCATAAAACTTTGTGTGCCACAAGATTAAAGCTATCAATAAAACTTGGTAGCCCCTATTGTATTCTTAGAATTTTAATAAAGTCAACGGCATTCTTGATAGATGTAGAATGACGTGACATTAATACTTTGTATTGTCTATTTTTTTTTTATTAATTTGGTGCAGGTGTAACGCAAATCGATGAAGTGCACGAATATCAACGCACTTGTGTTTTTTTATCCAATAAGATAACCCGCTTTGCTAGGTCGCTATAGTCCAAGACGGGACGCATAGCTAACGCCACATCTCAATTTCAACTACCGATCAAAAGATCAAATTAGGGTATCTTGTCACGAATAGCAGAGCTTATATTGTTTTCAGATCTAAATAAAATTGTTTTTTTTTTAATAATTTACGTCCAGTAATTTGCTATAGTTTAAGGAATTTCAAAAGGTTTAGCAGAACCAACAATAGTAAGTTTCCATAAAAGATGTTTAGAGACATGTGGTTATAAGAAATGAAAACCAATAATATTACAAATAAATGTTAATTAAATAAATTATAACAAATTAAAAAATTCAACCTTACAAATAAATGTTGATTAAGTAAATTACAATAAATAAAAAAATAAATTATAAAGTGCTACATTATAGTATTGAAAAATATTTGAAACATTTAACCAAACTAATACATGGTCAGCAAAAAAACTCATTGTGTTATACGTGCTGCTGCAGGCATAAAAATTGGAGTTTAAAATTATAGTAATTTAACATAGAATTATTTAAAATAACTTTAAAATTAATTTAAATAAAACTCTCAAACATGTGACATTTTTGGGTAATAATAATAATTATTTTAATAATAAAAAATAAATATATTAAAAACTATGTTTTATATTTGGAACATGTAAATATAAATATATAATTATATAAATTACAAAATATTGTTAGAATAAAAATAAGTAAGTTAATTTTTTTAATTACAAATAATAATAGCTCTTTGAATCACTTTATTTTTCTGGTAGTTTCATATAAATAAATAATTTTTATGTAACTATAATTTTTTATAATAAAATATTATAAAATTTACAAAATCACAATATGTAGTGGGGTGTTATTAGGGAAATAAGGCTTAGTAAGAGTTTATGCCAATTTGTTATAATGGGAAACCAAGTTTAGCATATTAAACATGTTCACATAGAAAAATATTATAGATATCATAACACTAAGGTAAAATCTGAAAATGTTTGAAAGAAAAAAAGCCTTGGACTAAAATTGTTGCATGCTATATTAAGGTTCAACCTTGTTTTTTAACTAATAAAACAATGAAACATAAAAATCATAAACATAATAGAAAATATTTAAAATAGAGGCATTTCTCAAGGAGAGGACCTGAAATTACCTCTTCCATAATAGCACCTTGTTTCTAAGAGCTTAGAGTGCCTAATAGACTAAATAGGATGGAATATGGGTCCTGAGGTACCACAATCAGGTGTTTTTGGGAGTCTCTCGAGTCCCTTGAACCATTCATGTCTTCTCCACCCTCCGAGCATTTAACTATGATAGTTAGCCTCGACACCCCCTCCACAAGGACCTCAAACTTATATTGGAAGTGTGGGAGCTACTTCTTTAGCTCAATCATTTTAGCTCCTTTTGGAGTGATGACTAGGGAAAACATAGTTTGGATGGTCTATTACATCTCATTAAGCCTTAAAAATTCTCTCTCCATAGTTCTATAATTACCAAGGACATGAAGCCAACATTGTATCTCTACCAATATCCTCTCAAATTCCTTTCATTCCCATAATATTTTCATCACTACATCAACCTCATTAATGGAACACTTACCTTGCATGGGACACCCATATAAAAACTTGTTGCAGTATTCGATGATGACATCCAACACTTGAGAGGAAGGAGGTGGATAGAGGAACAATTATATGAAACTCCTTAGAACCTTCTGAGATATCCACTCCCACACCCCT
The DNA here is from genome assembly GCA_034641835.2 of Pinus albicaulis. Taxonomy (NCBI): domain Eukaryota; kingdom Viridiplantae; phylum Streptophyta; class Pinopsida; order Pinales; family Pinaceae; genus Pinus; species Pinus albicaulis. The sequence continues at coordinate 711,475,193 of CM076571.1, read as the reverse complement.
AGAACACACAAGGTGGTTGATTTCAACTTCCTTGTCTAGCATCATGCTTTTTCAAGCTCTCAAAACTTGACATCATACCCCATGTGGGAAAAAATACTAAGTTATACTATTTTATTTGTGTTTATAATAAAGTATATCATTTTATATATGTGTGAGAAATATGTCAATAAGGTAGTTTGAATTTGTATTAATATAATGTTAGATTGATCTCACAGATGTATCCATGTAACTCTCTTTTTTACATATAAAATTATTGGAAATTTGAACCAACAACCTAACAAGAAATACCTTAACAATGCACAATACACATTAATATCAACTAATTTACACAAAAAAAACATGAAAAATTATAAATATTTAGGTTTATATATATATATATATATATATATATATATATATATATATATATATATATAGACTCTCTTAATAAGAATAGGTGTTGCTTCAAACTTACAAGTTGGACGTTTTGAATTTACTAAGTAATTCAAAATGTAAGTGTTCTCTAAAATCTTTCTAGATCTTTCTGAATATATGTTTGAGATTTATCTCAGCTAATCATATTTTGTATTTTGTATTTTTTTTCTTTTCAATTAAATTGATCTATTATTATCTTTGTTAAATCATGTGCACTTCTTCACAACTTTTCTTGCCCCATTTCCTTTTCCTTAACCATATTTCACAACACCCCTTTCCTCTTCCCTAGTAACTCTTTTCCTTCAACAAAGTATTTGCTTCTTCACATCAAGATAACATTTCTTTTTGATATTGGTGCATGATCTCTTTCATCCACTATTTCACTTTCATTCTATCCTTTAGTTTCTTCTATCTTCGTCCTCTCCATTACTTTTTACTGCTCTTGACATTGCTGTTGCAATTTCGCTAGACAACTGCACAAACCAAGTGTCCTATCAGATTTTACCCCAACCATTTTCACGCTTCGCTCACTCTTATGCCCCCAAGAAGGCTACACACTTGGGTTTTGACATAATCATAAAACAGGAGGACAATGAAATTGATGCCTTGAAAAATATAACATTATAATCAAAATTTAAGAAAACCAAAATTCGTTTTAAGCAGATTTCGCAACACCGTTCGCTTAGAAACAATGACAAACTTTTTTATCTCTAAGATTACTATGGCAGTTGTTGAGGTCTTTTAGCATATTTGTTGCAGTCGAATAGAACATTTGCTGAAGATATCCTCAAAACCCCAAGTAACCAAAGTAACCAATGACGGAACAGGAGATTTTCAATTTCCTTGGTAAAATATTTCTCATGTATATATATATATACTCTGCAAGAACCAATACATGGTATATCGGTAGTTGGAGGGATGATGATTGTTCTCTCAAGACATCATCTAGACTCCACATGTTATCAGCTGTTTTCATCGTACTTTTCTATTTTTACTGTCCTTTTAAAAAGTAGCTTAATATTAATATTAACTTAAAATTTTCTATAGTTCTTACGAAATTTCTATATCGACTATTTTCCTCAAATTGTAAAAACGTACACTTCCTAAATATGAGCTTTTACGATGTCAAAAAGACACCCATCTTGCTCTAACATTTGGACATATACTGGAACAAATTCTACCCAACAAGGATGATATGATTAATTTCTCTTACTTTTAAAAACATCCAAAATTACATGGTTAATATCACATAGATATGTGATCATTCCTTCATATAGTTATGTAGTTGTTGCCGCGATTCACTTTCTATGTACAACTTTGTGCTTGAGGATAACATTCAATATAATATAACATTTATCAATAATATAAAAATATATTTTATGTATTTATAATAATTTATAATATTTTTTTATGATTTTTTAATTTAAACTCAAATATATATGTACATTCAACAAAATTTGCGAGAGATACCAATTCCATATGACCAGACCGATTCCATATACTTATTAATATTAACTTATACTTCATGATCTTCACACTGCCACAGATTTTTATAATATACCGTTGAATTTGTGTTGAACAACGACATCTGGTGGAGGCACCCCACGTTAAATGCTTTTGACTTAGAACGATAATTTACCTCACCATGGAATTATTACAAATAAAAGTCTATAATTTAATGAAAGGTGTTTTATATTTTTATAATTAAAAATAGATGAGATAATTCTTTTAATCATTCTTAAGTTTTATAATTATCTTTTAATCATGAAGAATATGTTTTATATCTTTTTTGATAATAAAAATTAACTTGTTATTTATTTTAATTATTTTAAAATATTTTATAATTTTAATAAAATTAATTGGAATTTAAAGCTATAATAATTTAACATAAAGTTATTCAAACTATTTTTTAAATTAATTTAAATAAATCTCTTAATTATTATGAAAAAGGTGTGGCATATATTAAAAAATATGTGCCATATTTACCATATAAAAATAATTATATAAATTATAGAATATTGTTGAAAAAATAAGTTATTTTTTTAATAATAATTAATAATCCTGGTGTGAATCACTTTATTTTTTAGTGGTTTTTATATAAACAAGTATTTTGAATGTAATTATATTTTTTTATAACAAAACATTATAGAATTAGAGAATCACAATATGTAGTGGGTATGGCAGTAGGGAAATAAGTCTTAGTAAGATTTTATGCCAATTTCATATAATGAGAAATATTAAACATGTTTATATAGGAAAATATTATAGATATGATAACCTTAAGGTAAAATCTAAAAATGTTTGAAAGAAAAAAAATAGTGGTCTAAAATGGTTGCATGCTACATTAAGGATCAACCATGTCTTTTATCTAATAAAACTATGTGAAACAAAAAAAGCGTAAACATAATAAAAATATTTAAAATAGATGTACTGTTCAAGAAGAGGAACTAGAGTTACCTCTTCCATAATACCATTGGGCTTATAAGATCTTAGAGTGCCTACTTGGAATAGGATGGAATATAGGTCCTCACGTACCACAATTGGGTGTTTTTGGGGGTCTTTCAAGGCCCTTGAACAATTTATTTCTTCTCCGCCCTTAACTTGTCCTATAAAGCCTTTAACTATGATAGTTAACATGGAAACCCCGCTCACAAGGACCTCAAAATTACATTGGAAGAGTGGGAGCACTTCTTTAGCTAAATTATTTTAAATCCTTTTGGATTGATGGCTTGGGAAACCATATTTTGGGTGGTCCAGTACATCTCACTAAGCCTGAAATATTATGTCTCCATAGGTATAAAATTACCATGGTCATGAAGCCAACATTGTGTATCTACCAATATTCTATCAAATCATGTGTCTTCCCATAATATCTGCATCACTACATCAACCTCATTATTGGATGGTCATGAAGCCAACATTGTGTATTTACCAATATTCTATCAAAGCATGTGTCTTCCCATAATATCTGCATCACTACATCAACCTCATTATTGGAAGACTTACCTTTATTGGGACACCCATATAAAAATTAGTTGGGGGAGTGATAAATATCCTACTAAAATTTTGTAACACATCTCCAACCTAAAACCTTGGAGTGGGCAGTGCTTGTCAACTATGTAATTGGATGTTTTCATCTATTCTTATTTAAAGTCAATACAATGAGTATCATACTTTCCACAACTAGAGTATCAATATCCCAACCTTCTTCCATGTGCAAGACCCATTTACACCATTCTTGGCTACAAGAAATGTATGGATGAAGTCCCATAAAGAAGAACCTAGGGCAACCTCACACTTATAAATCCAAAAACTCTCCCACTTGGTAGAAATAAAAAATCATTTGATGATATGATTTCTCATTCATGGTACTTTTCTTTCACACATAGTAAGCCCAAGAGACTATCCAATAGAAGGCCATATCTACATGCATTTGTCCCACCTAGCAACTACACCACTAACATTGATTAGTCAAATTCTCATTGTAGTAAGTGGGGACATGCAACACTTGAGAGTAAGGAAGTGGATAGAGGAGCTAGTACATGACGCTCCTTAGAAACTTATTAGATAGCCTCTCCCACACCCATAGATCACACAAGGTGGTTGATGTCAACTTCCATGTCTAGCATCATGCTTTGTCAAGCTCTCAAACCTTGACATAATACCCCATATCGGAAATTAATTCTAAGTTATATTATTTTATTTGTGGTTATAATAAATTATATCATTTCATATATGTCTGTGATAAATTCGTTAATAGGGTAGTTTGAATTTGTATTAATATGATATTAGGTTGATCTCATAGGTGTATCCATGTAATTGTCTATTCTACATATAAAATTATTGGAAATATAAGCAATAACCTCACAAGAAATACTTTAACAATGCACTTTATTACCAACTAATTTACACAAAAACATTATAAATTATAGATATTTATGTTAAAACACACACACACACACAGACACACACACACACACACACACACATATATATATATATATATATATATATATATATATATATATATATATATATATATATATATTTCTAGTGACACTCTTATTGAGAATAATTGTTGCCTCAAACTTACAAGTTGGAAATTTTGAATTTACTAATAAAGCGAAGTATATTTGTAATGCCCCACCTTTTTTGACGATGTAAATACATGTACCTTTGATATTAGGTTGGTGGGACCAAAATACTTTATTGACTTGGATGCTCATGTAGTTCCAAAGATACTGATATGCCTATTTTGGCTAAGTGGATAGTGGATCCATGATGAAAATATTATAAATATTGTAAATGTACATATCCATTAATATTAATAAAATAAGGTTAACTACACGACCCAGTTTACAGAAAGAGTATGGGGGGCACAACTTCAAGGAAAAAAGACAACGGTTGGATATTTTAGTGAAAAGTGAATTTGGGACCCATGAGGGTTCTAGAGGGTGCCACATGGAAAGTTAAACCATGCATATATAAAGAAGTTTAGTTTGCATTTTTGGGGGGAGGAATTGGTTAGCGAGTCTTCGGGAAAGGGCTATGAGATTGATTGATGACTAGTGGGTCCTGGGATTGGACACTGGACTGGTCGGGGTGCGGTTATTAAGTTACTATGCCTTATGGATGCATCCTATTTTTATGATATGAGCCCCAATGTTGACAATTTATGGTCTGGAGGACGCTTGGAGCCCTGGAGCAGCACGGTTTCTGGGTTGGCACCTTGGCAATTAGTGTGGAGGGTGTCTACAGCCCTAGAGCATGATGACTATTGGGTTGGCACATTGGTCTTGGAGGTATGGATATTTTTGGTTATCGTTTCCTTTTGAGTTGTTGTCCCAACTTGGGTATGGCCCGATGGTTGAGATTATGAACCAGTAGGTCTATGGTTGGGAGGAGTGTGGAGATCTCGTAGCTAGTCAGCTCGTTATTACATATAAGTACCATATTCTCTCATGTTTTCTTGTGTATTATTTTTATGTATAGTTATGCATTTCAGCAATAAACCCTAATTCAGTTTATAGGTGTGATATATATATATATATATATATATATATATATATATATATATATATATCGTGTGGATGTGTGGTGCCCTATAATGTGTATTATTGAACTTATTATTTTTAGATGGGGTTTCATATAATTACATGAATGCTTCTGCTATGGTTCTTAACTGTGTGGAGAATATATGGTAAATTGCGCTACATTTCATAATTAATTACATTTGTTTGACACAGGCTAAATTATGGAAAAAAAAAGAATAATTATTATTGTATATGTTTTCTGAAGTTAATTTATTCATTGCACAATATTGTTGGGGTAGTGTTTGAGAGCTAGGGCTAAGGACATTATAAACTGGTATCAGAGCCTAGGACATTAATTGCATGTAAGATGTGTTTTTTCATAATGGATGAGACATTTTGGCCAAAGTACTCAAGACCTCTATATGAAGAAATCGACATGTTTATCTTTTTTTTATGCATGAAGGATGCACTTGGTTTTTATGACCAAGTTTGGCAAACTTTACCCTTCCACGAAATTATTTGCTTATATCAAATTCGCAATGTTGAATTCCTCTGATACTACACCTAAAACTCTCACTCTACTCTACAACTAGAATTATTTAATGGAATAAAAACTTATCACTATGACATGTTGTAACTTGAAAGAGACTACTAAGAAGCTTAAATATGGTAAATCCACGTTCACCTATCATTTGAACATAGAGCATAGAGTTATCTTAATTGTCAATTTTATGGATAAGAGACATTCGGGCCCTTTTAACCCTTAGGGATGATTAATTAATCTTAGTTCAGATAATTTATATTAATAAATTATCTATAATAGTATTTCCATAATTCCTATTTGAACGACCAATATTCCACTTCTTTGGAACTTTTCACCTCAAACATAATAACAAATATCATGAAGACCCAAAAGTAAGAAGAAAAAATCAGCTCATAATTAGGGAATCTAGCGACTTCTTTAAGGATCATAATTCAAGACTTTAGTGCCTTTTAAAGATCATTTCTTTTTCCATAAAATAAAAAGCAATAATCAAATTTTGTAGTGACAAGAATGGGAACAAATTTTAAATGTAATAACTACCTTCCCTAATGATAGTACATTTTTGTGTTGAAATGAAATTATTTTCTCGATCTTTTAAATAATAGATTCCTCCCCAAGTGACCCTTTAGAGGTACCTTTTTTTCAACTGATTGCAATAGTTAAGTGTCTTTTGTCTAGTATTTTCTGAGTCATTGAATTTAAGGGGAGAGGTAAAGAGACTACTAGACAAAAAAGAGCAGAGTGACTGAATGTCAAATGAAAATAACATTGAGGAATCTCTTCTGATTTTCTCATGTGGGCCTTCTTCAATTGATGAGGTAGTAGGAACTTTCTCCTCGAGAATAAATGGTGGAGAATAATGTTGAGTGAACTACTACTCATGTAACTTTGACTCCTCCTTACAATTGGAAGGTTTCTCTTCCCATAACTTTATCTCGGGTTATAATTCTAGCTTTCTATTGTTTATGAATAAATTGTCTCTATATCACTGTTTTTTGTCTCTTTTTGAGTGCTTGCTTGAATCGGTGAGATAATGTAGCTCATTTAGATTCCAAAAACCTTCAGTAACCCATTTTTTGAAGAGTCCTCTTCTATTTTTAATTATGCTATTTGGTCCTCCATAGCCTTGTCAATGTCGTTTCCTTCTAAAGATTCATACATTCTTGATAAGTATCCATTGTCCTGCTTTTCTTCTTCCATATAGTTGAGATCTAAATGAATGGAACATGAGATAATATTCGTGACATTTTCCAAATTCTAAGATTTTTCATTGCACTTCTCATGTGTATCAAGGAAAATGGATTCCATACATTCAACGTTATGCCTTTTTAAGGCTTGTTGTAAGGTTTGAAGCTTCAATTCACCATGTCTCCTTTCTTCTGTATCCTTAAGCTTCAATTGTTACCGACCGCTTTAAAGGTAAATTTAGTATTATTTAAGAAATGAGAATTATGAACATTCATCATTATTGCTCTAGATAAATCATGTCCTCTGAAATAATTTGGAAATTTAAAAAAATCACATATTTTGAAAAATTTCATTATTAATTTAATTTTTTATATATTAAGAAATAATACTCATGAATTATAAAACAGTTGTAAAATAAATAATATATAACAAAAAAAACCATGTATTTTTGGAATAATAAAATAGTTGTAACAAAAATAATACAGAACAAGAAAAACTATGTATATTTGGATGTATGAAAATTTAGATACATTTTATTAAGTAAAATTTTAAAAGAATAATGGTTATAAACATTTAAAAATATATTTATTAAATAATTACTTTAGATCCAGAGTTAAGATTGATTTAGGCCATGTTAGTTCCCCCCTATAAAGAAACTACATTCCACATGAATACCATGGGTCAATACCATGGGTTGTATTTATAGTTTATCATTCTTTTATTTTATTATTATTTTATTGATTGTATTTTGACCTAGTTAAAATGTTCATTACATTATGTCAATAATTTATTTAATTTATTTTTATTTTTAATTTTGTGTAATTTGACATAGTCAAAATGTTAAACATGACATTATAACCTTTATATCATACTTTGTTGGAGAGCATAGTAGCACAAAAATGCAATATTTCAATATATAAATAGTTAGATTCTTTTTATTATATTGTTTTTTATCCATGTAATATAAATTAATTGGCTTTTGTGGAATTTATTTTTATGATATAAATTTTATTATAAATAAAAAAATTATAATACAAAACAAGAAAAACTATGTATATTTGGATGTATGAAAATTTAGATAAATTTTATTAAGTATAATTTTAAAAGAATAATGGTTATAAACATTTAGAAATAATTAGTTTATATCCAGAGTTAAGATTGATTTAGGCCATCATAGTTCCCCCTATAAAGAAAGTACATTCCACATGAATACCATGAGTCAATACCATGGGCTGTATTTATAGTTTATCATTATTTTATTTTATTATTTATATTTTTACTATATTTTGACCTAGTTAAAATGTTCATTACATTATATCAATCTTTTTATTTAGTTTACTTTCAATTTTAGTTTTGTGTAATTTGACATAGTCAAAATGTTAAACATGACATTACAACCTTATTCAATCTAACTTATTAAAAAGAAGAAAACTAACATTATAAAAATATATATATAAATATTTACTTGATTTAATGGCTTAAAACATTTCAATCGTCTAACATTTAATCCAATGGCTCAAACATGAACATAGTGGCAACTAGGGGAGTTGTTTTCAAATAGTGATGCTTTACAGCGTAATTATCCGATAAACTAAAACAAATTATTTAAATTTAACCTTAGAAATAATAAATTTCCTATGTAAATTTGGCTCTTATTTCTATTTTTTTATTTTTAAATGTCACTGTTTATTAAAATTACGTTTGTACAATATAAAGAGACATATATATTAAACATTTAATTTCGAAGGTGTTAAGAGCGATTGGAAGGAGAATCATGCCATTTATATTGCATCGTTGAAACTAAAATAGGTTACCATGCATCTTTTAAATTGCATTTTCCCTCCCCCTTGCCGAATGCCATGCCTAGTAAACTCTAAAGGCGGTATCGTGACTAGGGTCACTGGTAATATCGTCTATTGTAAGTGCATTAAAAGGGCGGGAGTAAGCCCTGAAGGCATGTGGGCAGAATCCCCAAGAGTGGTGGTGGAGCCAGTCAACGCCGCCATAGAACTTTGGAGTTGGAGCCTCGATCAATCGATGGAACCTAGATCGGGTTGGAGGAGCATTGTTAACGTGCCTGCAGTTCTAGGCCACAGAATGATCATATCCGTTGGATGGGCGCGATCACGACCATCGGATTCCGTCAGGTATGCAAGCTGGCGTTAAGTCCAGATCCGTTGGCCCATCAGTAGTTCGATCTGAATGCCCTTCATTGTTGATCAAATGCAGTTTTGGGTCGTGGGCTCTACGAGTCTTAGGCACTCGTGGAGGGGCCTGTGAGAGGGCTCTCTTTTATTTATATATATATATATATATATTTATTTATTTATTTATTTATTGTGTAATATTATGGCATTTGTTTTTGTTTATTTATTTTTTATTGGTTCTAGTTGCCTATATTTTAATCTAAATGGACTTAAAATGTCATAAAATGTCAAAGAGTAATTAAATGTGTAGTTTGATAATTATTATTATTTTATTATTAATATTATTTCATATATTAAATAATTAATAATAATAATTAATTATATTTAATTGTAATTATTTAAATTTTATATATATATATATATATATATATATATATATATATAGATATGAAACTTTAACATATATATGTTTAATTTTTAATTAAATAATATTTAAATTATATAAAGTTGTATATAGTTTTAAAAAGTTAATATATGAAAATTAACACTTGGTGGTTGTTGGACAAAGAGGATGGCATGTGGAACACATGTAAGGATGAGCTAGAAAATAGAGTTTGTTTCCAATGAGAAGTTGGAGGAAGCTTCGAGAGAAGTTAATCATAGAGAATCGCATAAACAATAAGAGGGAATCTGTATGCTACAAAAGTGCAGTTAGTTACCAAGTAGTACAAAATGGTTGAGGGCAAACATAATTTGAATATTCAGGTATGAAGGAATTGAGAAAAATCGGTAAACCTTCTAAAGTTCATAGATTACAGCTCGTAAATCGGATTTGGGCTTATGATCAGTTACTGGAAATCTAATTCCGGGAACAAGATAGCCATGCACATAAAAATTTGGTTTACAACCAAAAATTCAGGGAAATTTTGAGGAAAAGCTACAAGAAAATTTCAAGGGACAGAACAATTAACAAGTTGCAATCTTTCCAAAGGCATAATTTTCACCTCGGGTATCAAAATAGCACAAATAGAGAGTCAATAGAGAGCTATGAACAAGAAGAACAACCTGGTAAGCCCAAATTTTCAACTTTAGTGAAAATTTAGGATGATAATCATAGGAAATCTACAAGTGCAATGATCTGAAATTAATTTTTAGTTAATGATGTGCTAAAATTATTTTTAGAATTAACATGAAAGGGATTTGGTTTGCTTATCATACAAGTGTTTATACAAGTTTTTATGAGTGAAAATTCATTAACCTTGATGATATTAAATGTTTTTCATGAACTTAAAAGCATGGAAACTCAATGCTGAACAAAATGATAATAAAACACAACAAGCACAAATAACAGAGACAAATACACAATTTTTTGATGAAGGAGTTCACCCCTCCTGGGCTACATATCCTTGGTCCAGATTCATAGTGTGGGCCTTTGTATTATCTTAAAGTGTGGAAAAGTGTTGTTTACAGTCTCCTGTTGCCTCTGTAACATGCTCCAATGGCTTCAAAACATCAAGATCTATCAAGAATGACTCTTCCCCAGCCAAAATTGGTCGAAAATTGTCTCAGTTATGGCAAAAACCAAATTTTCCTAGTTGTTCTGCACTAAATCTGGATGTCTGCCAGTTAACTCCAATAAATGTGGAAGTCTGCCGAATCTGGCGGGGCCACCAAGATAAGTATGCGCTTAATGTTAAGGTAAGTGGTGTTTAAGTGGGGTTAAGCATGTTTAGCGCTAACCTGCACTTATCCGTTAATGTCGGATTAACGTTACTTAACCATGAATTACCGTATTAATAAATGACTTAATTCATTTAAATATCCGCATAAGTTTTCCCACCATATGGCTTTGGCTCTCGGTCTTAGCGTGTGGCCATGTGGGAGGGGTTTGGCCCCCTCCAAACACCCATAATCCGCAACAACAAAATTTAAATAGATTTGAAACTCCATATGGTTAAGGACTTCGGTGGAGGAATAACGGTAAGGTGGTGCATTGTGGTGCGGGTGGTTTTGTTGAACGTTGCAAAGGCTCGGACCATAGTTAGAAACTTTGGTTAGTAATATAATATGTCAATACATACATACATACATACATACATACATACATATATATATATATATATATATATATATATATATGCATTTCACCCATTTGACTATAGTTTAACTTTGTATAAAATTTACAATGCCAGCCTTTTATTCCGACCTCCATTAAAGAAATATGCGCCCATCCATCGTGCCATAGGCAGGGGGGGTGCACGTGGCAGCCTTCGGTTGCGTCACATGGTCCTTCCCCATTGGCCCAAATTCACCCTTAATAAAATAATCCAACGTAAAAATAATTCCAAACTTAAGAAATATCAGAAAAAACCAACTTCCCCAAGAAACATTGGCGAATCCGGAGATGACACTTTTCACAGTGTCACTAGCTGAAAAATAGGAGAATATTCCCTAAAGATTCCTAAGGTGCTGATTGGACTGCCAAGTTATCAGTCTGTCACTATTCTACACAATTTTTACATGTTTGGGAAAATAAACAACAAACCATATCTCACTCTGTTGTAGTCGCTACAACACCACCCAAAATTTTGGGTATATTCAAAATTTTGTGTCCCTCCTCTACCTGCTTAGCCATTAAGGTTTTAACCTGGCCTGTAAACGATGATATCCTCGTAACTTTTCCCAAGCGCCTCATGAGCCTTCTCACAATTATGACAAGATACTCTTGCCGCAGCCATGCCATGCGTGTGAAATCACCATGCATACGCGAGAATAGAAACTCTTCTGTGTATTAAATATGTACATTAGAATTCCTTTTGCCTCAGATCATTAGGCATTCTGTTTAAGCATTTCAATTAAGTTCATAGTCTCACGTAAAATTATGTGGGGGACGGATCGTCCTCTAAAAGGTAACTTGAACTAACTAATATTATAATGTTACATGCAGGTTGACCCCACAGGTGAGATGTCAAACAATATCACCGTTGCATTGCGGGTAAAATAACAAGAGCTTATGCAGCCCCTGGGGACTAAAGGAAAACACATCGATCACCCAATGAATAGGAAGGCACTGGGCATCAGAAAACATTGGCACACGATGAATTCCTGTGCACGATGGTGGAGATTGTTTTAAGGTTGAGACTACGCTAAGGTTAGCCACCATGACATAGCTGAGTCTACAACGGAGCTGAGACTTCATCAAGGACGCGACTGGTCATTGGGTCGCAGAACTGAGCAGTAGATCAAGCCTGTGACTGGTGTGCAGATGCGACTATGCGACCTCTGTGAAGTTACACCCCAGATAAGAGCTTTGAGTCGCAAATTTCCTCAAGTTGTAGGTCGCAGATTCCCTTAGGTTGCCAGGTCGCATAGTCGCACTCCCTATTAAAAGCTCGATGAAGTGACCCAGCGACCCAACGACTAGGTCGCGAGGTCACAAAATCATGGCAAGTCGTAGGTCGCAAATTGTTGGGGGTCGTAAGTCACAAGGTCCAGTCAGGTCGCAGGTCGCAAATTTCCTCAAGTCACAAGTCACAGATCCCCTAAGGTCGCTAGGTTTCATAGTCGCACTCCCTATTAAAAGCTCGACGACGTGACCCGGCGACCCAACGACTAGGTCGCGAGGTTGCAAAATCATGGAAGGTTGCAGGTCACAGATTGTTGGGGGTCCCAAGTTGCAAGGTCCAGTCAGGTCGCAGGTCGCATTAGTGGCTCAGGTCGCAAGTTGCGAAATAGACTGGGTTGCAAGGCAGCCCAACAGTCGGTAAAGCGAAAAGTTAGGGAGCCCAAAGGGCAAGCTTCGTTCTATAAATATGTCCTTCAGGAATTTGCAAATGATCTTTTGTTTGGGACTCGAGTTGAGTACACTGTATTACCAGGATTATACAATTTGAGCATGAACACAAGCATTTTGAAAAATCGCTTTGTGGATCTGGTGTTGACATATGTATGAGCACTATTTGAGTATTATATTTTTAGTTTCTGAACATATTTAGATTAAGGGAACTGTATCTTCAATTCATATCACAATTGCATAACAGTTTGCTGAGTATATGTTAATGGTGGTTGAGTTCATTTCACTTTCTTAATGAATGTTGATGACTTTGTTTATTAGCATTTGTGTTATCATTTAAAATTTTTAGGAAGAGAAGGGTGTTCTTGCGATAAGGAATTGTTTCTTTTGTGGTCAAAATATTTTACAAGCATGACCCTAATGATGTATTGTTAACAATGATTCCTTCGGTACTTATGCTTTATTATTTCCTCTTGCAACTCATAGTGTTATATGTACATTTAATGCATCAATCATATGTCTTATATCATTTGATTAAGTGTGTATCCACTGGTTTATAGAGTTTAAGTGAGACCCAAAGAAAGGAGAAATCAGTGGTAGCTAGACCCACACCTCGGACAGGATCGCTATTCCAAATGGTTCAAGGTCTAATTGGGACTTTTTATGGGGGAGATCCCCTGCTGTTGGTGGGACAGATTTTCCATCAACAAAAATGGCACTAGAAGGAGGGCTAGATGATAAGCTGAGCCCTCAGAGCTTGCATTTAATCTCATATCTATAGTGGATCGTTCCCAAATAATTCTCCCGAGATGTTATTCGGAGTTTTATGAGCCTCGATGTCTCATCCCCGATGAACTTATGTATCACTTGTTCCAGTTAAAATTCGATGGTGAAAATGGAGTGTCCATAACCCAACACCTTTTAGATTTCTATGACTTTGGTGAGTGCTACGAAATTGACAATGAAGGTTTGATTTGTTTTCTTTTCTTCCTCACTCTCGAAGGTCGCACTAAGCAATGGTGCCACACATTTTCGGAAGCTTCCATCCATTCGTTTGAACAACTTTCCAGTGAATTACAACAAGCTTTTCACAGGTACGATTTTCAAAATGTATTAATAACGTTAAGTGACATCAGAATGGAACCTCAGGAAGCTCTAGATGAATTCTCTATCAGATTTGTCCATTATTGTTTTGATTTCCCTGAAAGGGATATTGATTGGAAATTGTTATGTGAACAGTTCAGCTATGTGATCCTCGTTTCCCTTGAAAAATTTCAAGTAGCAACCCAGCCTGATCCTAGTATTCCCTATGACAACCCACAAGTTGCCAGCTCTTTAGACTACGTCCCTAATGCTTCCTTGTCCATCTCCCCAAGTCTAGACCACATTCAGGCCTCCAAGGAGAGTATTGCTATTTGTGATATTCTTGCTCCTCCTCTTGAGTTGTCGGGTAGTGGAGTTGTGACCTCCAAAGTTCTGAGCAATGATAGACGGGTGCAAGAAGATAAAACCTGTTGTGCCACCTCTGAATCTTTCACGCACCATGTCGAATCAGAGCTTGAAAACCATAGTGGCTCATTATCTCTCCCTTTTCATGAGAACTATCTCGAGCCTACTCGATGTTTCCCTGGACACAGTCCTAAATCTGATTCGCATACTGATTATGAATCGACTCTTATCGCAAATGAAGTTGATTCTCTTACAAGGCCTGCTAGATGATTGTTTTCTCTGAATGACACGTATGTGTGTATTGAGAAACCTTGTATGGTCAACACCCTTGCGGCTCAATCTTTTTGTTCATTATTCCCCGATTTATTTCACGAGTCCGCCACACCAGTAATTTCTTCGAGAAATTCAAGATTTCCTTATACTGGTATTGGCGACAATCATAAGCACACAGGTGGTGTTTCACAATCACAGTGAAAAATTGATGAATTTTTTAAATCTGATCTTTCTCACTCGAAATCTTTAGACAGCCATAGGAGTGATTTCCTGTTTGGGCAACTCCAAGATGTCCCCTTTATTGATCCATCCCAATTGGTAACTCCCGGGGAGCCTAACATGCCAGGTATCCAACTTGATCAAATCTATGATTACAGAAATCACTGCTTACCTGAAAACATATTCACTCATACCACTGAGGACTGCCACTTGTATCTCTTTGGCAACCATATGAAGACACCAAAAGTCGATAATCCTCTTTATGAAGATTCGAGTACCCATCAGGGAATCAAAGCACTTCCGCTTCTGCCGGCCGTTACCCCTAGTCCTTCTGATCCTGACGAGACCTCTCAAACAACTCCAACGAGGGTTTCTCAACTTAGGGTTTCTGAAATAACGATTCCCAAGCACCACACTCCTCTCAGCATAACCGCGTCGGATATCAGTTCATTCAGGAAATTCTACCATTCAAGTGATGCTTTTTTGAGCACATCTTTCTGTCCCCTGACAGCTGGTATGCAACAATCGATTTGCCCTAATCTTGTCTCTAATCATTTCAGTTGTTGCCAAGCCAGTACCGGTTACAATCAGGCAAAAAAATGTGATTTTGGGCAAATCCCTCAACTGCCTGAAAACCTTCCGATAAATTCACCCCATCCTGGAAAATTTAAACAATATGATTCATTGGATTATCCATCTGTCAGTGCACAAACATTTGGTCGAATTGATATAAAGCCCACTGACATCTTTCCAATTACTACAATTGATGATCACATCCATTCGCCAGTTGATCTCACTAACCCATTAAAGTTTGGGAGCCCCTCGCTCGAAGGCCTAGAATTGGTCCAGGATGGTGAGGCATTTCAGCCTTCACTAACGGTTAATTCGGATCCTCACATCCTCGGCGAAACCCAGGAGCAACTCCGAACTAGGGTTTTCAAAATTAGGGTTTCTGCACTTGGATGCGCAAGAATCTATAATTCGCCTGGCACATGCTTATTGTTTCCATTCCATAAAATTGATCGTCCTCAACACCATGATGAGGTTTCCATTTGGTTCGACAGATCTTATCCGGTGAATATACTCACAAATAGGAAATGGCTTACCCCGTGCCCATCAGACCTAGGATTTTGCATGAATGGATGTGTGTCATTTATAGATAGTTTTAAGTTTCGAGAATATATTTCTATGTATTAGGATAAGAGTGAAATTCAGCTTGCACAATCCACTCTGGCACGTTCTCTGGTAAGCAGCCATGGCCTTCTTGCTATTGCACATGCTCTTCAGGTAAGTCTTATTGTTGGTGCACGATTTTGTATGTTGGCTCTGATTGCGAACATTGTTGTTCTTGCAGGGTGGGAACTAATGTGGTGGTTGCAATGGAAAGATGATTTCACATAACCCGACCGCATGATTGGTTAAACTAGGAATAGGCTAGCTAGGATCTTCTAATAAAGTTTTGTTTCTTAAGTTATTAATTAAGTTTACTTGCTAAGGTTTTACTTCATGGTTTAGAATTATGCTTGTTGTATTTTCTTGCGTTTTGTAGTTTTATGCATTAAAAATTTCCATTTATTTTTGCATGCATGCTTTTTCAGTTTCCCTATTGCTACATAATGTTCAGATAATCACTGCATGTGCTTTTCCTTGTCTCTCCACCTCCAACTAGTGATCGTTCCCGCACATGGCGTTGCATTTCATCTTGAGCCTCGTTTATTACATTACGTCGTACACTTTCTTCCCCACATCATTTCCGCAGGTTATTGATATAGCGTTGAAAATATTCCACATATCGCCTATCACTGCATGAGCCCTCATTGAAACCCTACCACCTTGCGGACTTGTTCTGCCCCGATTGTTGAAATAGTAACCCCATTGTTTGTGTGAGGTTGCAGTGTATATCTCAAGAGGCAGCTTTCTCTCAAGACAGGTCATCGAAGTTGCATTCTCAACAAGATGCCTATGAGTCTAAACTTATTAGCTGGGGAGACATGAGCCGGTTGTTTGTGGGAGACCTAATGAGTTTGAATGGCCCAATACTCGTAAGCCTGAGCCTTGTTCCTAGCATAGTCTTGGACATCTTAATGATCTGTTTTGTGTGCTTCGCCTATTGTGTTAGATGGGATGTCAAGGTTTGGCACAAGGGAAAATCCAAATCAGGATATCTTCCAGTTTCTGTAAAACAAGAAACAACCTCTCTTGCTCATAAAATAAGTTGGGATCCCTCATCCGCCCATGAAAAATAAGTGCCACGAGCACATGAAAATAAGTGCTACAAGAACATCAAACAAATAATGGTAAACGATCGATAAAGGCTTCTTGCGCAGAGAGGTAATGCAACGACTCCGCTGGGGCACTGACCAGGTTCGCTGGTAGCGGAGCAATGCTTTTGATTTCTTTAACTGACTCCGCCGAGAAACTGTCCAGGCCTGTTGGCAGTGGAGAAACACCGAAAACTTACTTTAAAAATCCTGAGAATAATAAACCCACTGCCTAGCTCTTCACATCATCAACAAGCTACTGGCGTCTGTGAGCTTCTTCTTTGATGTGTTTTGATTAACAAGACCTAGCTGAGGCACAAGGACTGGGCATACCTGTAAAGGCCAAAGTAATACAAAGGGTACTCGTAGAACCTGTTCAATATTCCCTTGCATCACTATCTTGGCTTAGAATATTGTGGTGATATTGACAGAGATGCTGGATTCTACCAGTGGTTCGCCATTTTTTGTAGCCGCTACAACACCACCCAAAATTTTGGGTATATTTAAAATTTTGGGTCCCCCTTTTTACTTGCTTAGCCGTTAAGGTTTTAACCTGGCCTGTAAACGATGATATCCTCATAACTTGTCCCAAGCCCCTCATGAGCCTTCTCACCATTATGACGAGATACTCTTGCCGCAGTCGTGCCATGTGTGTGAAATCACCATGCATACACTAGAATAGAAACTCTTCTGTGTATTAAATATGTACATTAGAAGTCCTCTTACCTCAGATCACTAGGCATTCTATTTAAGCATTTCAGTTAAGTTCATAGTCTCATGTAAAATTATGTGGGGGACAGATCGTCCTCTAAAAGGTAACTTGAACTAACTAATATTATAATGTTACATGCAGGTTGACCCCACAGGTGAGATGTCAAACAATATTAGTGTCGCATTGCGGGTAAAATAACAAGAGCTTATGCAGCCCCTGGGGACTAAAGAAAAACACATCGATCACCCAATGAACATGAAGGCACTAGGCATCAGAAAACATTGGCACATGATGAATTCCTGTGCGCGGTGGTGGAGATTGTTTTAAGGTTGAGACTGCGCTAAGGTTAGCCACCATGACGCAGCTGATTCTATAGCGGAGATGAGACATCATCAAGGATGTGACCGGTCGCTGGGTCATAGAACTGAGGAGCAGATCAAGCCTGCGATTGGCATGCGGATGCGACTGTGCGACCTCTGTGAAGTTACACCCCAGATAAGAGCTTTGAGTCGCAAATTTCCTCAAGTTTCTAGTTGTAGATTCCCTCAGGTCACCAGGTCGCATAGTCGCACTCCCTATTAAAAGCTCGACAATGCGACCCAGCAACCCAGCGACTAGGTCACGAGGTTGCAAAATCATGGTAGGTCACAGGTCACAGATTGTTGGGGGTTGCAAGTCGCAAGGTCCAGTCGGGTTTCAGGTTGCAGATTCCCTCAGGTCGCCAGGTTGCAGATTCCCTCAGATCGCCAAGTCGCATAGTTGCACTCCCTATTAAAATTTCAACGACGTGATCCAGTGACCCGGCGACTAGGTCGCGAGGTCGAAAAATCATGGAAGGTCATAGGTCGCAGATTTTTGGGGGTTGCAAGTTACAAGGTCCAGTCGGGTCGCAGGTCGCATCAGTGGCTCAAGTCGCAAGTCGCAGAATAGACTGGGTCACAAGGCAGCCCAACAGTCAGGAAAGCAAAAAATTAGGGATCCCAAAGGGCAAGCTTCACTCTATAAATATTTCCTTCAGGAACTTGCAAATGATCTTTTTTTTGGGACTGGAGCTAAGTACACTGTATTACCAGGATTATACAATTTGAGCATGAATACAAGCATTTTGAAAAATCCCTTTGTGGATCTGGTGTTGACATATGTATGAGCACTATTTGAGTATTATATTTTAAGTTTCTGAATATCTTTAGATTAAGGGAACTATATCTTCAATTCATATCACAATTGCATAATAGTTTGCTGAGTATATGTTAATGGTGGTTGAGTTCATTTCACTTTATTAACGAATGTTGATGACTTTGTTTATTATCATTTGTGTTATCATTTAAAAATTTTAGGAAGTGAAGGGTGTTCTTGCCATAAGGAATCATTTCTTTTGTGGTCAGGACAGTTTACAAGCATGACCCTAATGATGTGTTTTTAACAACACTTCCTTCGGTACTTATGCTTTATTATTTCCTCTTGCTACTCATAGTGTTATATATAAATTTAATCCATCAATCATATGTCTTGTATCATTTGATTAAGTGTGTATCCACTGGTTTATAGAGTTTAAGCAAGACCCAAAGAAAGGAGAAATCAGCAGTAGTCGGACCCACACCCTGGACGGGATCCCTATTCCAAATGGTTCAAGGTCTAATTGGGACTTTTTACCAGGGAGATCCCCTGCTGTTGGCCGGACAGATTTTCTCGTCAACACACTCATACAAACTTTGATTTTGATGAAACGAGTTGCATTGGAATCCTGACAACAAGCTCTATCTGGCCATTCAGGTCTGAAGAATTTCTGAGCACTTTCATTTTTAGCTAAATACTAAGCTCCTGATCATTCCTCCCCACTAGAAGCCTTTTGGACCCCAAAATACACTATCAATTGTTCAGTAGGTGAGGGTACAAACCCATCACCCTTTCACTCTCCATCCATTTTTCCTTTGAAGGATTTTGTCCCTTGAGTCCCACTCTAAGGTATTCGACAGTCCCTCTTCTTGAAGTTCTGATTCTTCTGTCAAGTATGAGATCTTGCTGAAGTTCATCAAGATATTCTAGAGTGAAATCATCTATTGATGGCACCTGAACATGATCTCTTTGATCATAAATCAAAGGAGCCTAAAACAATCTCAAATTCTCAACATTAACGACATAATATATTTTAATATAAGGAGCCAAATCTAGCTTAAATGCATTAGTAGCAATATTTTCAAGAATTTTAAATGGACCATAACGGATTGGCTTGAGCTTTTTACCTTCCCCTTGCAATCTTTCTTTGTTGATATACAACCAAAATTCATCTCCAACTTGGAATTTGTGATCAACGTGGTGTTTTTCATGCCTTGCCTTGTAGCTTCTTTGACTCCTTTCAAGTTTCTCTTGCATTGTGTGATTTATCAACTGAATTTGCTCAATGAACTTCCTTCCCTTATCTATGTCACTATGACCATCTATAGTGATATCTTTCTCAAAGATGAAGTCCAAAGGCGATCTTGGAAAATAACCATGGCATGCCTCAAATGGCACTGTATTTGTGGAAGAATTATTTTCCTTGCTGTATGCATGCTGAATGTAATGCAACTATTCATCCCACAACTTAGGATGCTTGCTGCAATATCCTCTAAGAAGATGAATAACTGTCATGTTTACAAACTTGGTTTGACCATCTGTTTGTGGATGAAATGTTGTACTCTTCTTCAACTTTGTGTCCATCATGTCCCATAATTTTGACTAAAAATTCCCAACAAACCTGGAATCCAAATCACTTACAATAGACGTAGGAAGACCAAAATGAACCCATACATTTTGAAAGAAAATATTTGTATTTTTTTCAGCTGTAATTGTTTTCTTACATGGAATCAAAAGACACATTTTGTTGAACCTATCTACCACAACATACAAGTAATCATGACCTTTCCTTGACATAGGAAGACCACCTACAAAATCCATTGAGATACTCTCCTAAGGATGGGAAGGAATCGAAAGTGGAGTGTACAATCCAAGTTTCCTATTGCTAGGCTTACTTGTTGCACATAAAGAACATCCTCTAATAAAACAAGATATATTATCAATCATGTGTGGCCAATAACAATACCTTTGGAGCTTCGCTACTATCTTGCCTACACCGAAATTTCCAGCAATCAATGATGTGTGTGCCTCTATTATGATACTATTTCTTTCTCCCTGTGGTATACATAACTTGCCCAAGTGATACAAAAAATTGTTATGCACATGATAATATAACTCTTCATTTTGGTTTCCTTGGCTCAAGCTTTCATACACATCTTGAAAATCATTATCATATGCATATTGTTCAATGTAACTTTCATGCATAATTGAATTGTGTTTGAGTATAATAGATGAATTTACAATAGGTCTAGAGAGCGTATGATCTGAAATTACTTGCTAGTTAATGCTTTTCTAGTTTCATTTCAGATATAAAATTTTATTTGCATTGTTTTACTTATCCTTCATGATTTTGTTTAAGAGCATGTGATTGGAAAACAATCTACTTAGTGAAATTATGAGTTTGTCATAAGCTTAAAAATCATAATTTTAAATGAAAGAATAGAAGCAATAGTAAACATAGAAAGCACATATAATAGAGCTTAACACAGATAATTTTGATAAAGGAGTTCACCCCTCCTGAGCTACACCTCCTTGGTCGAGCTTCATAGTGTGACCTTTGTATTATCTTCAAGTGTGATGAAATTAATGTTACAAGCTTCAAAACCTCTTGGAACATGTTCCAATGAGTTTATAACATCATAATCTCCCAAAATTGACTACTTTTGTGTTGTATTTAGACCCTGGATGCTCTGGAAATGACCCTAACATCTGTTGGACCTAGCCTTCAAAAATATTCAAATGTACTAATACCCCTGTAGATCACCTTTTCTGCCTCTGCAACTTGCTCCATTGAGTTCCTAGCATGCAAATTAGTGAGGGATGACTTTTACTGAGCTTATTTTGGTCGAAAATTGAGTGAGTTATGACCAAAATTGTTTTTGCCCCAATTTCTCCTCCAAAACTAGAGAGATTGCCAGTTAGGTTTCTAAATTTAGAAATACCACCAAGATTGGTGCGCCTCCAAAAAACCCGCCAACTTTAATTCCGAGATTAATTAACGTAATGCATGATTAGCAGGCAGATAAGCTTTTTTTAGTGTTAAACACATTTTAGTTGTTAATAATGTTCAAACATCATTAAACCATAACTTAAACTAATTAAACATGCTGAAGTAATTATTCTGCCAGTTTGAATTTTAGCACCTGGTTCTTTACAGAATGGACACATGGTGAGGGGGATGGCCCCCTCCAACCCCCAATTGTCGGGCTTTTAAATTTTAAATTAGCGTGGAGAGAAATAGGTGTAAGATACACCTTGGAGGAGAGTTGGTAAGGTGTGCGGATGGAGGGCATGAGGTCAGGGGTTCGATCCCCGCTCCGCCATAATAATTTTGCTCTGTCGAATTAAAACTCCTCCACTATACTTATCAGTGTTGCAAGAATTGGATTCTCGCCAGTTTATTTGGTTGACCTTCAAAATGTAGTTGAGTCCGCTGAGAAGGTAGGCTTAATAACTATATAATATATATATTAAAAAAAAAAAAACACACACACACACACACACACACACACACATATATATATAAATAATACCAACGTAATACCAATTTCCAACATTACTATGACCCCAATTCAAGCTTCCAACCTGCCTTCCATGGGGGGTATGTGGCATGCCACGTGGGCCTTCCCCATTGGCCACCGCATAATGAAATGCCAACTTAAATAAAATTCATCTTAGACTTGGGAATAAAAAATTTCACTTCCCAGTCATCATCGATGAATCATGTGGTGCCACTTGGCACAATGTCATTGGTTGTTTCTGGAGGATATTCTTGCAACTACTGATTATACCTGCCACATCAGCATTGTACCTGTTCTGCTCATTTTTTGTCTATTTTGGAAAATGAACAATAGATGATAACTCAACCATACGAACTCAGATTTTAATGAAACAAGCTGTGCCAGAATCCTGGCGATGAACTCTATCCATTCATTCAAGTTTGAAGCAATTTCGAGGACTTTCAATTTTTAGCTAAAACTTGAGCTTTAGATCATTCCTTCCCACTAGAATCCTTTTGGACCCCAAAATATATTATCAATTATTCAGCAAGTGAGGGTATAACTCCCTCAGTTTTCCAATCTCCAACCATTTTTCCTTTGAAGTATTTTGACCTTACTCTAAGGTATTCAACATCCCCTCTTCTTGAAGTTCTGATTTTTCTATCAAGTATGAGATCTTGATGAAGTTCATCAAGATATTCTCGTGATAAATCATCTATTGATGGAAAATGAACATGCTCTCCTTTATCATCAATCAAAGGAGGCTAAAACAATCTCAAGTTCTCAACATTAACAACAGAATAAATTTGCATATAAGGAGGCAAATCTAGCTTGAATGCATTTCTACCAATCTTTTCCAGAATTTTAAATGGACCATAACAAACTAGTTTGAGATTTTTACCTTCCCCTTGCAATATTTATTTGCTTATGTACAACCAAAATTCATCTCGAACTTGGAATTTGTGATCAACCTAATGTTTGTCATGCCTTGCCTTGTAGTTGCTTTGACTCTTCTCAAGTTGCTCTTGCACTATGTGATGTATCAACTGAATTTGCTCAATGAAATTTATTGTTTTATATATGTCATTATGTCCATCTATAGCAACATATTTCTCAAATATAAATTCCAATGGTGATCTTGGAAAGTAACCAAAACATGCCTCAAATGGTGATGTATTTGTGGAAGAATGTTTTTCCTGGTTTTATGCATGTTGTATGTAGTGTAGTTGTTCATCCCACAACTTGGGATGCTTGCTGCAATAGCCTCTTAGAACATGAATAATATTCCTATTTACCACCTATGTTTGACCATCTATTTGTGGATGAAATTTCGTACTCTTCTTCAATTTTGTATCCATCATGTCCCATAATTTTGACCAAAAATTCCCAAAAAATCAAGAATCATACATTTTGAAAGAAAATATTAGCGGTTTGTTGAGATGTAATATTTTTCTTACATGCCATCAAAACACACATTTTTCTGAACCTATCTACCACAACATACAAATAATCATGACCTTTCCTTGACATAGGAAAGCCTCCTACAAAATCCATTGAGATTCTCTCCCAAGGATTAGAAGGAACTTGAAGTGATTTGTACAAACCAAGCTTCCTCTTGCTAGGCTTAGTTGTTGCATATAAATAAAATCTTCTAATGAAATGAGAAACACTTTCATTCATGTGTGGCCAATAAAAATACCTTTACAGATGCGCTATTGTCTTGCCTACATCGAAATGTCCTGTAATCAATGATGTGTGTGCCTCCCTTATGATATTGTTTCTTTCTCCCTGTGGTATACATAACTTTCCCAAGTGATACAACAAAATTTTATGCACATGATAATATAGCTCTTCACTTTGGTTTCCCTTACTCAAGTTTTCATATGCATCTTTAAAATCACTATCATTCACATACTGTTCAATATAACTTTCATGCATAATATAATTGTTCTTGAGAATAATAGATTAGTTTACAATAGGCCTAGAGAGCATATCAGCTACCTTATTGTATATTCCTTTCTTGTACCTGATAACCAAGTGAAATTGTTGTAGAAAACCCATACACCTGAAATGTCTTCATTACTGCAATTTGGACTGTGATTGTAAATACTACAATGGCTGATGGTCGGTATGGATAATGGTCTCTTTTCCCATCAAGTAATGCTTCCATTTCTTTACACTTTGTACCAATGCATATAACTCTTTATCTTATGTAGGATATTTAGTCACAGCCCCATTAAAATTTTCATAATGAAATGAGATAGGCTTACCATGTTGCATGAGCACTGCTCCCATAGCATAATCACTTGCATCCGTTTGGATCTCAAATGGAAGTCTTAGATCTAGAATTGCTAGTACCAGTGTCAAACTTATCTTTTACTTTAAAACATAAAATTCTTTCTGCTGCAAATCTCTCCAATGGAATAATTTCTTTATTCTTGTCAATGCATGTAACGGTGCTACAATGGAAGAAAAATTGGAAATAAAATTCCTCTAATATTGTGCTGCCCCTAAAAAGCTTCTTACCTCGATAACTATACTGGGCTTGGGCCAATTCAAAATGACTTCAAATTTGGAAGGATCAATCTTCAATTCACCTCCTCCAAATATGTGTCCCAAATATACCAATGAAGTCTTACCAAACTCGCACTTTGACATCTTAAGAAACAATTGTTCTTTTCTTAAAACATCAAGTACCTTGTTCACATGCATGACATGTTATTATCTTAATTTGTTGAATATGAGTATATCATCTAACTAAAAATTACAAAGTCATCTAGAAATGGTCTAAGTAAATCATTCATCACTCTCATAAAATTATTTGGTGCATTTGTTAAGCCAAATGGCATAGCTTACCACTCATACAATCCTTGTCTACTCTTGAAAGAAGTTTTCCAAATGTCTTCTTCAACTATCCTAACTTGATGATAACCACTTCTCAAATATAACTTAGTGAAATACTTTTCATTCTTTAACTGATCAAGAAAATCATCAATGCGTGGAAGTGGGTAGCGATTCTTTACCGTGAATTTTTTCAGTGCACAAAAATCGATACACATGCGCCAAGTCCCATCCTTCTTTGGAACCAAAACTATTGGAGAACCACATGGAAAAGTAGATGGGTGTATGATACCTTTATTCAACAACTCTTGGATTTTCTTCTTGATTTCCAAACTTTCCATGATTGACATGTGATACATACCAATATTCGGAAGTGGAACATCCTGTTGTAGTTGAATCTCATGCTGAATTCCCCTCTTGGGTGGCAACCCATTTGGTTCTTGAAACACCTTGCCATGTTGACTTACTACAACAAAAATATCATATTTCAATTTTTCATCACATCCTTCAAAAGATTCATAGTTAAGATCTTCCTTTTTCTTGATCATAAGAAGCACACAATTTTTACTTGCATTTACTAGCCTCTTCATTTCCCCTGCATTAATTAAAGAGATATTCAGTGTCTTGCGATGAGCTCTCACAATATACTCCACTTCATCTTTGATCAAATCATATTTTTTCTCATGAAGGTAGAATACCGCTTTCCTGTGATACAAATATGGACTACCCAAGATAATCCCTGAAATATCAAGTGGTACAACATCTAACTCAACTTCATCGAAAAAGTTTGCAGTAATAGAAAATCTGAAAATACCTTTCCCTGTCACTTGTAAATTTGCATTGTTAACTATCCAACCCAAAGGGTATGGCTTATGATGAGGTACAGTTTCAAGGTTTAGTTTTTTAACTAAGTCTTCTGAAATAAATTTTTCTTGTGACCCTGTATCAAATAAGGCATCAATATTTGTATGATTAGAAATTAATCTAACATGGAATAATTCTATCCTTGTATCCTCATTTGAAGTGTTATTGTGACTGTTTGAGGTACTAGAACTTGCAATTACTTCCTTTCCTTTGTTAACCATGGCAACTATATTGGTTTCACCTCCTGAATCAGATCCAAGATCTTTTTGTGTGGTGGCAGTAGTATTTTGTTTCCCTTTGTTATTTGGTTTTTTTGGCCTTAGTTCGGGATGTAGCTTCCAACAATGAGCTTCATCATGCCCCTCTTTGGAATAATGTTTTCATGTTATTTTCTCCCCTTCTTGCTTCACACTTTCATTCTTCTTTCCCTTCAATTTTCCTCCTTTATATTCTCCCTTTCCCTTGAATGGCTTCTTCTTACTACCTTCTTCAGAAATGTTTTTACCCTTTGCTTCAAGATGCACGGCTTGCGCACATACTTCATCTAAGTTATTTGGGTTAAACATGATAATAGTGTGTTTTAAGTAGGAATGTACACCTCCTATATACTTCAAGAGTGTATCTTGTGAATTTAAGCCTACTCCAATTAATAAAGCACTTTTCCTAAACTCTTATGTATACTCTTGGACACTTTGACCATTTACCTGTCTAAAGTTTTGCCAGCTCATTATTTCTTTCTGCATATAGGCTAAGGGATAGAATTTCCTTTTAATGGAAGAAATGAATTCAACCCAAGTAATGGAAATATTACCATGCATGCACATTTCCTCTTGTGTCTTTTCCTCCCACCAAACTAATGCTGCTCCTTCTAGCCTTAATGAAGCTAATTGGATTTTAATATCGTCTTCTTGTAGATTTTGAATTCTACGGTAAACTTATAATTGACAAATCCAATTATCTAGTTTTTCAGCATTAACTTCTCCATTATATGTAGGAAGTTCAAATTTGATGTCCAACTTGAGTAACAGAGTCTTACCTTTTGGGATCTTGTAATGAGTATGGGTATGAGTTTTTGTAGTGGATTTGGAAGATGAAGATGATCATGAGGAGGATGATGATGATGATGATGATGGAGAGGGAGGTGATTTTCCGCCAATGGCTTTTGAGATCCTCTCTTCCTCCTTTTTACTATTTGAATATTCTTCTTTATGAGGGTGTTTTGAACCTTCTCTAGCTTCCTTTGCCATGAAATATTCATACATAAGTTTCACCATAATTTTCATTTATTTGAACTTCTTCTTAACATCCTCTTCCTCAGAATGTTCATGAGCTCCTTCATGGCCTGACATTTTGGTTGTTGATTCAAGCTCTATCTCTGCAGCTTGTATCTCTTCAACCACTTCAGCCTCTTGTGTAATTAATTCCTCTTGTGCTTCAAGTGTTGCCTTGAGTGGTCCTTTGGGTAAGGATGTTGCTATCTCAGCCTTCTTCCTTCTTGTCCTAACTTCTAGACTAGCTATCAGTAGCTTCCCTTCTCCTCTCTGCAATCTCAATCTTGTAAGCATCAATAATTTTTCACTATTAAAAAATGTTCAAGTAAAACAAGTAAGCAACCTTGTGCTCTGATACCAACCTGATCTGAAATTACTTGCTAGTTAATAGTGTGGTAGTTTCATCAGATATAATTTTTTCTTTGCATTTTTTTACTTCCTAGTCATCATCGATGAATCATCGAATTTTAGGGTTATCGACGCATGATTAGCGTTGATAATCTTGTTTTAGTGTTAATCTTTTTTAAAGTGGTTAATAATGCATCACGTCATTAAACCAAGACTTAAACTAATTAAATGTGATTAAGGGAATTATTCCACTCGCCTAAGTTTAGCGCCTCGGTTCTTTGTGGAATGCTTTATGGGGAGGGAATAGCCCCGAGGGTTCTCGGTTTCTCCGACCCCCCAACCCGTTCGGGGGTTTACAATTTTAAATTAGCGCGAGAGCAATAGTGGCAGAAACACCTTGGAGGAGAGTTGCAAGGTGCGTGACGGCGTAGCGGGGAGGTCGTGTTCAACCCCCTCTCGCCACAATTCTTTTCCGCCAAATTAAAACTCTTCCGCTCATACTTATCAAAGGTCACACTTGGATCCTCGCTAGTTTAGTTGGTTGACCTTCCAAACGATGAGTCCCAAGTTAGTAGTGTTTAATAACTATATAATTCTCTCTCTCTCTCTCTCTCTCTCTCTCTCTCTCTATATATATATATATATATATATATATATATATATATATATATATATATCTTTTGAAATACCATCGTAATACCAATGTCCAACATTAATATGACCCCAATTCAACCTTCGAACTTGCTTGCCATGGGGGGTACGTGGCATGCCACGTGGCCCTTCCCCATTGGCCACCACATAATGAAAGGTTGACTTAAATAAAATTCAAATTAGACTTAGGAATACAAAATTTCACTTCCTAGTCATCATCGACGAATCATGTGGTGCTACTTGACACAGTGCCATTGGTTATTTCTGGAGGATATTCCCGCAACTGCTGATTGTACTTGACACATTAGCAATGTACCTATTCTGCTAATTTTTTTCCTGTTTTAGAAAATGAACAGTAGACGATAACTCAGCCATATGAACTTAGATTTTGATGAAACGAGTTGCACCAGAATCCTGGTGACGAACTCTATCTGGTCATTTAGGTTTGATGCAATTTCAATCACTTTCAATTTTTAGGTAAAACTTCAGCTTTAGATTAGCATATCAGCTACCTTATTGTAGATTCCCTTTTTGTACCTGATAACCAAATAAAATTGTTGTAGAAATCCCATTGATCTGAAATGTCTTGATTGCTACAACTTTGATTGTGATTGTAAGTACTGCAATGACTGATGGTCAGTATGGATAACGGTGTCTTTCCCCATCAAATAGTGCTTCCATTTTTTTACACTTTGTACCAATGCATATAACTCTTTATGATATGTGGGATAATTAGTCACAACTCCATTAAAAATTTCAGAATTAAACGAAATAGGCTTATTGTTATCACTGGAAAATTGGACAAGAAAAAGGCATCATGAAATGTCAAAAAGAAGCATTTACAGGGCTAAGAAACATTAAAGAATCTAGAAAATTTAAAAATATCTAAGGTCAAAAGGAAAAATTATCAAATTGCACACAGAAGACACACGCAAAGTGTGCTCTGTGTACACTTTTCTTTGATAGTTGCATTGTTCTACGTGGCCTTCCCTCAATAAGTTGGGCGGTCCTGGGCATGGTGGAAGGTCATCATCCGGGACCACTTGACACACTTCTGGAGAATATTCTTCACTTGAGGCCACCCAAGGATAGCCGCATAGAGCCACCTTGAGACATCAAGTGAGCACACAATGGAATCAACCCCCACTCTTGGGTCACTATCCACAATTGTACCAAGAGTGGGAAATGTTATCACTCTAATAATTTCCCAGGGTTGTTATGCTTTTCAGTTAAGAAAATTTAGAGGTAACCACAAACCTACTTTTGAGATTAGGACCTAGCCTTCCTGATTCTAAGAGATACAATTTAACTTGGTTGTTTTTAGTTGATTTTAGGCTGGTTATGTGAGCTTCATTGGTTTTGGTTTTGATGTGGTTTGGTGGTGGAATTACTAATTCATATGGATAGATGGAGATCTGCTTACCTTTGAGCTAATGGAGTCAATGTATCAAGAAACAAAGAAAAATTAAGTTTCTAAAGGAAGTGTTCACAGGGAAAGGTAGCTGAGATGATTCAGATCTTTAGGCTCGATCATGAAATGGTTTAAATCAGGATGGAAGATAAATTAAGGATTCTCAGATATGGATAATGAGGGAAATGGCTGAGGTCAATCGAAACTAAGGAGAAATTAAGAATTCTCTAATCTGGATATTAGTATAAAACATGAAAATGACGTAACAGTTCAAGACAGAGTGTTTTTAAACATATTCTAAAATAATATTCCTGTTATACATTTAGATTTAGAAAATATGTAAGTATGTGAAAACCTTAGATAATAACAAAGAACAATTGAGAGTACTTCATTAAAGTAGCCCAACACATGAATCTTGTAATATAGTCTCTTTATTGCTCAATCCACTCTGCTGACTTGAAAATGGTACAAAGAACCCTCTGGTCCAGATCAGTACATCTATAGAAATGTTTAGCAATCCACAATCCACCCTTAATACTTCAAATGATTGAAGTATTTATACAAAAACTAATAGTAGATATCCTAAAACTAATTCAGGATTTATTTCTAGAAATAAAATATTTGGATACTAAAAGGTAGTGACACCTTTCAACTGATTGAAAGGTGTCCCTTTTTTATCTGATTTTCTAGCATTTGTTTGTTTCTCTCAAGTTGGATTATCTCTCACGATGTCTTCATGCTGGCTCCATCTAATTTATCTTTTAATTTTGTCTTCATCTACATGCTCTTTGACTTGACTGCTCTGTTTTACATTAACCTTTTGAATGTTCTGTTATCTTTTCACTTTTAACTTTTACAGGAATAGTAAGTAAAATATGTCCTGGAGATTTTCTTGTATGAATCCTTCACAATTTATTGGTGGAAATTTTTTCATCCTCTGTTCTGACCATTTACTGCCTATGTGTAAATGATTCCTCCTACTGTAGATGTTTTTTTCTCTCTTAAAATAAATTTACTGTGTAAATTGTATTCATGTTTTGTTGTTATATAGAATCTTTAGTTGAGAGAGGTTCTAAATACATCTCTTGTGAGTCTTGGAGTAAACATTTTGAACTAGTATCAATTTTTTATCCAAGCTTTCATTTCTACTAACAACCTACAAAATAAAAAAAAACATTAATAAAATATGGGTCTGCAAGGAGGTAACCAAAGGCTTTATTTGAATCAGAAAACCTATAAAAAGAGTTTGGATTTTATCTCTGGATGGTAATGGCTTTGGTTTCATTCAAAAATACTTAGAAATAACTTAATTTTAGAGTTTTGAAATAATATTGGCTCAATGCACAGTGCAAATGGTTATCACATAGTGGACAGGGTTTTTGATTTCAAACATCAGTGGCCTTTTTTTAAATGGTTTAGGAATCAATTCAAGAAATGTTTTTTATTATCACAACAAGGAATAGAATGGCTGCATATTTTCACAGTGTAGGTGGAATGGTGGTTTCAATGCATGCGCAAATGAGCTGACGGTTTTCACACTAAAGAAAAGCAGTAAATGGTATTTGTTTAGAGGATGCGATAAAGTGGGGGATTTCCGCGTAGTATGGGGAGAGGTTTCAAAAACTGCTTATTTCACAACCTTTTCCTCGTATTAAACATTGGGTCTTCAGAGGTGTGAAATGGTGTAAGGGCCATTGGATTGGATTTGAGGAGATCAGAAAGAGGTTAGGAGGGGCGGGTTTAAATGATTTGAAATGTGAGAACTTCTTATTTCCAATATAGAGATTGACTATAGGGGCATTTACTCGATATGTCACCTTTAAAGAAAGGATGAGATCCAGAAGCTACCTGGCCCTTTATAGACTCTGTCTAAAGAAATAATAGAAGTAAACACTAATGATATGGAAATGAAACTACTTGTTTATTGTTCAAGGTATTCATTATCCATAAACTTATGTGTGCAAACTGTTTAATATGTTTTTCAATTGGAACAAAATACTTTTGGTGAATTTATGAGTCTTTTTGTGTGTAGGAGGATTATTTCTTTTTACTGTTTAACATATTTAACTCTGGAACAATAGAGAAAATAAATCACAGAATATAACACAGCATATGATAAGGCATTTCATCCCTCCTGGGCTACATCTACCGAGTCCAAGGCCCCGAGATGGGCATCTCCTTGCTCTTATTATGCTAAAAAATGGTTATACTGTGTGAAGAAAGCCTAAACAGAAACAAATAGCTATAGAAATGAGTTCATAACATAGAAAATAGTAAATATAGGCTTTTTTTTCACCTCCAAAGGTTAACCATAGCCCAATACAGCTCCAACACTCCTTAGGCCCTGATGGCTCTCCAAGCTTCTCTGCTGAAAAATTACCTGAATATGAGATCGGTTGCCTCTACAACCTACACCATTGGCTATGGAATGCTCAAATTACCCAAAATAATAAAAAAAATTGCTCCAAATGGTCTTTCCTAGCAAAACTTATGAGCAAAACCACTTTTTCCCAATCAGGCCTAGAAAACCTCCACTAATTGTGGAGGAACTGCAGTTAAGATTCCAAAGCTGGCATGTCCACCAACTTTTTTGTGCCCCCACCAAATTATCTGCGTGGTTAATGGTTGGCATTAATTTTTATGGGTGGACGGTCAGATGGACCGTCTGCACCCGTTGCATTGACCGTTGGAGCCAATGGTTATTGTTAACCGTGGCATTTAAAACAATGCATAACTCCCGCCACAAATACATGTGAACAACCACATAGCATAACTGTCAAGTTATATGACATTCGTCAGTGGTTAAAAAATATGGTTCCATGCCTTCGGTCCTATGAATAGGGGGCTGGCCCCCTTTCCGCCCAAACCATAACTTAAATCAACTTCAAATATGCAATAAGTCCATAGGTTGTTAAGAACTAATGTGTGGGCGCAATGGTAAGGCGTGGCATTTTTTTCTAAGAGGTCAGGGTTCGAATCTGGTGAATGCCCAAAATTTTTGAACCACCACAATTTCTACGGCCTTGGGGCCACGTGGCGGCCTCCGGGCAAGCCACGTGGCGCCCGTTGATTGGCCCATAAATTACCAAGTCAATCCAACATCCAACCTACGCTTGACACTTGGCACAAAATGACTAGCCCATGTGGGATATTTCGAGGAATATTCCAGGGAATATTTTGAGGAATATTCAATGAATATTCCTTGGAATATATATATATATATATATATATATATATATATATATATATATTTTAAATTTTGAAAGTCAAACATGGTCAAACTAATTTTTGGAGGAAATTGTAAACTTCAAACCTTCATAACTTTCACATGAGAAGTCAGATTTGAGTGTCGTTCATTGTGCCAGGATCATTTTGACGAGACCTTTCTTTTCATTTTGGTTTCAACCAATTCTGAGAAAATTAAATTTTGAGCATTTTTACAACTTAGAACATGATCACCTGATCACACCTCCAAAATGGGAAGCTTTTGGACCCACAAAAGCTCTCTGATTACAAAAAATGAAGATTAGGAGACTCATTCTCCACTCTTCCACCCTTGAATAGTTGAAATCTTCCCGATTTCATCAAATTGAGATTTTTGTAAAATGATAAATTGTCTCTTGAATTCATTGATCGACCATTGCTAAAACTGACTAAGTCATGATGCAAATTCTTAAAATTTGCAGAACAGAAACTATATTTTGTAGAAATCATATTGTTTCTACAATGATCAAACTTCAAAGATGACTTAAAATGAAGTTCACCTTGCCAACTGTTCACATGGCGAATTCTTGTTGAATGAACTCTATACTTGTTACGAATTCTGACCAAGTTTTCTCGCCATACAAATGTGCCATTATGAAACCAACATTGACCCATACTGAACTGTGTGCCCTCTTTGCTTGCATGCCTTTCCACTTCATGGACTCTTGCACTACTTTGCACCGACACTTCGTTCTCTGCACTGATCGACACCAAAGGTATCTTGTGCAGCAAATTATCATCTTCTTTCAAAGATGAACTATTATCAGACTGAGACATATCATTAGCAGTATCATGAAAAGGTAAATGTAAAAAATATTGTTTTTTAATCATTAACAAAGTCAGATTTTGACTTGCATTAACTAGCCTTTTTAATTGACTTGCATGGACTAAAGAAGATTCTAGCTTCTTCTTATGTGCTCTCACAATGTACTCTTTTCCATCATTGAACAATTGATACTTATTGTCATGGAGACAGAAGATTGCCTTTCTATCATATAAATATGGACTACCCAACACAACACCTTTTATGTCAAGCGGTACTACATCCATTTCAACCCAATCAACATAATGAGCTATTATGGCGAAGCACAAGATGCACTTCTTTGAGACTTGTAAATTTGCATCCTTGCATATCCACCTAAGTGGATAAGGCTTTGGATGTGGAATTGTCTCAAGTTTCAGTTTTTTGACCAAGTATTCTGAAATGAGATTAGCTTGAGACCCACTATCAAAAAGTGTGTCTATATTTATGTGTTTTGAGATTATCCTCACATGAAATAGCTCTATCCTCCTCTTTTCATTTTGAGTTTCTTTGTGACATTTTAATGTGCTAAAACTAGGATTTGTTTCTTGTACAACCTCTTTCCCTTTTATGTTCTTTAATACCATGGTGATACTTTTTGTCTTATCACCTGATTCAGATACTAATTCCTGTTCAACAGTTGCAACAATTTTTCCCTTTTCTTTGGTTTTGTCTTTGTTTTTATATTTCTTTGGTTTCAGCTCTGGATGAAGCTTCCAACAGTGATCTTCATTGTGGCTTGTTTTTGAACAGTTCTTGCAAAATAATTTCCCTTTTTCCTTTCTAGAGTTTGCAATCCTTTTTCTTCCTTTGCCTTTAAAATCACTACCCTCATTCAGTGCATCAAAAATGTTTTTCCCTCTAGCCTCTAAATGCGTAGCTTGTATACAAACTTCGTCTAGACTAGTAGGATTAAACATAAGGATAGTATGTATAAGGTAATTATGCAAACCACCTATATACTTCAGCAAACTATCTTGACTTTGTAAGTCTACGCCTAACAACAGTGCTCTTCTCCTAAACTCTTGAGTGTATTCTTGAACACTTTTTCCTTTACGCTATCTAAAGTTTTGCTAGTTCATTATAGCCTTTTGAAGGTGAGCAAGAGGATAAATTGTTTCTTGATTTCAATAATAAACTCATTCCATGATAAAGAAATCTTACCATGTTTCTTGATTTCATCCTTGGTTTTGGCTTCCCACCAAACCAATGCTACTCCATCCATCCTTAATGAGGCTAATTGTATTTTGGTGTCATCATCATGCAGGTTTTGAATCCTTAAATAGACCTTCAGTTTTCTAATCCAATTATCTAATTTCTCTGCATTCACTTCACCATTAAACATTGGCAATTCAAATTTGACATCAAGCTTTAGAAAAGGATTTTTAACAGTGGTTTTCGACTTATGTGACTGATTTACCAAAGTTGAAGAAGATGATGACGAGGAAGAGGATGACGATGGAGATGAAGGATTTCCATTTCCTCCATTCCCTTTTTTTGACTGATCATTACCCTTCTTTCCTCCTGAGGAATCCTCTCCTTCTTTTTGGTTTTTAGACCCTTCTCCAGCAATCCTATCATTTCTTTCTTGACAGAGGATCCTTACTATTTCAGTCATATCCAAGAAAGCTTTCCGAAATACCCTTTCTTCTTCCTTTGGATCCATATATTCATGAGCTTCACCTTCTCTTGAAGACATGCTTGTAGCTACTTCTAGGGCTCTTTGAAGTGGTTCTCTAACCCTTCTTGGTTGTGGATTAGTTTGTACACTAACCAGTTTTCCTTCACCTCTCTTGAGTTTTAACCTAGTAAGCATCAAAATTTGAAAACAAATGACTTAATATTTGCACACAACAAATGCTGAGTAAAACATCTAGCTCAAAACCATAAGATCTGATACCAATCTGATCTGAAATGTGAGAAATTCTTATTTCTAATACAGAGATTGACTGTAGGGGAATTTACTAGATATGTCACCTTTAAAGAAAGGATGAGATCCAAAAGCTACCTGGCCCTTTACAGACTCTGTCTAAAGAAATAATAGAAGTAAACACTAATGATCTGGAAATGAAATTACTTGTTTGTTGTTCAAGGTATTCATTATCCATAAACTTATGTGTGCAAACTGTTTAATATGTTTTGCAATTGGAACAAAACGCTTTTGGTGAATTTATGAGTCTTTTTGTGTGTTGGAGGCTTATTTCTTTTTAATTTTTAACATATTTAACTCTAGAAAAGCATAGCAAATAAATCACAGAATATAACATAGCATATGATAAGGTAGTTCATCCCTCCTGGGCTACATCTGTTGGGTCCAAGGCCCCCAAATGGGCATGTCCTTGCTCTTATTATGCTAAAAAATGGTTATACAGTGTGAATAAAGCCTAAAAAGGAAAAAATAGTTGTAGAAATGAGTTTAGAACATAGAAAACAGTAAATATAGGATTTGTTTCACCTCCAAAGGTTAACCATAGCCCAATACAGCTCCAACACTCCCTAGGCCTTGATGGCTCTCGAAGCTTCTTTGCTGAAAAATTACCTGAAGATGAGCTTTGTTTCCTCTGCAACCTACACCATTGGCTCTAGAATGCTCAAATTACCCAAAATAAAAAAAAAAATCGCTCCAAATGGTCTTTCTTAGCAAAATTTATGAGCAAAACCACTTTTTCCCAATCAGGCCTAGAAAACCTCCACTAATTGCGGAGGAACTGCAATTAAGATTCCAAAGTTGCCCTGTCCACCAAATTTGGTGCGCCCCCACCAAATTCTCCATGTGGTTAATGGTTGGCATTAATTTTTAGGGGTGGGCGGTCACATGGACTGTCCGCACCCATCGCATTGACCGTTGGAGCCAATGGTTATCGTTAACCGTGGCATTTAAAACAATGCACAACTCCCACCACAAATACATGTGAACAACCACATAGCATAACCATTAGGTTTGATGACATCTGCCAGTGGGTAAAAACTATGGTTCCGTGCCTTTGGTCCTATGAATAGGGGCTGGCCCCCTTTCTGCCCAAACCATAACTTAAATCAACTTCAAATATTCAATAAGTCCATAGGTTGTTAAGAACTAATGTGCGGGCGAAATGGTAAGGCGTGGAATTTTTTTCCAAGAGGTCGGGGTTTGAATATCGTGAATACCCAAAATTTTTGAACCACCACAATTTCTGCGGCCTTAGGGCCACGTGGCGGCCTCCATGTAGGCCATGTGGCACCCGTTGATTCGCCCATAAATTACCAAGTCAATCCAACATCCAACCTACACTTGACACTTGGCACAAAACAACTGGCCCATTTGGAATATTTTGATGAATATTCCAAGAATATTCCTTGGAATATTCTTTTTTTTTTATTTTTTAACTTCTGAAAGTCAAACCTGGTCCAACTGATTTTTGGAGGAAATTGTAAACTTCTTCATAACTTTCACATGCGAAGTCGGATTTGAGTGTCGTTCACAGTGACAGGATCGTTTTGACGAGACCTTTCCTGTCATTCTGGTTTCAACCAATTCAGAGTAAATAAAATTTTGATCATTTTTACAACTTAGAACATGATCACCTTATCACTAAAAGGTGGGGCCAGGATCTAACTACATGGAGGGGAATGTAATAATCAAAGGGTTGGGGATATATAGTAAGCTAGGAATTAATGAAATATAGTGGAGGGGAAAGGTTAAAATGGTATAAATACATATAACGCATTTGGGATATATTTTAACTCGGGATTTAATATAATGTGTAAAAATATATACTAAAATAATGTATGGGGGTTTGGGAAAAATATGAAGTGGGAAGTTAGAAATGTATTTGTGATAGATAAAAAATAATATCGGGGAAAGATTTCACATGGGTCCCGATTACTTTAGCCTTTTAAAACTATACAAAAATGGGTTTTTGTATGTTTTAATTTAAAAAAGGGGAATTAAAAAATGGAAGAGTTTATATACTAAGGGGGTTAGTAAATAACATGGTGGGATGTTAGCAATATATTAGGAATGAGTTAAATAATATAGAGGAGGGGTATTTGCAATTGACCTGACATATATTTAATGATCAAAAATTATGCAAAAGCGGGTTTTGCATTGTTTTAATTGAAATTGGGAGTTAGTAAAAGGGAAAGGAGTAAAAATGAAGTGGAAGGGATGCTTTACAAGGGGGAAAGTGTGTTTTAAAAGGATTTTAGTAATAAGAAATAGACCAACTGATGCTTTCCAATGACTTGCAAAAAGTGTTTCTGCCTACCCTTCTTTATCCTAGCATTTTTATTCCTTTTCTTGGGTGCAATGGAGCTTGTTGTCCCTTTATTTATTTAAGTAAGAAAACTGTCTACTTCTAGCCTCATAATGTTCGACGACTCAGATTAAATTAATGAGCTCGTTTATTTCTCTACCTGACTACGGATCTGCCAAGATCAAACAGTTTGGCTAGATCTTTATTCTGTAACTATCAACATGAAATTTAAAGCATGAATGATCAAGATTAAACTATTTTATCCTCATGGATTGTCACATTATAGAAAATCTGAAAACAATATTATTTGCAATAGTAAACTAATAGTAGTGGCATTTGAATAGGGAACACTTTCATGATCTTATTTTTATCTCTTTTTGCGGGGTTCATAATTGATATTTTTCTTTTTTTTGGTTCTTTGAGTCCTTTGAATGTTCTTTTAGGACTTACCCTCTTTTCATCTTTTAAATATGGGATTACATTTGAAGAAAACAAATATATGTACAATATTTCAAGAATTTAACATCATCAATTTAGAATTATGAATCCTATTATTATAGGACCCTAAAAGTGGCTTCACATGGGGATGGCATCTCCTTGTGAGATGTTAAGAACACCGTCAGCTAGTAGCCTGATCCATTGGGCCAATCCCGAGCATGCACATGCTTTTTTTATATAATATTTGTGTTTAAAAATCTTGAAATGAAATGAAATCATTTTTCTGCAAATCGAAATCTGATCTAAAACTAAAAGGTGATGCAACCTTCAAACCAAACAACTCGATCATTGAGACCTTAGGGATTTCTCGGCTTTAAATCTTAATGAATTATTTCAATACTTGCTGAAAACTAAAAACTGAAGTTCAATCAAACTGAAATCCTACCTACTTTACTCTAATCAATTGTCCAACTACTGGTTAGGTAAAATGAAAATGCCAATGTAACCATTCAAGCATTATATACTTTGATAGATTTCGCTGCATTTTATAGTTGATTATCGAAACTGTAGTTCTGCAAACCATTAGAAACTTGTCAACAAATATAAGTTTAATTAGGAAATACTCAATTTCGTTTATTGACTCTAGAAACTGTACAAAAGGATATTCAAATATATATGTACAACTATTAAACTGATCCAAGGAACTGTATATCTATTCTGGAAAGCTTCCACGCCATGAAACTAAACTGTTATCTCCCTACAAAATTAATTGTTGATTTTCAAATAAGCTTTGTGATATCTGTCTAATGAAACCTTTATCATCTTAATGGTGAAGCTCATAGTCAATAAATGGAGAAATATTTTGACTGCATTCATTATCCAACATATCTTCTACTGGATCATGAAAAACTTGTAAAGATGGCTGCAACGTATTGGATATAGTTTTGAATGGAATTTCATATATTTCTGTAGGATGTTCATCTTTTTCTTTCAATATATTATACCAAATATCCTTTAAAAACTGAAAT
This sequence comes from Pinus albicaulis, assembly GCA_034641835.2. NCBI lineage: Eukaryota > Viridiplantae > Streptophyta > Pinopsida > Pinales > Pinaceae > Pinus > Pinus albicaulis. Next base: position 711,435,391 of record CM076571.1, on the reverse strand, counting down.
TACTCAAAACATAATGGTATGGAACTTTCATGTGTCATTTGATCATGTATTTCAATGGGAACTGATAATTGCAATTGTGAAATTGAAGTATCCTGATCAAGAGTTTCATTTATTTATTTGTTGTCAATCACAATTCCTAAAGGCTACTGATTATTGATTTCTTTAAATTTGTCTCTAATGAATTGGAATTAAGAAAAACAAAGGGGAAAAGAACCTTCACTTATTTCCAAATTTTCTGTAATTTCTTATTCACTCTCTTGGCTGATTTGCATAGGCTAATCACTACATTCAAACTGTTGAAACTAAATTTTCTTTTCTCCCAAACTAGCTACTGATTTCTCTGTAAACTTAGTTTGAGTTTGAAGAACGTAATTATAATCATATTGATAATACTTAGGAAAATATTCAAAGGAAGGAATGTCATCAAACATACATATTAAATCAGAAATTTTTTTCTCAACATATTGATATGTAAATCCATTTTCTAATATATGGTAGTTGTGATTAGTAGGAGTTTTCTCATGGTTAGCAACCTTTTATTTTCTTGTAATCAGTGGGTCATGGTGATCTTGAAAAAAAAATACATCTTTCATGGTGATATTTCGTATTATTTCTTCTATATTTCTTGCCAAGATGTCAAGTTTTATCTCTGCAATGTTTTTCTTCTCTCTTTCTACTTTCAACTTTTCCCTTTTAATTTGTAGATTCACTTCTACATCAATTGCAATGTTCTGCATTTGATCAAGTGTTTCTGAATCTCTTTCTCTTAGCTGAAATTCTATTTCTGGATTAAAGTCACTTGGGTAATGCAAGAGAGCTGAATGAGGAGGAGGTCTGATATTCGATGGCATTGAATAATAAAATTGATTGAATCTATCAGAAAACTATTGTATTGTCTCATCTGGTTGTCTTTTCAATTGATTATATTCTTCTATGATCACAAAAAGATTGATTTTGATTATCCATATATTAAGGAAAACTTTGACAAACTGTTGGAAATTTGAGATGCTTGCAATAGGAAGATTCTTGAACCAACTCTTTACTCTACTTTTCAAAGAAAGAGAAAAAATTCTGATTCTAACATCATCTTCATCAATCACGAATAAATCCATATAATTCTCAAAACCTTGAATATGTTTTTGGGCAGTGATGTTACCATTTTCTCCATTAAAATTGGGTAGATATTTGAAATAATTATCAAGAAAATAATGGAGTATAGGAGGTAAGATGAGGGATTTACATCTATCAAGAACTTTACAAGGTACAAGAATATGTACAGGGACTGTAAGATTAGTCTTAATTTCTTGAGGCTTATCAATTGGAAAATGATCACAATAAGTTTCGGAATAGAGCTACTCAAATGGATAAGGAGATTTTATATTTACATTTTTCAAAGGAAAGTAATCAAATATTAATCTAAGATCATTACTAAAATACAATATACATTGAAAAACCTTCTTGATTATAAAGAACATAATGTCTTGGATTAATATCCAAGTTGAAAACCTAATATTCCCTGATGTTCCTCTAGGTTCATTTCTCTAGCGAAATATTGATTTTGAAATTGATTTGGAGTTGGAGTCGCCAGGTGGATGATTTTAACCCTTGTGTGTCTGATCACTATCCACTATCATAGATCAGATCCGATTCTTGTAAAAATTTTCTGAAGGAATAGATTGATATTTTTCCGCAGTATGGTCACCAGTATGTTATCACTCCAATAATTTCCCAGGGTTGTTATGATTTTCAGTTAAGGAAATTTAGAGGTAACCAAAAACCTAGTTTTGAGATTAGGACCTAGCCTTCCTAATGCTCAGAGAGGGCTATCTCTGTATAATTTAAATCGGTTGTCTTTTGTTTATTTTAGTCTAGTTATGTGATTTTGATTGGTTTTGGTTTTGATTTGGTTTGGTGGTGGAATTAATAATTTAGATGGACAGATGCAGGTCTGCTTACCATTGGACGCATGGAGTCAATGTATCAAGCAACAAAGAAAAATTAAGTTTCTAAAGGAAGTGTTCACAGGGTAATGTAGTTGAGCTGATTTAGATCTTTAGGCTGGATGATGAAATGGTTTCAATCGGGATGGGAGATAAATTAAGGATTCTCAGATCCGGATAATGAGGGAAATGACTGAGGTCAATCAAAACTAGGGAGAAATTAAGAATTACCCAATCTGGATATCAGTAGAGAACATGAAAATGACATAACAATTCAAGACAGAGTGTTTTTAAACATATTCTGAAATAATATTCCCGTTATACATTTATATTTAGAAAAAATGCAAGTATGTGAAAAATTTAGATAATAACAAAGAAAAATTGAGATTACTTCACTGAGGTGGCCCAACACATGAATCCTGTAATATAATCTCTTTATTTCTCAATCCAGTTTGCTGACTGGAAAATGGTACAAAGAACCCTTTGGTTCATATCAGTACATATATAGAAATGTTTATCAACCCACAATCCACCCTTAATACTTCAAATGGCTGAAGTATTTATACAAAAACTAATACTAGATATCCTAAAACTAATTCAGGATTTATTTCTGGAGATAAAATATCTAGATACTAAAAGGTAGTGACACCTTTCAACCGATCGAAAGGTGTCCCTGTTTTATCTGATTTGCTGGCATTGTTTGTTTCTCTCAAGCTGGCTTATCTTTCACGATGTCTTCATGCTGGCTGCATTTGATTTATCTTTTAATTTTGTCTTCATCTGCATGCTCTTTGACTTGATTGCTTTGTTTTACATTAACCTTTTGAATGTTCTGTTATTTTTTCACTTTAACCTTTTAGAGTAATAGTGAGTAAAATATGTCCTAGAGAGTTGCTGGTATGAATCTTTCACAGTTTACTGGTGGAAATGTTTTCATCCTCTGTTCTGACCATTTAGTGCCTTTGTGTAAATGATTCCTCCTATTGTAGATGTTTTTTTCTCTGTTAAAATCAATTTACTATGTAAATTGTCTTTTCATGTTTTTTTTTTTTTGTATAGAATCTTCAATTAAGAGAGGTTCTAAATACATTTCCTGTGAGTCTTGGAGTAAAATTTTTGAACTAGTATCAACTATTTACCCAAGATTTCATTTCTGCTAACAACTTACAAAATAAAACAATCATTAATAAAATCTAGGTTTGCAAGGAGGTGATTGAAGGCTTTATTTGAATCTGGAAAATCTGTGAAAAGAGTTTGGATTTTATCTCTGGTTGGTAATGGCTTTGGTTTCATTCACAAATCATCAGAAATAGCTTAATTGCAGAATTTTGAAATAATATTGGCTCAACGCATAGTGTAAATGGTTATCGCACAATGGACAGGGTTTTTGATTTCAAACATCAGTGGCCTTGTCGTAAATGGCACAGGAATCAATTAAAGCAATGGTGCTTTTTATCACAATGAGGAATGGGATGGCTACATATTTTCACAGTGTAGGTGGAATGGTGGTTTCGACACATGCACAAACGAGCTGACGGTTTTCACACTGAATAAAATCAGTAAATGGTATTTGTTTGGAGGATGCAATAAAGTGAGGGATCACCGCGTGGCAGGGGGAAATGTTTCGAAAACCGCCTATTTCGCAACATTTTCATCATATTAAACATTATGTCATTGGAGGTGCGAGATGGTGTAAGGGCCATTGGATTGGATCTAAGGAGATCGAACAAAGGTCAGGAGTGGTGGGTTTAAAAGGTGGGGCTGGTATCTAAATACGTGGAGGGAAATGTAATACGAAAATGGTTGGGGATATATAGTAAGCTAGGAATTATGAAATATAGTAGAGGGGAAAGGTTCAAATGGTTCAAATGCATATAACAGATTTGGGATATTTTATAACTCGACATTTAATATAATATGTAAAACTATATACTAAAATAATATATGGGGGTTTGGGAAATATGCAAAGTGGGAAGTTAGAAATGTATTTGTGATAGATAAAAGATAATATCGGGGAAAGATTTCACATGGGTCCTGATTACTATAACCTTCTAAAACTATACAAAAATGGGTTCTTGTATGTTTTAATTTGAAAAAGGGGAATTAAAAAATGGAAGAGTTTATATGCTAAGGGGGTTAGTAAATAACATGGTGGGATGTTAGCAATAGATTAGGAATGAGTTAAATAATATAGAGGGGTATTTTCAATTGAACCGACATATATTGAATGATCAAAACTTATGCAAAAGTGGGTTTTGAATTGTTTTAATTGAAAATGGGAATTAGTAAAAGGGAAAGGAGTAAAGATGAATGGGAAGGGATTCTTTACAAGGGGGAAATTGTTTTTTAAAAGGATGTTAGTAATAATAAATAGACCAACTCATGCTTTCCAATGACTTGCAAAAAGTGTTTCTGCCTACCCTTATTTATCCTCGAATTTTTATTCCTTTTCTTGGGCACATTTGAGATTTTTGTCCCTTTATTTATTTAACTAAGAAAAATATCTAATTATAGCCTTATAACATTTGGCGGCTCAAATTAAATTAATGAGGTCGTTTATTTCTCTACTTGACTATGGATCTGCCAAGATTAAACAATTTGGCTATATCTTTATTCTCTAACTATCAGCATGAGATTTAAATTATGAATGATCAAGATTAAAATATTTGATCCTCATGGATTGTGGCCGCATTATGGACAAGATTCACACAATATTATTTGCAACAGTAAACTAATAGTAGTGGCATTTGAACAGGCAACACTTTCATGATCTTATTTTTATCTCTTTTTGTGGGGTTCATACTTCATATTTTTCTTTGTTTTTTCTCTTTCAGTCCTTCGATTGTTATTTTAGGACTTACCCTCTTTTCATCTTTTAAATATGGGAATAAATTTGAAGAAAACAAATGTATGTACAATATTTCAATAATTTAACAGTGTCAATTCAAAATTATTAATCCTATTATTATAGGACCCTAATAGGAAGAAGGATTTGAATTTTCCTATAAAATGCCACCATGAGAAGAACAAAATGATAACACATTGTTATGCATGCCAAATTACCCATGAGCAAACAAACAGTGTGTTGTCTGAAGCAAAAATAGAGTGAGGGGATTTAGTTGTTGGCCATCCGACACCTCAAATCCCTAAGGAAAGGAGAGAGGTTGCAGGACTAGCTCAAGGAGAAAGCCCTCCTTGCCTTGGGTATTAGAGCTACATAGCTCTAAGGATCCACTGCAAGTGCGTAAAGTTGTACCACTTATTTACTAATAGCGGCTAATAAGAGGGGTCTAGTTCTTCATTCATATTATTAGCTCATTTGACTTGATTGAGCTTGTGTTTATGTTTTATTTTTGTTTTGTTTTCTCTTCTTGTTTGTAGCATACTATGTTCTACAAACTAGGTGTCTACATGTTAGTACGTTTCCACTAACCATCTAATAACTCTTTCTGCCTGTGACCATTGTTTTTAGGTTAGAAATCACTTCTATCAAGAATCGGTATTTTAGTACACTCATGCACTAAACACGCCAACATAGGATTGGCGAGTCCACTTATTTCTCCACTTAAGCTAAGTGGTTGTGTTTTTGCATAGCCTCTTTTTTGCTCAACATTGATGTAAGACCAACTCTCCTCTTCCTCAAATTCTCTCCTTCACCCTCTATGAAGAGGTTCAGTTCAGGAGGTTTAGAATTTTTGTGTGCAGGAAAACCCCATGCGTTCAGCATAGAAATATGCATCATTCCATATGCATTCAACTTAGACAAGCACGTAGAGTTTCACGCCTGTAAAGAAAAATTCCATGTCGAAACTAGTGAATCATTTTTTCATTAGTTCTCTTCAGTTTTTGCAATTGTAAAGTGACTAGAAACCCAGAATAAATCTTCCATCACTATTTTTTGGTGTCCCTTGACTTTAAGGAAATTTTTTTAGCTACACTTTAGTTTAGCTATTTGCATAGTTTTAATTTTTAGTTTATTGTCACAAATTTACATAGTTTAATTAGGAGGAAAGTAAGTGGCTAAAATCCACCGATGCTATCTGAATGAAATTATTTATTGATAATAGACACCAAACACGTATGTAATTAGCAAGGAGTAAGTGGCCCATATCCACGCATTCTTAGCTAGTTTCCATTTGTTTTTTCCTAGTTGTTGCATTAATTTTAGTTTAAAATTTTGCATTAGTAACTGGGACTAGGATCAAATTATCTTAGAAGGCAAGTAATCTTTGCTCTCTTTTGATAGCTTTCCATCTCCCTTTAGTCCAACACTTAGTCTAATAGGAAAAATTTTAAGCGACTCATTATTCGCACATCTTTTTCTTTTTTAAAGAAACAATCAAAACATAGTTTAAATAGGAGGGAGTGTAAAGGATAATCGCATATCCACATCCTACAAACATTGTGATTGTACACTATCTCACACACATTGCCACACCATAATCAAAGTAAGTCACCTTAAAACTAACTATAATTGAACTCATTAAATCTCCTCACGGGGGCCTCACGATAATTAATATTTCAAGTTAGGACCATTGGGGGTAGGCATCCAATAATCCACCTTGGTCAGTTCATAATTCTTGAAACAAAGAATTTGACTTTATAGGGAGCTTTAAATGCATCTATCCACCCACGGAAAATAATACCCAAGTGCCATAAAGACCAGATTAAGAGGGGGTTAAGCTTAGGCCTAGTGCGTGTAGTACTATTTGGGGCTACCAAACTAATCTAGTGCTCGGTACTAGTAGTTGAATACTAAGAAGCTCAAGACTCAAAAAATCACGTGGGATGATGGTACTTAGTGGAAACATTTAGGGCATCCTTCCCTATAGGTGACAGTGCAGGCATCACTAGATCGTCTCTCCATTAACTTGGTTCATTCTTTGGCTACTGGAAAGTGTCGCCAGTTCTTTCGGGACGTTGGCCCCAGTACCCACCAGAAGATATCTTCGGAAGGCCTAGTTACAATTGAGAGTGTGAGGATGATTGGGTCTTCTAGGATTTTTTGAGTATCACACGCAAAACAACAAAGACCTTTTTTTGGTTAACTAATCGCATAAGATTAATCTAAAGGGAAATTAACCTTTTATTTCCGCTTTGTTTTATGTATGTGATCAATTTTTTCTTTGATATATAATCTCTCTCCTCTCATAAAATGGAAAAATATTTCCAAAATCAAATCTAAATGACATCATAATGGACCCAATGGGACCTAGTCGATATAGACACTTTTTGGACCTCCTCCCGTTAGAGGGAGGAGTTCTAGGTATTTCATCATTCAAGCGTCAAAGATGGAAGATGACCACCCTTATTGGTTCATCATTTATTGGGGCATCTTTAGTTGGGAACCGCCAGGGGTCACCCAATGGCACACTGGTGGAAACCCCCCTAGGGTCACCACACACCACTTCACCCACAACCCCTAGAGGGCAGAGGAGCACTACCCATTTGGAGAGCCAAATGAACACATGACCAAGTACGTCATAGAAAAACACCATAAGCAACTAGAACCCTATGTTTTCATAGTATACAATGGCACTCAAAACTCAGTTACCTTTCTTAGCATTTTTAAACTTACCCGATCTATAAAAGTTAACAAATGACCCCATTGCACACAATCCCACTTGGCCCCCCATGCCCACAAAGCTCCCTTTGGACATTCCAAATCTCAAAGGAAAGCAAGGTGAAGACCCTGGAAACCGTGAAATGACTTTCCACCTATTGTGTTCATCGAACAATATTATTGATGACATTATTTGGTTAAGACTATTTCAGTGCACCTTATCCAGACAAGCTGCGAAATTGTATGTGGAGCACTATTCTGCTTCACATGGAACCTTTAGCACCCTCGCTATTAAGTTCCTCACATATTTCTAGCTATCCACCTACCATGATTCAGGAATGGATTTAATGAGACATTTTAGACAAATGTTAGTCGTCCATGTCTCGGACCATCTCCATGGATGGTGGTGACATCAAAAATTTTGTAAAGCCAAACTCGATGATTGAGTTTTACTGTACCTATTCCTCAAAACTTTCACAGTAGAGATTTCGAAGAATGTGGAAACTCAAGAACCTACTTCTGAAGAGAATGCCATTAGCAAAGTCCTGCAACTTGAGGTGATATAAACTCATTTAGGATACATATACAACATCCTGCCTAATGCCGCGTGCCTGCAAACTTATAAAGAATTTTTAGGCACGTCGAACACTGCAGATGGATTGATAGGGTCACTGACCCAAAATCACCTAGGCAACAATAATCCATACCCTGGTTACACATATGATCCTAACCAGAACATCTTGCAGCTAGGATACCATCAGAGTTATCATGCACCTCTGTAGAACATGATCAATAGGGCATCGTCGTACCATCATCAGCAAGGAGGATCATACCCTCCCACATAGGGGACCTAGTACGTAGCTAGGAATTTTGACGGAAGAGCTCTCCCCCAACATTCATTTACAAACTAGGGACATGGACCTCAATATCCCCACTCCCTAGCACAAAACCCACCAATGCAAAATAATGCACCACTGAACTTTGTGCAACATTCCCAAGCCCAACCATTCCAGTCATATGACTAGGAGAATCCTATTTATCCTCCTAACACGGAAAGGAAAAAGCCAAAAAATAAACAAAAGGGAAATATTGGACATAGGGGAAATAACCAATAGTGCCCTCCGCTATCTTAGACTAGGGGCACCCCAACCGAAATCAAAACCAGGAGCCAAGTAACTCCCAAGGGCAGAACAACAGGGCTAATCTTTGGACCAACCAATCTTGCATAATTTGTGGTGAGTATGGCCATTATGCTCGTCACTGTCCTAAAGTCCGTGAGTTGAAGAAGCTTCAGGGTAACCGAGGACAAGGAGTGGCCACACAACAAACAATTATAATGCAGGAGCCCTTCCCCAACCAAGGGGCATTTAGTACCCAACAACAACAAACACCCTGTGACAATTCTAGAAAAAAAAACCATGAAATACATATTATGGGCAGGGAAATGTTATTTCAAATACAGAATCAAAGTTATGAGATCCCTCTAGACACTAGTTCGTCAGGGGCTGGCATGAGTGCACCTATAGCACCATTGAATATATCAAAAATTCCTATTGACCATTTGCCAAAAATGGCTAAGGGACCAATAAGGTGGCTATGACACCACTCCAAAGAGACCCATAATTATAGCATCATGGATGATTTAGCTCAATCTCTCGCTACTATGGAAGCTTTGGAAGTCTTGCAATTTTACCTAAAGAAAAGGAAAGCCTTACTTTTTACGTTAGGCGCAATCGACCCTACTAATTCACGCCTAATGGATTTTGACTTAGATAAAGCCACCCTTAGGCTTCCTTCTTTGGTCACCTTCCAGATACTAGTGTTAGTCCAGAACATAACTATCCACCGATGTATCATTGATGAGGGTGAATCCACATGCATCATGTCAAAGAGCGTTTGGCAGAAATTGGGATCTCCCAAACTGAAACCATCGAACATCACGCTCGGAGCATACGACGGGTGCCCTTTTGCTCCCGTTGGTCTCTATCAAAATGTCCTGGTCTTCTTGGCCAGAAAGACGGTCCTCATAGACATTGAGGTCTTGAACTCTCATCTATATTATAATATACTCCTTAGGCAAAGTTATATGTATGCCATGTCTGCCATAGCATCCTCCATCTTCCAGATCATGATGTTCCCCTGCGAACACTGCATCATCACTGTTGAACAATTAACGTACCATGACAAGCGACCCCTGATGAATGCCGATGTCGTTCTAACATATGTGGACACATCTGCTGAAACACTCACATGGTACCAGGAATATGGCCCTGGCCAATTCAAAATATCATCTATCCTCATATCATTTCTAGGAGATCCCAATGTCATACTAGAATCATTTGTTGATATCACAGGGGCTCTGGTGTGCATGATATCTACATCAAGCACCAAAGCCAGTTAGGAGAAAAAGACTAGTAGTAATGAGACTGAGGCCTCAGGCACGATGATCTATCTATCCTATGGCATCTCCTAAACTCCTTTTCTATACCCTCCACCTGCTTTTCTGTCACAACAAGTTTTGGCAATTGTAGTATTGCCAAACATATCTTTTAGAATATCAGTTTGGTACTTTGTCCCACCTACCATGTCGGGAAGCATCAGCATCACCTCTACAGGATTAACCACCCTCACTCCTAAGGAGGCCCTACCTGTTAATGAAAACACTGCAACCATACAGTTTAAGGAAACTCCAGTTGCAAATCCGGTAAAAAAGGGAAAAAGATAGAAAACCTCATCATACCAGGGAATTACAAACTTGTGTAGCGTGTGACATAGTAGGCCACCATAGCCATATATGCCCAGAGTTAGACTAATTAAAACCACTCCTAAGCTTCGAAAGAAATATCACGACAACAAGTTCCCATAAAAAGGAACCAGCCACAAAAACAAGGCAAAGCATTGCGTACCAAGAACACATGTGTTATCTTTAACAATAAGGGAATTACACTCATCATTTTCCAGAAATACAATGATATAGGGATGCTTTACATTCCCTAGAACAATCATATCAGGAGGATCCCCCCATACATACAAATGGGGAAGAACCTTAGGCAATATTATACTTTCAAGAGGCACAACAGTTGATTGGGAGTTCATAAATTTTACTCAAAAATTAAAGTGCTCAAAACTATGCCAAACCTAAGCATCTTGGTAGATAACATCTTCCCGATTATGGCACTTTGAACAGTTCGAAAATATGATGTCGTATGAGGGAGATATCGCATTTTGATCGATTTCCCAAACAATTAAATTTGTGGTAGGCTTGACTGGGATGCCTAGTCAGCATGTACAGTACACAGTCAGCAAAAGAAGAATATTCCTAAGAACATTCCCTTTTTCTCCAAGTCAGTCAGAGAATAACAAGTGTCAAGATTTCATTCGTTGATGGTCGATTGTACGTTTTTTTTTGGTCCAATAGATGGGTGACACGTGGATAGCCCAGAGGCCGCCACATGCCCCCTGAGCAGTGTAGTAAAATCTTATGAGGTCCAAGGGGTTCGACCCCGCGACCTCTGTCATGTGTGCAAATAATTCCACCAACCACGATGTGTGATGGGTATTAACAACTATAGGACCCCACATTTATTTAAAGATTCAAAATTTAGCATTTGTGGGGGGGAGGGGACTGCTGAAAGTCCCAAACCGTCGATGGCCCTGTGGAAGTGGTCACATACTACAATATAAACCGCGACAACAATTTTTACATCGACGGTTAATTCACTGTCTCTGTAAACATTAACACACCCCACTCCTTGTCACATGTAATCGATGTGGTTACAGTTGTATGCACTGAGCGTTATGTAGTGGGTTCCATACTCCAGTTTTAACTCAACTTCAACTGCAATTTCAGCATTAGTTCCACTCTTGTTAAATGTCATCCATGGGGTTTCGGGGGTTTTCATGTGGCCACCCCCTCCCCTTAACCATAAAACTTAATGTTATAGTTTAAGGACTGGCGAACAAGTTAGCGTGCCACCAATTTTTAGAAAAAATGCTATTTTTAACTGCAGATAAGTGTAGTTCTCCACATTTAGTGGAGGATTTGTAGGATTTATTGGGAAAAAGGATATGAGGGTCAATTTTCGATGAATTTGGGTGAAACAAAAGTCTACCTGGACTAATTGGAGCATTATGGAGCCATTGGTGTAGAGAAAACAACCATTAGATGCTTGTAATCACATGTATTTGTAAAATTTTGAGCATAATGAAAGATGGACATGCCATTGGGAGCTGGACCAACAGATGTAACCTAGGAGGGGTGAAATGCTTCATCATGCCTGCTATGTAAATTTTATGTGTGTTTCTATTTCTATATTATATAATTTTTTTTTAGTGTTATTTAGGCTAATTTTCATGCTTCTAATTCACTAAATTCATTTAAAAATCATGGTTAAAATCCTCAATGCTTAAAAAAACTATGGAGGTAAGTATGAACATGTTTATTAACTAAAAAGACACTTATCACAACAAAATAATACAATCCTTTCAGATCATGTTGGTATCAGAGCCAGGTTTATTCTCTGGTGTTTTTTTGTGCAAAATATTTATTTAACTGCTTGCAAATTTCACATGCTTAATAGGCTCAAGCTCAAGAGAGGAGAAGGCACATTGGTGGGAGAAAGAGGGTCTCAAAGTGAGCCACAACAAAGGATAGAAATATTGTCACAATCTCCACCACCTAGTTCACCTCCTAAGGAAGCAGAAGCAACATTAAGCATGCCTTCAGAGGAAGAAGAAATCCATGAATAAGTGGATCTGTTAGGTCCCTATATCACTAGTATAGTCCCTTATTATTGTTAGTGTAACCCCCTTATTGTTATTATTGTACCCTTGTAACCCCCATTTTGTTATTATTGTGCTCTTAAATTATTATTGTTAGGTCGGCTAGGATTACATTGTGGCCCACTAGGATTACATTATGGCCCCATGGACTCCTATATATAGAAAGGAGGTTTTGTAAATTGTATCATCCAAGAATTGTGCATTTATGTAATGTATTGGAGGTTTCCCCCTCGAAGTGGCTTATTTCTAAGGCGTTGATATCTCTCTTCTTCTATTTTTGAAGCTGGTTACTCAACATTTGGTATCAGAGCTTTGGATTCTAGGGTTTCGCTGCTCCAAACAGGTCATTGTGGCATTTTCGCTATAATTTTTTTTCTACAAAGTTTCAGAAGCTGAAATTTTTAGGGTGCGAAGCTGAAATACTAAGGCAGAATTTCTAAAAATTTCAGAGCTTGGTTCGCAACATTTTCGGAGATATCATCTGTGGAAGTTAGGTATTGTTTTAAGCTCCTAAATAGGTCATCATGGAATTTTCGCTATAAATTTGTTTCTATGAAGGTTCAAAATCTAAAATTCATATGGTGCGAAGCTGAAATCCTGAGGAAATTTTTCAAAAAATTTCAGAGCTTGGTTCGCAATATTTTTGGAGATATGATCTGTGGAAGGTAGTTCTTTTTCAGGCTCCTGAATTTCATCTCAAAGAGGTGATCGTGGGAAAATTTCAATAAATCTCTCTCTGGGTAGTGGATTTGAGTGTCGTTAAAAGTGGTTGCAATTACACAGACTGTAGTTTCTTGGCTATCAATTTCAGAGACAAAGGATGAAACAGTGACACGTGGCAAGTCCTACAAGTTTTCTCTACTGAACCAGTTCAGAATTAGGTCATTGTGGTAGATTGGACACAACTTTGTCTTGGGGAATCCAAATTAGATCAGACCTATGGAATTTGAAAGAAGCTTCAGAGGGCTACTACAGGGCTGAATTTTAGATATTGAAGATTTTCAATTACAAAGATAATTCAATTTCAATATTGAGCTCATCAAAGCAAGTAAAAGGTGTGTATTTTTTTTTTCTGAATTGCATAAGTCTTGTTTGAAGAATCAAGTGAATTGATTCCAAGGGCATATTGTAGAATAGGTATCAATATTGGATTCTAAAATGGCCCCTAAAAAGAATTAAACACCCATTAAGCCTTCAGAAGGCTCTACCATGACTCATGAAGATGAAGAATTGCAACATGATCTATCAAAATTACAAGAGCAAGTGCACCAAATTTCACTCTTGCAAAGAGCAGCAAAAAATGAAATGGAAGTTTTGAAGAAAGGCAGAAGTAACATGGAAAGACAATGGAAGAAAGGCGTGGAAGCTAAGATGGATGGAGTGGAATTAAAGATGGAAGTTGTTTGAAGAAAAGTGGTGGTTGAAGATGGATGGTGTGCAAGCGAAGATAGATGGAATGGAATCTAAGATGGATGGCATGGAGGCTGGCATGGAATCTAAGATGAATGACATGGAAGCTAGGATCGATAAGAAAATGGAAAACATGAAGAATTTTCTAAAACCAGACATGGAAGGTTTGACAAAGTTGATACAATAAAGGGTTCCTAATGGTGAAAAGATAGTAGAAGAACCTCATGATGAGACCAAAATAAATGTTAATTGTGATTTCATAAACTCTAATGTTGGCGGGAAGAACCACCATATTCCAAATATTGATATGAGGAAGTTTGATGGAAAGGATCCTGTAACATGGATACTACAGATGGAGCAATATTTTGATCTCCATAACGCGCAAAACACACAAAAGGTACGCATTGCAACTTTACATTTAGAACAAAATACATTTGTATGGTATCAATGGCTTTTCTCCCATAAAAAAATTATCACTTGGTCAATTTTTACAGAGGAAATGATAGCACATTATGAGGATACAAAGAGCAACACTTTCTTTAACCAATTGATAAATCTCAAACATAAGGGTTTAGTGGGGCAGCACATTGAGGCCTTCCAAAAATTGAATATAAGGGTAATTGATATTCCAGAGGAACACAGGATTTATCTCGTCATAGGTACTCTAAAGGATAACATCCAACATGAAGTTTGTGTGTTGGAACTTGATTCATTAGAGAAGGCATTCAGGCTGGCAAGAAAAGTTGAATGTAAAATTATGGCGACAAGGAAGCCTACCACTCAATTCTATAAAGAAGGAAGTGTTGCTACGCCTAGATTTCCACAACCTACAAGGTTGACACCACAACAATTCGAAGAAAAAAGAGCAAAAGGGCTTTGCTACAATTTTGATAGAAAATACACCAAAGGTCATAAGTGTGCTGAAAAAAAATTATTTTACATAGATTGTGAAGAAGAAGAAGAAATTGAACAAGAAGAGGATACACACCAGGAACCAGTCATAGAAGAGGAAGAAATGAATCCGAACATATCATGTAATGCACTGGCAGGAATTACCACTCCTCAAACTCTCAAGATAGCATGACAGATCAAGAAGAAAAAGGTAATAGTGTTGATTGATGCAGGTAGCACCCATAATTTTATTCATTGTAAGGTAGCCAAGGAATTAAATTGTTTCCTATACCCAGCACTGGAATGCAAAGTGATGGTTGCAAATGGAGGAACTATAAATTGCTCTGGGAAATGCCATAATATCAAGCTAACCATGGGGGAATATGTATTGACTAGTCCAATGCTTTCCATTCCTATAGGAGGTGCGGATGTTGTACTAGGAGTACAATGGTTACAATCTTTGGGGACGGTAGCTTTTAATTTTCAAGAACTTCTCTTGAAATTTTTTTCAGAAGGAAAGGAATTCGAATTACGGGGTATTGAAGGGAAGCCAGGAAGGATAATAAGCTCTAATGTCATGACAAAGCTTCTAAAGAAAGAACAACGAGGCGTAATTGCACAATTATGCTATCTAGAAGTTCCGACATCAAAATCATCTATTTTTGCAGATCTCCAACAAGTCTTGGACAATCATTCCAAGGTGTTTGAAACTCCCAAAGGACTCCCACCTATTCGTGATCATGATCATGATATTCATTTGATTCCAGGAAGTGTTCCTCCAAACATCAGGCCTTATAGATATCCTTACTTCCAAAAGAGTGAAATTGAACGTATGATTACAGAAATGTTAGAGGCGGGTATAATTCAACCTAGTCAAAGTTCTTTCTATGCTCCTGTAGTATTGGTACACATGAAGGAAGGATCACGACGAATGTGTCTGGATTATAGGGAGCTCAATAAGCTGACCATTAAAGACAAATTTCCCATTCCTGTGATTGATGAATTATTGGATGAATTACATGGAGCAATTTATTTTACCAAGTTGGATCTTCATTCAGGATATCATCAAATTACAATGAAGACAGAAGATATTCCAAAAACAGCATTTTGAACTCATGAGGGTCATTATGAATTTTTGGTCATGCCTTTTGGCCTTACCAATGCACCTTCTACATTTCAAGAGTTTATGAATTCCATTTTCAAACCCTTCCTTAGAAAATTTTTGCTAGTATTTTTTGATGATATACTAATCTACAGCAGGTCTTGGAAGGATCATGTTGAACATGTTGATAGGGTGCTCAAACTATTGCAGGAGAAACAAATATATGCAAAAAAATCCAAATGTTTCTTTGGAGTACAAGAGGTGGAATATCTGGGTCATATTGTATCTCACGAGGGTGTTAAATTAGACCCTAACAAAATTAAAGCCATTAAGGAATGGAAATTCCCCACAACCATAAAGCAGTTGCAAGGATTTCTTGGGTTAACACGGTATTATCGCAAGTTTGTTAAGAATTATGGGAGAATAGCAGCACCTCTAACAACATTATTGAAGAAAGATGCATTTTCATGGACTTCTGAAGCAACTAAGGCCTTTGAACGTCTTAAAGAGGCAATGTGCCTAGCACCGGTCTTAGCTACACCAGACTTCACAAAAACCTTTATTGTGGAATGTGATGCCTCAGGAAATGGAATTGGTGTGGTTTTAATGCAGGAAGGAAGACCCATTGCTTTTGAAAGTCATCCAGTCAAAGGAAAGTATTTACAGAAACCTATTTATGAGAAGGAAATGTTAGCAATATTGCATGCACTAAAGAAATGGCGAACTTACCTAATGGGAAGACACTTCAAGGTAAAAACTGATCATGATAGTCTTAAGCACTTTTTGGAACAAAGACTATCTTCAGAAGAGCAGCAAAAATGGGTCACAAAGATGTTGGGTTATGACTTTGAAATAATCTACAAAAAAAGGAAAGCTTAATGTTGTTGCAGATGCACTCTCAAGAAAGAATGAAGAGGTGGAAGCATTGCTTTGTGCCATTTCTATTATCCAACCAGATTGGATAATTGAAGCAAGAGATGAATGGAAGAAGGAAAAAGATGTATGGACACTCATCCAAAAGTTGCAACAAGATCCTAGTACATCTGATACATTTAGTTGGAAAAATGATTCCTTATGGTACAAACATCGCTTATATCTTTGTAAGAATTCCCATCTAAAACAAAAGATTCTTCTGGAATTGCACACTTCTCCTTTAGGAGGACACTCGGGATTTTAAAAAACTTACCACAGGGTGAAGAAAGAATTTTTTTGGGATGGCCTTAAATCTGATATTCAAAAGTTTGTGGCGGAATGTTTGGTTTGCCAGCAGAATAAAGTGGAAACAATTAAGACCCTAGGACTTCTACAACCTTTATCCATTCCAAGTCAACGTTGGGAGGAGATTTCAATGGATTTTATCACAGGTTTACCTAAGTCCGACGGAAAGAGTGTCATCATGGTGGTAGTTGATAGACTTACCAAGTATGCACACTTTTGTGCATTATCTCATCCATTTAAAGCAAGTACGGTTGCTACTACATTTATGGATAGAATTCAAAAGCTACATGGAAGCCCAAGGGTTATTGTGAGCGACAGAGATCCCATTTTTACTGGAAATTTTTGGACGGAGTTATTTTCTTGTTTGGGTACTCAATTAGCTCATAGCTCATCTTATCATCCTCAATCTGATGGTCAAACTGAGATCGCAAATAAATGTTTGGAAGGATATCTTCGTTGTTTTGTATCTGATAAACAAACACAATGGGTCAAGTGGTTACCTCTTGCTGAATGGTGGTATAACACTTCCTTCCATACTGCAGCAAAAATGACCCCATTTATGGCACTTTATGGATATCATCCACCATTCATCACATCATCTTTAAGGGAAAATTCGAAGGTTCAAGCAGTGGAAGATCACATCGAGCATCAGCAAGAAGTTCTCCAACTCTTAAAGGATAACCTGAATTTGGCACAAAATCGAATGAAACAACGGGCAGATCAACATCGCAGCGAGAGAAGTTTTGATGTAGGAGATTGGGTATTTTTACGGCTACAACCATATAAACAAATGTCCCTCAAGCAAGCCAAGAAGGATAATAAATTATCGCCAAAGTACTATGGTCCTTACAAGGTGTTGCAAAAGATTGGTACTATGGCATACAAATTGGAGCTTCCTGCTTCTTCGCGAGTACATCCGGTTTTCCATGTTTCATGCTTAAAGAAGGTTATAGGTGAAAATCTTCCAGTTCAAACAATATTGCCAGAACTTGATGAGGAAGGAAAAATCATATTGGAACCTGAAGCGGTCACGGAAACAAGAACTCGACAGCTACGGAATCGATCAATTTAAAAGTATCTCATCAAGTGGAAGAACTTACCCACTGAAGATTCTACATGGGAGGATGAGAATTTTATACAGAAGCACCCAGAGCTACTCAAGCATTGAGGACAACACTTTTTTGAAGGAGAGGGGCATGTTAGGTCCCTATATCACTAGTATAGTCCCTTATTATTTTTAGTGTAAACCCCTTATTGTTATTATTGTACCCTTGTAACCCCCATTTTGTTATTATTGTGCCCTTAAATTATTATTGTTAGGTCGGCTAGGATTACATTGTGGCCCACTAGGATTACATTATGGCCCCATGGACTCCTATATATAGAAAGGAGGTTTTGTAAATTGTATCATCCAATAATTGTGCATTTATGTAATGTATTGGAGGTTGCCCCCTCAAAGTGGCTTATTTCTAAGGCGTTGATATCTCTCTTCTTCTATTTTTGATGCTGGTTACTCAACAGAATCCCAAAGAGGAAGAAAGAGTGTTCAGGAAAGCATTCCTTGACATGACTAAGATGGTTAGAATCCTTTATCAATAAAGGAATGAGAAACTAGAAGGAGAAGGATCCAAACTTCATAAGGAAGGACAAGGATCATCAGGAGGTCACAATGATGAAGATAAGTCAAAGAAGGGAAAAGGAGGAAATGGAGGCAGTGGAAAGTCACCATCCTCACCATCATCATCATCGATGTAGGAGAATTAGGCTCAAGAAAATTCCTTGTATTTTAATAGACTTAGGGGTTTTGTGTTTTCAAGGGAGTTGGTTTCTTATATGATGTTTTGAGTGATTTTAATGATAATTAATTAAATATTGTGCGGAATTTTGTAAATGTTCTTGAATGTTGGAGAACATGAGAGAATTAGGCTAGTTGAGAGTGCATAGGGATTGAGAGATTTAGGAATTAATTATAAATCCTAAGTCAGAATTAGTTTCATGATTTTGTGATGAAAGAGGATCCTTAGGGGTTCGTTGAGGCAAATGAGGAGTTAGAGGATATTCAGGGTTTTTTTTAGAGGATGAAGGATCTGAAACAAAAATTAGTTTCATAACCCTTTTTATAAAAATGATAAGCCTCAAGACATTAAAAGATGAAAAGGTAGAAGGTAGAGGAGAGATAGAGAGGTAGAGTTTGAATTGCAAGCCTACGGGCAGAATAGGGAAAAGGCCAATGATACAGAAGATCAGTCCAGAGGAAGAATTTCCTATGTAAATATTGGTTTTAATATAGAAAACTCAATTTCTAAGTTTGTCTTTTGAGTGTATATTGTGTGCAAGTGAAATTGATAGGAACAAGGGAAATTCTGTAATTTTATATTCAAGCTGCAATTTAAGAGATTGTGTGGTTTGAGGGTGAATGTTCATTTATTGAATTCTGTATGATTGAGAAAATTAGCATTGATCACAATGGATTGATGCCATTAAAGAAATTGCTTGGACTTCTAATTCAGGTATAAAATTGGCCTGGATGTATTTCGCAATTGGAGCTGACTTCATGTAAAGCATTTCATGGAGAAACTACACATTCCATTGTGTCATAAATAGTGAAGTGAGATCTACAGAGATGTCACACAGGGTTTAATGTATCATTGGGTTGCGGCTGCCCATTTGGGGTTTTATTGTAATAGAAATCGATGGTTGTTTGAACAGGCATGTGGAGGAGCTGTCATGAAAGAAATTGGATGTGGAATTAGGAGTCAACATCAAAGGAATGGAACTTCAAAGGCGTAGAGGAAGCATGGTGGAACTATGCAATGGAAAGAGTGAAGGTGGATTTGGAAAACAAAAAATGGTTTTCACGTGATTATAAAGTGGTAAACAGTATTGAATAAATCTACACGATAGACCTCAGTGGATGACACGTAGCATTGCAATACCGCCGATTTCACGTAAGTTTAAATGTTTTACCCATCATGCTATTTGGAGCGCATTATCAAGCACTGTCCGTTGGATCTAGAGCATTAAAATGGATGATGGAGATTGGATTGCACAAATGAATATGTAAGTTGTATATGCTGTGGGACGAGATCTAATATTATGTTGGTGCTTTGGGTTTTAACCAAAGTCAAACTTGTGAATGAAATGAAATGATAAGTGTGGGGCTTGATTATATATTAATGTTTATTGGCAGTGGATTGGTAAAGTGTTGGTTACAAGCATTAATAATGTATTTTGGTATTAACCGACATGGTTGTTTGTAAACATAAATGATATGTAAAGATAGGCTTCTGCGTGAAAGGTCACCATATATGATGGTTTACAAATGGGTATTTAACCAAGGTTAAATATATTTTATTTGTATTTTCCATAAAGTGGGTTTCAGTATATGGTTTTAACCATAGGTTTGGTAAAAGGAAAAAGCTTCCGCATTAGAGTTTACCCTAGTTTGAAAATTATTTTGGTTTATGAATGAACCATGCATTTTTTTATGGAGAATGTGGGTTTTTTCTGCTGTGGCACCATCAATCATCATCCTTTACTTCATTTTCAGTACATCAGTCAAAGAAGGTCGAAGAACACTGGTAAAAGTCATTTTCTAAAACTTGATGTTAAGCTTGAATTTCCAATGTTTAATGGTGAAGTCAATGCAAAAAATATTGATAATTGGATTACGAAATCAAAGGTCTATTTGAGAATCCGGAACCTTCAAGATGATGATAACAAAATCCAATTAGCTTCATTGAGAATGGAAGGTCTTGCAATTGTTTGGTGGGAAGCCAAGACAAAGGAGGAGATCAAGAAGCATGGTAATATTATTCTATCATGGATTGATTTCATTTCTGCAATAAAATGACAATTTTATCCATTAGCTCATATGCAGAAAGTCATAATGAACTGGAAAAACTCTAGACAATTGAAAGGACAGAGTGTGCAAGTTTACACCTAAGAATTTAGAAGAAGAGCTCTCTTATTAGGTGTAGAATTGCAGAGCCAAGATAATTTGCTTAAGTACATAGGAGGCTTACATAGCTACCTAAGACATCTTATTCTCATGTTTAACCCCACAATTCTAGATGAAGTATGTGTTTGGGCCACACATCTAGAAGCTAGAGGGAAAAAAAATTTGGATGAGCGTAGGAATAAAACTTTTAAGGGTAAGAACAAAGAGAAGACCTCAAAAGGTAAAAGAAAAAAGAATGCATCTGTCAAAAAAGAGGGAGAAAAAGTGTTTTGTAAATATTGTTCAAGAGAAGGTCATAATGAAAATCAATTTTGGAAATTACATCCTGAAAAGAGGCCCGAACATCTCAACAACAAAGGGAAACAGAAAACTGTAGCTACAACTCAACATGATTTAGGAGAGGATTCAGGTGATGAATCTAAAATTACAGCCATGGGGTTGAATAACATGAAGGGGAAATAAATTGAAACTAAACCCATTACTAGTACATCAAACTGTCACATACATGCTCCAAATGAAGAAGAGAGAATTGAACTGTTTCATTTGAGAGTCATATACAAACATACTAATATTGACACATTGTTTGACAGTGGGTCACAAGAAAACTTAATCTCTGAATACTTGGTCAAGAAACTTAATCTTGAGACCATTCCACATCCAAAACCATATCCACTTGGTTGGATTTGTAAGGATGAAAATTTACAAGTTTTAAAGAAGTGTATATTGTGGTTTGCAATAACTGCACATTTTGTTGACACGGTTGAATTAGATGTGGTTCTTCTTGACATAATAGGCATTGTGTTGGGAGGTCGTTACTTGTATGACAGGAAAGCGGTCTTCGATCTCCTTGAGAAAAAATACCATTTATTCAAATATGGAAAGGATTACATTGTTAGAGCACATCACAAGAAGAAAAATATTGCTATGGTAAATGTTGGATAGGTAAAGAGGATGTGTAATATTCCTAAATTAGCATGCAGCTAATGGGAATATTAATTTTGTTTCCAACACTTAGTTAGATGAATAAATGGGTAACAAGACCCATACATGTTTTAAACAGGCATAAAATCCCTCTAAATGTGAAAAGGGATCATAATAATAGTTGTATCTAGCACCCTCATGTGTGAATAGGGGAAAATACATGTGGACAAAGTCAAGTTTGACCAAGTCAACAGTGCCAGTATGGATGGAGTAGCTCATTAATGGAGATAGCGCAGTGATAGTGGGAGGAAGATTCCTAGAAGGTGGAAACCCTAATTAGTGGAACCCAAGGTAAGAAGGCTCGCACTTTTTTATAAGGAGGGCAAGGCAGTCATAGTGAGGCAGGTTATTGATTATTGATTTTATGGTCCGCATGAATATTATGCATTCTTTAGCTATTTAATTGAGAGTGTTGTGATGTTTAGCACCAGGTGTTCCCAAGCAGGAATCCCATATCCTTTCTTGAGAGGCCTCTTGGAGGAGCTTGCACTTCATTTTTCCACACTCAGGCTTAAGGCCAAAGCTTCAGTCTTCAGCTAGAGTGTTATTTCTGTAGAGAATAATGTTGTGTTGCAGGGTGTTGCAGTGGAGGGTTGAGAAAACCACTTGCATTCTTCTCTTTGGGAGATCAGTGATGAATATTCTGGAATAGATTTCACATATTAGAGCTTGGCCAATATATTTTCCATATCCTACAGCGTAGTGTCCCTCTTGCACTGCATTATTTCAGTGATCATTTGCAATGAGGGTTTGCAATGTTTTATCGGAGGGTGAGATCTTCAGTGATCGAATCAGCCTTTCACCTGAAGGATCTATTAGAGGAGATCCATTTCTCATATGCATCATTTACAACCATCTTCATCCAGTTTCTGAGTTGTAGCTGCTATTTAGTCCTAGGGCTTCATTCTGGAATTTGGCACTTTTGCATATTTCAGGAAATCCTTCTCGGGTTGTCTTGAAAATGTAATTGGGAGCTTATATCTTTACTCCTGACATTGTATGAGCCATATATTTTCAGATCTATGTATTGACACTTTCCAGTAGTAGTTATACTTAATAAAATTGTGCTGTCATAGCCTTGGGCATTATTTGTGTAGCAGTGTTCTTCATATTTCATGTACATTTTCTCTTGAGGTTTCTGTTGCCTAACTTGAGTGATTATTTCCTCAAGATATTGTGTAAATTTGCTGCTATGATATTAATATTATGGCTATATGATCTTATTATATCTTATGATTTGATTTATCATTTCTATTTCCATTATTGTGTTCATATATTGCTGCTTCCCCATTTTGGGATATTATAGGCTGGTAAATTCAAGTAAGAATTTTGTTCTTCTAATGATTAAGCCTAAAGCTGATGTTAATCATGAATCATTTGAGGGTTGTGATCCTAAGCTGAAATCATATTTATATTATGTAGTTCATTCACAACATGAGATGTTTTAGGAGCCATCAAGATTGCCTCCAAAAAGGGTGATTCAACATGAGATTCAGTTGCAATGAGATTGTCCTCTTCCAGACATTGGCATGTATCACATGTCGATAATGGAGAATGTTGAAATAAAGAGGCAAATCAAGGATATGTTGGACAAAGGACTCATAAGGGCAAACCCTTTGCCATGCATTTCACCCATAGTCTTGATTCTGAAGAAACATGGGACTTGGCACATGTGTGTAGACTTCAGAGATTTGAAAAAGATAACGGTAAATAATCAATACCCACTCCCAAGGATAGATGATTTGATTGATCAAATGAAAGAAGTAAATTTTTTCACTAAATTATATTTACGAAGTGGATATCATCAAGTAATAATTACAAAAAGTGACATATGGAAAACTACATTCAAAACCAAACAAAAACTCTTTGAGTGGTTGGTTATGCCATTTGGTTTGTGTAATGCAGCGGCAACTTTCATGCGTGTTATGGATAGTGTTTTGCATCCATTTCTTGATGACTTTGTGATTGTGTATTTAGATGACATACTGATTTTCAGCAAAACAAGAGAATAACATGTCTTGCATATGAATAGGGTTCTTGATGTTTTGAAGAAAGAGAAATTATTTCTTAAAATGTCAAAGTGTGAGTTTGGAAAGACTTCTTTGGTTTATTTGGGACACATTATAGGAGGAGGCGAGTTGAGAATTGATCCTTATAAAGTTGAAGCCATTGTGAATTGGCCCACTCCCAAAATAGTAACATAGGTAAGAAGTTTCTTAGGCACAACTCAGTATTGGAGAAAGTTTATTGCTAACGTTTTTGCCATCATAGCTCCTATGCATGCAGTGACAAGTGTGAATAAAGGCTTCCAATGGGGAGCAAAACAACAAAAATATTTCGAAGCTTTAAAATAAAAGATCAGTTCAGCTCCAGTCCTTGCATTACATAATTTTAGATAGCCATTCGAGATACAAACCGGTGCTAGTTATTATGCCATGGGCACAGTTATTTTGCAGCATGGTAAGCCTATTGCTTTTCATTCTAAAACATTCAATTGTGTTGTAACTAATTATCCTACATATGACAAAGAGTTGTATGCATTGGTACAAAGCGTCAAGAAGTGGAAACACTACTTGATGGGTAAAGTGACGATTATACATACCAATCACCAACCATTACAGTACTTACAGTCACAAACAAAATTGCAACAATCACAACATTTCAAGTGGATGGGATTTCTTCAATAGTTTCACTTGGTTATATGCTACAAGAAAGGTATTTTCAATAAAGTTTTTGATATGATTTCAAGATCCATTATAATTCCTTCTACTTTTCTTAAAAATGATTCTATTGTACATGAGAGTTACATAGAAGAATATGCATGTGATGTTGTTTTTCAAGATGTGTATGCTAGTATGAGTGAAGGGAATCAAGTTGAGGAAAATGATTATCACATGCATAACAACTTGTTGTTTCATTTGGGAAAACTGTGTATAGCACAAGGAGAGAGGCTAAGTGTCATGAGAGAGGCTCATTCATCTCTTATTTCTGGACACTTTGGGGGTAAGAAAAACAGTGGCGCATATACAAAGGTATTGCTATTGGCCTCGCATGATAGATAGTGTGTCGCGTTTTATAAGAGGTTGTTCTATGTGTGCAACAAGAAAGCCTAGAAATAGGAAGCTTGGGTTTTGCACACCATTAATGGTACCATCAAGGCCATGGGCGAGTGTCTCCATGGAATTTTCTGGAGGTCTACCTATGTCAAGAAAACAACATTATTATCTTTATGCTGTTGTGGATAGATTCAGTAAAATGTGTATACTTATACCATGTAAGAAAACCATTATTTTTGAACAAACTGCTGAACTTTATTTTCAACATGTATGGGTTCATTATGGATTGCATACTTCTACTATTACTGACAGGGATTCTAGGTTCATTGGAAAATTTTGGTCCAATATTTGGAGTATGATGGACACAAAGTTGAAAAAGAGTATTTCTTTTCATCTGCAAACTAATGGCCAAACCAAGGTGGTGAACAGAACCGTTGTGCATCTATTGAGAGCATATTGCAGTAAACATCCTAAATTGTGGGATGAGAAACTGCATTACATTCAACATGCTTACAACCGGGCAAAGCAATCTTCTACAAATACATCAACGTTTGAAGTATGCTTTGGGTATATGCCAAAATCACCATTAGAATTCATCTTCGAGAAGGATGTTGCAATTTATGGGCATAGTGATATTGACAAGTCTTGAAATTTCATTGAGAAAATTCAAATTATACATCAACAAGTAAAATAACAACTTGAGAAAATTCAAAGAAAATACAAGGAGAGGCATGACAAACATAGAGTTGATCACAAGTTTCAAGAAGGAGATGAGTTATGGTTGCACATAAGCAAAGAAAGGATGCAAGGAGAAGGTAAAAATCTCAAACTCATTTGCTATGTCCCATTCAATATCATAAAGCAAGTTGATAACAATTCATTTCAACTTGACTTGCCTTCATATATGAAAATGTATTCAGTTGTTAATGTTGAAAACTTATCTTTGTATGAGCCACCTTTGATTGATGATCAAGGAAGTGATGTTCAGTTGCCTTCTATTGAAAATTTATTTCCAAAATTTCTGGATGAGCTCAAGGAAGATACAATTCTTGACAAGATGACAAGAGCATCCAAGAGGGGAAGTGTTGACTACCTTCGAGTTGGGCTCAAAGGAAGTAAGCCAAGTCAAGAAAACTAGATGGAAGTTGGAAAGGTGAGGGAGTTGTACTCTCATCTACTGAATAGGTAATCAAAGTATTTTGGGGTCCAAAATCTTCCAAATGGAGAGGTGTGATCAAGAGTTCATAAATTTTTTTCAATATTCAAAATTCTCGAAACTATGTTGAACCTGAGCAACCATGTATATCTCATCTTCTTGATTCCGGTGCCACAAATAGTTAGAAAAACCGATGTCATATGAGGGAGATATCGTGTTTTGATCAATTTCCAAAACAGCTAAATTTGTGACAGGTTTGACTGGGATTCCCAGTGAGCATGAAGGTATAAACTCGGTAAAAGAAGAATATTCCTAAGAATATTCCATTTTTCTCCAAGACAGCCAGAGACTAACAAGTGTCTTTATTTCATTCGTTTATGGTGGATTGTACGTTTTTTTTTGGACCAATGGATGGGTGACACGTGGCCAGCTTAGAGGCCGCCATGTGTTCCCTGGGTGGTGTAGTAAAATTTTATGAGCTTTGGGGGGTTCAACCCCGCGACCTCCATTGTGCATGAAAAGCATTCCACCAACTACATTGTGTGATAGGTCTTAACAACAATAGGATCCCTCATTTATTTAAAGTTTTAAAACTTAGCCTTTGGGTTGGGGAGGGGGAGGGTACCGCTGGCGGTCCCAACCTGCCGGTGGTCCCGTGTGGTCACATGCCACAATATAAACCGCAACAAAAATTGTTACGCCAACGGTTAATTCGATATCTCCACAAACATTAACACACCCCACTCCTTTTCACATGTAATCCACACGGTTACAACTATATGTGCCAACCATTATGTAACAAGTTTCATACTACGGTTTTAACTCCACTTAAACCATAGTTTCATCATTAGTTCCACTCTTGTTTAATGCTATTCCTGGGTTTTCGGGGGTTGGCATGTGGCCATCCCCTCCCCTTAACCATACAACTTAATGTTACGGTTTCAGGACTAGCAGACATGTTAGCACGCCACAAATTTTCATAAAAATTGCTATTTTTAACTGCAGATAAGTGCAAGTCTCCACATTTAGTGGAGTATTTGTAGGAGGTTTTGGGAAAAAAGGCTAGGAGGGTCAATTTTTGACCAATTTGGGTGAAACAAGAGTCTACCTAGACTAATTGGAGCATTCTGGACCCATTGGTGTATAGAAAACAATCACTAGAGGCCTGTAAACACATGTATTTGAAAAATTTTGAGCATAATGAAAGATGGACATGCCATTGGGAGTTGGAGCAGTAGATGTAGCCCTGGAGGGGTGAATTGATTCATCATTCTTATTTTTTAAATGTTATGTGTGGTTTTATTTCTCTGTTATACATTGTTGTTCAGTGTTATTTAGGCTTAATTTCATGCTTCTAATTCACTAAATTCACTTACAACTCATGGTTAAAATCCTAAATACTTAAGAAAACTATGGAGACAAGCATGCACATGTTTATTGACCAAAAATACACTTAAAACAACAAATTAATACAATCCTTTCAGATAAAAAGTCACTAGAATACCTCTTGTTCATCCCTCCTCCTCCTATCCAACGTTGTGGACTTTGCGACGAACAAGATCATTTCATTCTCGAATGCACAACCTTGTAATTATATCAACGATGATATCCAATTAATGTAGTATACCATGTCGAACTTCTAGCAATCCAGGATTCATGTCAGGTATGTGGTGACGATCACCCATTACGCCATTGTCATTACATCCCCCAATTTCACTTACAGCTAACGAGCCCATGCACAACCATATTTAGCCTCTCCCTAGAAGATGAATGAGACATAGAATCCATGGATACCTCAATGATGCAAGAGGATGTGACAAGTAGGTCCATTCTCTTCATGTCAGTGAAAAAGCGACTGGTCAAGGAACCCTTAGTCACCCCCACTCGCCCTCCATGACAAAGACCAACCTAGACATTGTGTAACACATGCAACCATTTGGTCGCCAAATTATCAGATGTAGAATTGCTACGTAGATGGTTCCCGATCACTTTATCAACCAAGTGAGAAGGGAATACCCAAGAAAGAATTTATTGTCTAGTATGTCAAGGGAACCATCAGGCTTAGCACTGTACTTATACCCCTCGAGTGTGCCCACTAATTGACATCATTCATTCATTAGAAAAGAAGCATCGTGATATCATCAGTCTAGAGCTTAGATAACCTAATGTAAAGGAGACTGCTCCTAGGAAGCCTACCCCATTTCAAAACCAAAACATTGGGCGAGTAAAAAATACACATCAACATAACAGGACCCATGTCCAGTCTCGAGAAGCATGTGTTCTATGCAAAATAATCAACCACCACGTCAATCATTGTAAGGAATGAAGCACCTTATGAATATATTTCACATGATCTCCCCTCTCCCTCAAAAATATATCTCTAACCAAGAGAATATCACACACTGCTATTGCAAGATCTGGTCGCATTTCCACCATACAATGAAATGTGAGCACCTCCCAATTATTCAAGCAAGATCAATGTTAATTATACACTCCCCAAGAGAGCTAGACCTCCCGAAACCAAAAACTTGAAAATGGAAACAACAGAATCTCTCCCCTACACCTGATCCATTATGAGCGTCCACTTCAGGGACAAAGAGTAGTGTTGGTTCACACACCATCTACTCGATAGGCACAGTGGTACCATACACCATTTTCACCTACAATAACCACAAAAAAGAAGTATTCCCATTAATGGAAAAATTTAGGAACCTTTGCACCAAGCACAACTTCCAAATCCCATAAATTTCACATTCTCTTAGTCTGCCTTACGAGGAACCTAGACTTGCTCTCACGCAATCCGCCACGATGGAAATTCCTCACCCACCAAATGCCAATGACATGATACATAATATATGCTTCATATCATCGTGTATCAGAACCATGACTCAGGTTTTATATTCATCAATCATAGGTGTCGAGTCAGCTATAGCTACAAGAGTAGTTGTACCAACGACGATGCAAACCCAGTATATTTACACCTTGTTAACCATGTTTGGTTCCACCACATAAACGATGGAATCTTATTCATGACTTTTGACCAGCTCCATTAGGATTGAACCACTTCCTCATGCCCTTACATAGACTCAATCCCCCTTAGTATCTTTATTCCACTCAGATGAGGATATTCTTGAGGCCACGACGGAACCAGATTATTCGTGGGATGCGATGCATCATTGCTCATTTTGTCTTCCTAAAAAAACGTTCAGCCCAAGAAAAAGAAGAAACCAAGATATTTATGCCATTGAATCAAAATATTTCCTTCCATCGGGGAAAGCCAATTGGTTCAAAAATCCCATTCTGGCGCCCGATGCATTCGAATAAGGGAACATGTCAAACATTTCTCCCACCATCAAGGTGAATATCTCTCGAAATCCTGAGAAAGTTGAAGAAATTTCACTGGGGGCAGCACCTTCCCTAGATGAGATAACCTATTATACCTATTTATTGCAAGATTATTGAGATATCTTCGCTTGGGACTACTCAGAAAGGCTGGGGCTTAGTCCACTATTGTAGAGCACCACATTGACACTTGGCCTAACGTACCACCAGTATGTCAGAAACAGCGTCAGCTCCACCCATCCAAGGCAGAAGAAATTAAACAAGAAATAAATAAGCTTCACAAATTCAGTTTCATCTACCCCATTACTTACGCATCAAGGGTTTCCAACCGTGTTCCCATCATAAGAAAATAGGGCACCATACTCATTTGTACTGATTTTCATGATTTGAACAAAGCCTGTCCAAAGGAAAACTATCCTACCCCATTCATCGACCAAGTTATCGATGCTTGCATGGGACATGAGGCCATCTCCTTCATGGATCATTTCTCTGGGTATAATCAAATCCAGATACGTCACACCGACTAGTACAAAACCACATTCACCGCCCCATGGGGCATGTTCGCATACTAGGTGATGCCATTCAGTCTTAAAAATTCTAGAGCCACTTTCCGATGGGCCATGAATTATATCTTTCATGACTTGGCACAAATCATACTTACCTACTTGGATGACCTCACTGTCTAGTCCAAGAAGCAATCTAATAATCTCGAGGATCTCCGACTGGTATTCCAATGGTGCCGACAATACAACCTATGCTTGAATCCCCTCAAGTGTGTCTTCTGCATCACAACAAGATGAATTCTAGGTTTTATTATGTCCCAAAAAGGAATTAGAGTGGACCCCCTCAAGGTCCAAGCTATCAAAGAGGTACCTCCACCTAAAACCCTCAATCAAGTACAAATCTTGTAGGGAAAATCCAATTTTCTGACACGCTTCGTCCCATACTATGCCACTTGTGCTCAGGGATTCCTATGCCTCCTTCATCAGGATATCCCTTTCAAATGGGATGATCAAGTCCAATAATCATTTGAGGCGCTGAAAGACACATTATCTTCAACACCATTGATCAGTCCCCCAAACTACGATAAGAATTACACCCTGTATCTATCAACATCAGAGACCGCTTTGGCCGGGGTGTTAATCCAGGAAGGCCCCAACAGGAAAGAACACATAATTTATTACGTTAGTAAAACCTTATCAGGCCCTGCATTCATATATGAGACTGAAGAGAATAATTCCCTAGAATTGATACACATATTCCAAAAAAAATTCCACTACATTATCTTAATGGCTACAATAGTCATCGCAAATATTCACCCCATGAAATACCTGCTCACATGCCATTGAATGAAACATAAGTATGCTTGCTGGATAATTATACTGCAAGAATTTGACTTACAGTTTCTCTCCCCCAAGATCATGAAGGCTTTAATTTTAGCCGAGTTCATAGCGGACCTCCCAAGTCAGACCAAAAGATCACTTTTCAATGATTCACTACCAAACGAACATCCCTTCCTAGTGACGACTGACGACCCTTGGTAGAGAGATATTATCCTACTTTTATGAACCCAAAATTTTAGACCCAATCTCACCCATGACGATATTCGGCACATCTGCCACCAGGCCCCCTGATACCTCCTCATGGGAGATGTCCTATACCGATAGGACATCAACACCATCTTACGTTGATGCCTCACCCACGACCAGGCTGATTAAGCCCTTAATGACTGTCACAACGAAGCTTGCAGTGGCCATCTCTCTAGAATGGTCACTGTGCAAAGCGTCCCACGGGTAGGATATTTTTGGCCCATGTTATTTCATGGCTTCATTTAAGTAGTCAAAAGGTGCAAGCGATGTCAACGCTTCGCTCACAAGGCAAGATCCCCTCTCGCTCCCCTGCACCCTGTCATAGCCACTGGTCCCTTCTGCAAATGGGGGATTGAATTCATGACTTGTAACCCCACGTCATCAAGCAACCACAAATACATCACCATGGTCATTGACTACTTTACTAAATGGGAAGAATCCATGCCCACATACGACAACATTACAGAAACCGATGCACGGTTTCCGTTCAACCATGTGATCGCCCGGTTTGGTGTACCCAAAGAGTCAGCCTCTGATGATGGAAAACACTTCAGACATGAATTTTTCTAGGAGCTATCCCATCACATCATATTCACACATGAATTCCCTTCACCATACTAACCCCAACCCAACAGACAGGTATAAATTGTAAAAAAGGTACTCAAAACAATGTTACAACGAATGGTGAACAACCACAAAACAAACTGGCACCATATTCTTTTCTCCACCCCATGGATGTACCACACGGCAGTGAAAACATCAACAAGGTTTACACCTTTCCACTACTATATGGGGTCGAAGCCATGATTCCCATAGAACGCGGAATCCCAAACCTACATGCCCTCGTTGAACTCCTCGATGACACCCAGCCTCTAGAGAAATGCTTAGTACAACTAGAACTCATTGAAGAAATTTTACGATAGTCACTCTAGCACAATGAGGCCAATAAAAAGAGGGTGAAAACACCATTCTTTTTCAACATGACCCCTTGATCATTTACTGAGCGGGAGTTAGTCCTCCGCTACAATGCCGCAAAAGAATCCCTAAGGCCAGGAAAATTCAAAACTTTGTGGAAAGGTCCCTATGTCATAAGACATTGTCTCCTAAAGGGGGCATACATATTGACAGATCCCAATGGAAAATGCCTTAAAAACCCTGTCAATGGTCTCTACCTCAAGAAATTTTACTCATAGCCGTCGTGAGGGTTCAGCCCTAGAGATAACATGCAAATACCAAATTTTGTTTCTGATCACACACTTGTTCCAAAAAGCGCTTTGGTTTCATAAATGGATCTCAACCGAACCATTTTTTTGGGTTCACTGATGGAGCATTGTGATGGTCTCAAAATTTAGCAGCAACCACCTCTATCATCTACTACCCTGACCGATGGCCATTGTTCACCAACGGAGTATGCATAGGATCAGCTACAAACAATCTGGTAGAATATGACATCATCATAGGGCTCATGATTGATGCCTTCAATCAAGGAATCTGCCACCTACATATCTACCTTGATTCCTAGATATTGGTTTCATATTTAAACCAAGAATTTGAGGTACGGAATTCACAATTTCTTAGAAAATATTTTCTTGCAAAATGATTAAGCCATCAATTTTATCATATTACATTCACACATGTACCAAGAAATAAAAACCAGATAACAGATAACATAGCTAACCACATCGTAGACTGGAATGCATCATGTATAAACCATCATACATAAATCGAAAAACAAAAAAACATAGATATCCATTAGTGATACACAACATCCATGAAAACATATAAACAATAGACACACCATCTAGAGCCGCAAAAAATACATCTCGCATATATACCAAAAAATATGTGTGAGTACAAATAAATTATGTATCTAACCCGTAGGGTTAGCCAAGAAATACATATATACATGTCATCAAAAATAAGTGGGGAATCCTTATAATGGGTTCTTTCCCTATGTACAAGATATCTCTAGGGCTGCACCCCTCCAGGTTGGGCAACTGGAACCACGGTTGCACCTGGTGCCAGTACTGGGGCAACCACCAAAACTGAAGCAGCCACGCAACGCAAATTCAGACGATAGCTCCTCTCTTGGGCCATCAATGTCTCCAACCAAACATCATCTAGATCGTCGAAAAACACATGGGTCAACATACCCTGGGTTAGCCTATCCACTCATTCCCAAGCATCCTCCAAGTTAGTGGCTTGAGCCTCAAATGCAGCGATTTGCTCTGCCATCTTCACCATATGGGCCTCCGTCGTCTTGGCACGAGAAATTTCCGCAACACACTCGGCAACAATAGAGCTGCTACCCTCTTTGGAAGGGCGATCTCCATTACCAGGTCCTCCACCCTGGGGCCGAGCTCGTCAAACCCTCTAGTTGGGTTGGTGTACTACCAACCGAGAAGTGGGCGCCCTACCTCTCCAACATCTGCAAGAGTAACAAAAGTAATTTTAGTGTCATCAAAATACACATATACATCATAAATACTCAACAAATGTAGGAAAAAGTACAAAAAATCATACCTGCTAGTCCCCAAGCGTACCCAGTAGGAAGACCCATATCTGGGTCTCCCCGATAGTCCATCTCAGAGTATGGAAATGGGACGAACATCTAAGGGTTGGCCTTGAACCAAGCCTCGGTGGTCTCATTCCAATAACTCCCCACCTCACCTCCCCCACCGTGAGGCATCATTGGGGCCCATCGCCTCATACGAGGGTCCCGATCAAACCCCACAGGCACAACCACCTCGGGTCGCAGCAGCACCACTCTCTCAAACATAATCTACAAGGGATGATAACATATGTAAATAGCTTAGATCCATCTCGAACCTTCACTAGCTGGGACACCATAGTGTCATAGCAATGACGGGCAAAGTCAAAGAAATGCCCGGCCCAAAGCTGGCACAAAACACCAATATGTGGCCCTGATGCCTTGTGCAGTGATGACGAACCTGTAAGTCTCACAATTATAGCCAGAGCACATCGCTCAACTAAATCAGTCATCGATTCTATCAGAATACACCCCTTTGAAAGAGGCACCCTACCACAGTGAAGCTCTGCCCAGCATTGAAGCACCACCCTCCCAGGTGGGAGTGGATGGGGGACTGCCTCACCCTGAGGCAGTATACCGGTCATGAAATAAATATCTGTCTTTGGATGGATAGCAAGGTAATACCCTCACAACACCATCACTTTGTGTTGCTTGTTCCAGAAATGGACCAAGTAGCGCAGTAATCGATCCCGTGACCTCAGGAGGTCATTCTCAAGGAACTTGAGAAGACCCCACCAAGATAACTACTAGCGAGCATTAGAATATTGTGCCACAACCATACAGAGGTTCTTCCAATCTCACTCTATCCACAACATCCTGTCACCAAACAGACACACATCAGTGACATCAAAACACCAAAAAAATTAAAAATTTCCCAATTTTTTTTTCAAAAATTCACCTTGGCTTTTCGACGCGCCTGTTTCCCAAACAGGCACACTGACCATGTTTTTGTATCTAAGATAGGCGCAAAATTCACATGCACAAAAAATTTACATGCGCAAAATCTCTGGGGAAATCCTCAGTTTCCCACGGAGATTTTGTGCCTGTGCCTTGGTCGCCTGCGCGGTCAAGGCTAAAAATGTCTAGGGTTCCGTACCAACCCAATTTTTATGGACACCACCTCAGTAACACTAAAAAAATTTAAATGCAGGACATTCTGGGGTTGACCTCACTCTAGCGGCACAACTCCCGGGTGCACAGGCTAACTGCAACTACAAGAAAGGCTCAGCAGCAAGCTCTAGCCTCTCAAACTCTCAAACACTCAAATGACACAAATAAGTTGAAATGAGCGATATTGGCCTATATACCACCCTTTTAAAATTGTTTGAAGGACCATAATGGGAGCTCAAAAAGCCCAATTATAGAACCAAAAGCAACACAGTGGTCAACACCTCATAATGCTTAAAGGAGGCTCCAGACATTCACGTCTCTGAGAAAATAAAGTTTCCAATTCTGACAGATATGCCCTCTCTTAATGTCTTTCCATTCATCACATTTTTTCAATATATTTCAATGAAAAATATGCTTTCACTTGGGGTATTTTTTGCAGGTATTATACAGTGCGAAAAACCACCTATTTCCCAATGCACCGAAGGTTTCAGAGCATGTATCATTCTACCCTCAGCATGATAGATTCCCAGAGAAATTTTGCATATCCTCACATCATTTCTCCCCAATAA
Organism: Pinus albicaulis; assembly: GCA_034641835.2. NCBI lineage: Eukaryota > Viridiplantae > Streptophyta > Pinopsida > Pinales > Pinaceae > Pinus > Pinus albicaulis. The sequence continues at coordinate 711,400,170 of CM076571.1, read as the reverse complement.
ATCAGCCATAGGTTCCAAAAACCTGACCATGTTTATCATCTCCCCACCTTGCACATGATAAACATCCTCGTTGATTGGTAGAGCCCCCCCCTCCATGGCATCCATCAGTCAAAGTAGACCATTCATTAAAAAATATGATGCCATGGCCATATCACCTCATTTTTGGAAGTACTTCATGATCATTCATCCACCACACATCAAGTCAATTTCTACCATATCAAAATAAAACCCCTTTCCCATACTACCATTTTCAGAAGTAGATCAAACATGCACCACCACGTCTTGCATTTGGCCTACCATGCCTCCATCAGGATATTCCATTTGTGATATGTTCCATCTGCTTCATCATCCCTACACATATACTAACCAATGGGGCCCCCACCCTAAAAAAAACACCTTCCTCACATCATCAATGAGCAATATTTTTCATGCTTTTGGGGCCCTCATCTCAATGTTTTGTACAATCCAAACCCTTTTTTTTTTCTTTTGGAAAGTGTACAAAGAAATTTTAGGAGAGCATCCCCCACCCATCCACCCAATTTTCTCCCACGGTAGCAGTCCCTAATCACCCTTGGTCGGAGCTTCACAACTTTCACAGAAAGCCACCATGGCATTCATAACCAACATATACCCACCCTGGATGTCCTACGGACTCTAGGGCCTTCCTCATTATAAATCGTTATGACTGTCATCACGCTGCTTTTTCAAGCTCTGACCTCGGGCCACTGAACTCCCATCATCAGTTTTCAGTCATTTCTTGCCATCATGCCTATGTTAAACCTATCATATCAGAGACAATGTTCCCTTGCACAAGTAGCTATCTCGTTCGGTTGAGGCTTCCTTTTTGTCGATTTCAATTCCCATTCTCCAAAAAGGAAGTAGTACCTTAGATGGCCCTCATCTCAATAGGGGCATCCTCATATGGCACTATGGGAATCATAATTTCCCATAGATTTCATCGGTCCTCTTGAAATTTGACTAAAACACAAGCTTTCATGTTAATATGGTATCGTAATTCACAACCATTGCACTTTGTCGAAATTCATTCAAGACCCGTGCCATTATAAGCATCTTTTTTAGCAATGCTTACACGGGAAGGTCCAATCATACATCCATGCATATAATGAGCATTTATATTTCATACCAAAATTATGCATGTGGGCACCACATTGAACCTATTGTCAAAGAAAAACACTCCTGAGGGCGTCAACAATCATCGCCATCAACCAATTAACAGATCACTACCATATCAGTAACACATACATAACCTTTATCTGTCAGATAGGCTTTTTAACTAGTGAAAGCATCACGAGCATGGGACATGCCTACTTCCTAGAAATATTTTATTTATTGTATCATACTATCTCTTGCAGGTTTCCAACAAAACATGGTCCCTCTTTTACCCACAGTAAGGGGTCTCCAACCTTGGGCTGCATGCAAGTCTCTCTCTCTCTCTCTCTCTCTCTCTCTCTCTCTCTACACAGGTTATACATAACATAAAATATAATTTATTTCGTCTATACGGTTCTTCGTAGACCTCACACATTAGGGGGAAATTGTTATCAGTGAAAAATTGAACAAGAAAAAGACATCATGAAATGTCAAGCATAAGGATTTACAAGGCTAAGAAACATTAGAGAATCTGGAAAATTTAAAAATTTATAAGGTCAAAGGGAAAACTTATCAAACTTCACACAAAAGACACAGGAAAAGTGCGCTCTGCGTGCATTTTTCTTTGATATCCATGATCGTCTATGCAAATTTCCCTCAATAAGCCACGTGGTCATGAGCATTGCAGAAGTCACCATATGGGACCACTTGACACACTTCAGGAGAAGATTCCCCACTTGAGGCTACCAAAGGACAACTACCTAGAGCCACCTTGAGACCTCAAGTGAGTACACAATGGAATCAACCCCCACTCTTGGGTCACTCTCCATAATTGTACCAAGAGCTGGAATAAGGATTTGAATTTTCTTATAAAATGCCACCATGAGAAGAAAAAAATGAGAACACGTTGTTATGATGGAAAAATTTCCCATGATAAAAATAGCAGTGTGTTTTCCGAAGCAGCAATAGAGTGAGGGGATTCAGTTTTTGGCCTTCCAACACCTCAAATCCCTAAGGAGAAGAGAGAGGCTTGCAGGACCAACTTAATGGGAAAGCCCTCCTTGCCTTGGGTATTAGAGCTCCATAGATATAAGGATCCACTGCAAGTGTTTAACGTTCTACTTCTTTTTTACTAATGGAGGCTAATAAGAGGGGATTAGTTCTCTATTCGGATTATTAGCTCATTTGACTCGATTGAGCTTGTTTTTATGTTTTATTGTTGTTTTATTTTATCTTCTTGTTTGTAGCATACTATATTCCATAAACTAGTTTTCTACATGTTAGTATGTTTCCACTAACCATCTAATAATTGTTTCTGCATGTGACCATTATTTGTAGGTTAGCAATCACTTCTATCAAGCACAGGTGTTTTAGTACACTCATGCACTAAACACACCAACACACTTACCATGTTGCATGAGCATTTCTCCCTTAGCATAATCACTTGCACCTGTTTTGATCTCAAATGGATATCTAAGATCTGGAAGTGTTAATACCGGTGATGAAATTATCTTTTTTTTTAAAGCATCAAATTATTTTTTATGTAGATCTCCCCAATGGAAGAATTTCTTGAAACTTATCAATGCATGTAACTCAGCTATAATGGAAGAAAAATTAGCAATTAATTTCCTCCAATACTGTGCTGCCTCAAGAAAGCTTCTTACCTCTGTAACTATATTGGGCTTGGGCCAATTCAAAATGAACTCTTTGGAAGGGTCAATCTTCAACTCACCTCCTCCAACAATGTGTCCCAAATATGCTAAGGAAGTCTTACCAAACTTGCACTTTGACATCTTTAAAAACAATAGCTCTTTTTTCAAGACATCAAGTACCTTTTTCACATGCATGGCATGTTCTTCTCTTGATCTACTGAATATAAGTATGTCGTCTACGTAAAAAATGAATAATTCATCTAGAAATTTTCTAATTACATCATTCATGTCTATCATGAAAGTAGCTGGAGCATTTTTTAGACGAAATGGCACAACTAACCACTCAAACAATCCTTCTCTAGTTTTGAAAACATTTTTCCAAATGTCATCTTCAGCTAGTCTAACTTGATGATAACCACTTTGCAAGTCTAACTTAGTGAAATATATTGCATACTTTAATTGATCTATCAAATCATCAATGCACAAGAGTGGGTAGCGAATCTTTACCATGAATTTATTCAGTGCACACAAATCGATGCACATGTGCCAACTCTCGTCCTTCTTTGGTAACAAAAAAATTGGTGAGCCACATGGAAAAGTAGATGGGCATATGATACCTTTGTTCAACAATTCTTGAATTTGCTTCTTGATTTCCAAACTTTCTGTAATTGGCATGTGATACATACCATTGTTTCGAAGTCGAACATCTTGCTGCAACTGAATCTCATGTTGAACTCACCACTTGGGAGGTAACTGGTTCTTGAAATGTCTTGCCATGCTGGCTTACCACATCAAACAAATCATATTTCAATTTTTCATCATATCCTTCAAAATATTCATCGTCAACATCATCCTTTTTCTTGATCATGAGAAGCAAAAGAATTTTACTTGCATTAACTAGACTCTTCATTTTCCCTACATTAACTAAAGAAATATTCAGTTTCTTGTGATGAGCTCTCAAAATATACTCCACCCCACCCTTAAGCAAATAATATTTTTTATCATGGCCATAAAACACGAGTTTCATGTCATACAAATATGGGCTTGCCAAGATAATCCCGGAGATTTCAAATGGAACCACATCTAACTTGACTTCATCAACAAAGTTTGCAGTAATAGCAAATCTAAATATACATTTCCTTGTAACCTGTAAATTGGCATTCTTAACAATCCAACCCAAAGGGTATGGTTTATGATGTGGTATGGTTTCAAGGTTAAGCTTTTTGACTAATTCTTCTGAAATCGAGCTTTCTTGAGACCCACTATCAAACAATGCATCAGTCTTTGTATGATTTGAAATCACTCTAACATGGAACAATTCTATCCTTGTGTTTTAATTTGGATTGTTGTTGTGACTATTTGAGGAACTATTACTTGCTATGGCTTCCTTTCCTTTGTTAACCATGGCTATTATCTTGGTCTCATCTCTTGAATTGGATCCAAGATCTTGTTGTGTGGTGACATCCATCTTTTGTCTCCCTTTGTTATTTTGTTTCTTTGGCCTTAGTTTAGGATGTAGTTTCCAACAGTGGGCTTCATCATGCCCCTCTTTGGAACAATGTTTGCATTTAATTTTCTCCCCTTCTTTCTTGATGCTTGCATTCTTCTTTCCCTTCTGATTTCCTCCCTTCTCTTTTTCCTTACCGTTGAATGGATTATTTTGACTATCCTCTTCCTGAATGTTCTTTCCCCTTGCTTCAAGATGTGTGGCTTGCACACATACTTCATCTAAGTTGTTTTGGTTAAACATAAGGATAGTATGTTTCAAGTAGGAATGTAAACCTCCAATATATTTCAAGAGTGTGTCTTGTGAATTCAAGTTTACTCCTAACAACAAATCCCTCTTTCTAAACTCATGTGTGTACTCTTGAACAGTTTAGCCTTTGAGTTGCCTAAAGTTTTGCCAACTCATTATTGATTTTTGAATATAGGCTAGTGGATGAAACTGTATTTTAATGGAAGAAATGAATTCAACCCAAGAAATGGATATCTTACCATGAATTCACATTTCCTCTTGAGTCTTTTCCTCCCACCAAACTAGTGTTGCTCCTTCTAGCCTTAATGAAGCCAACTCGATCTTTATTTTGTCCTCTTGTAGATTTTGAATTCTGTAGTATACTTCCAATTGTCTAAATTCTCTACATTTACATCACCATTATACATGGGAAGTTCAAACTTGATGTCCAACTTGAGTAATGGAGTTTTTCCTTTTGGAATTTTTGAATGAGTGTGGGTGGTTTTTGTGGTGGATGTGGAAGATGAAAATGTTGATGAAGATGATGAGGATGATGATGGTGGAGATGGAGGTGGCTTTCATCCATTGCCTTTCGAAATCTTCTCTTCATCCTTCTTACCATCTGAATATCCTTCTCCATGTGGAAGCTTAGAACCTTCTCCTGCTCTTTCTGCAGTGAATGCATCAAACATGATTTTAAGCATTCTTTGTATGTCTTTGAAGTCTCTCTTAACATCCTCTTCTTTTGAATGTCCATGAGTCTCTCCAAATATTGACATAATGGCTAAGGATTGAATCTCAACCTTTGATGCTTGTACCTCTTCAATCACTACAACTTCTTGTGCAATTTGTACCTCTTCAATCTCAACTGTTGGAGATGGAACTTGAGGTGCTTCAAGTGCAGATTTGAGTGGAAATTTGGGTGAATATGATGCTTTCTTATCTCTCTTTATTCGTGTCCTAATCTGAGTAATAACAACCAATATTTTCCCTTCTCCTCTCTGCAACTTCAACCTTATAAGCATCACAAAATTGCAACTATTAAAATCCTTCTCGCACAATCTCAAGAAAAGTAAGCAATAAACCTTTAGCAACCTTATGCATGATACCAACTTGATCTATAATTTATTGTTAGTTAATTATGTGCTAATATTAGTTTCATAATTAACATGAAGTGCTTTGGTTTGATTATCATACAAGGGTTGATACATGTGTTTATGAGTGACAACTCATTAAACTTGATGATATTAAGTGTTTTTCATGAAATTAAAAGCATGGAAACTCAATTTTAAACAACAACATAATAAAACACAACAAGCACAAATAACATAGACAAATACACAAGTTTTTCATGAAAGATTCACCCCTCCTGGGCTACATCTCCTTGGTCGAGCTTCATAATGTGGGCCTTTGTATTAGCTTCAATTGTGAAAACAATTTGTTTATAGTCTAATGTTTCCTCTGCAACCTACTCCAATGGCTGTAAAATATCAAAATCTACCAAGAATGACTCTTCCTGAGCCACAATTGGTCGAAAATTGCCTCAGTTATGGAAAAACAAACAACAAACCATAACTCACTCATACGAACTCGGATTTTGATGAAACAAGTTGTGTTGGAATCTTGGTGACAAGCTCTATGCAATCGTTCAGGTCTAAAGAATTTTTTATCACTTTCATTTTTTAGCTAAAAAACTGAGCTCTTGATCATGCAGTTTCTAGAAATATTTCTTAATGGAAGGAAGAAGTCCAGAAGATGGAAAATGACCTTACAATTATGAGGAAGCACTAACGGATGCAAATATAAGCCTGAGTAATAATGAAACTAAATCAAATGGTCATGTTATAGACCTACTAGAGGGGGAATATTTGGAAGAAATGGTCAAATGTCTAAAATTGAAAGTTCTTAGCTATAAAGCTCACAGTGAAAAGTTGATGAAAGAGAAACAATAGATTAATAATTGAGTTTTGCAGAGCCTAAAAAAAATTCAAAGAGACTTAGGCCAACAGATCGAGTTAAAAATAGCATATGAGCATAATTCCAAAAAGAGGGAGAGGGGAACTAGGAGTATAAGACATCGAAGATAGATTCTCATAAATGCCACCAAACATCAAGGAGGATCAGTAAAAGGGCATATTCTACATCCAAATCCATTATTAGTTCTAGTGTGTCTCCATCTAAAAAATCAAGAAGAAAATTAGATAGAGAAATTTTGCAAGGGGAACTGAGAACAATTATGCCACCCACCTTTAATGGAGAGAACAAGAAAAGGGAGTGTTGTGGAGGTCAATCCCCTCTGTGGATAGAGGCGATCCCTACTAGCCCAGATCGGGTCTAGTAAAAATCAAACACGCTACAATTCAAGCTCCTAATTGCAAAAATAAAAGCGCAATAGAAGGCCTACCTCAGGTGCAACGCGGTTGTCGTTGCGGAGAGGATAGTGCTCTCGATCCCTTGCTTCGACAGGTCACAATTCCACCACTTGACGCGATTGGACACCTGTACGTACAAGAAACACGACAAACATATGAGTGTAAAACCATATAATTGCAATTATGTGTAAGTCAGAGAGGAAACAACTCATAAAAAAGCATGAAAAATATGAGTGGAACTATAATCGTAGTCACTTATATTAATGAAACAAAGGATGATACAACCTGGCTCTGACGCTGAAATCCTCCTTCGGCGGGTCGTCAGTGGAATATGTCTCGGTAAATCTTGTCGAGAATAGGGACAAGCCTCTCTCTTCGATCATCAATCTCCTTGCTATGGATTTGGCACTATGAGGACTATCAAAGCTCTTGCAACATTCTTTAGGCTATGAAGGCTCTTGGAGATTCTTGGAGACTCTTGGAGACTCTTGGAGACTAGCTTGCAAAGGGAAATGGCAAGCTTATATAGATGGTGGAAGAGGAGTTGGGATCCCTACAATCATGGGATTGGCCCTATCCTCAAGGAAGCTTCCATGAGAGGTGGAAAAATACTTCCTCTACATGGAAATACGAGGCCAAACGTCCCAACTTGATTTAGAGTCCAGTTCAGGAGTTGGTTGGAGTCAATCTTCCGCCATTTATTTTTAAAAAACACCCTTTATTAAGCCTGGCGCGAGTGCGACTCTGAGACAGAGCGCCAATTGGCGTGCCCTCTTTGGAAGATTTCCCCCATTGGCACGGGTATAACACTGGCTAGTCGCGCCAAGGATGAAAAGGCTATTTTTAGGGTTTTTCATAAGGAGATGTCTTCAGGGGAATGAAATTCCATGTCTAGGGGAATGCCATGAAAGTGTTTTTAGATCATGTCACTACTCACAGGTCATGAAATAAGCCCTTTAATGTGCGGGACGGGGAATTGTAGGGACGGTGAAAAATTGCTATGTAACAGATGCCCCCTAAAGCATGAGGTCTGAAAGAGAGAGAGGGGTGAAATGATTTACGAGAACGTGTCAAACTAAAAACACTGCCGTTCGAAAACCTGCATAGAGAAGTACAACTGATATCTCAAATACATGATACATCTGGTATGGGTGCAGCCATCCATAATAGAGTATACAAGAATCCAGATCCAAGGTATGGACGCAGCCATCCAGTGAGGATCGATAAAAGAGACTAAGGTATGGTCGCAGCTATCCAATCAATGAGTCATGTAACCAATCATAATAATCCACAAAATTGCAGCCTGGATTATAACAGACAGGAATCCATGGTCTTGCGCTCCATCTCAACCTGAACAAAGTACAAGTCCAAGCATGCGAATATATGAGTTGAAGTCAAACATGCAAGAACATTGTCTAATTACCAGCCAATAATGAAAGTTGTTAACAGACGCGAGAGGTACCACCAATAATGACAATGGCCCTCAAGGTACTATAGGTACAATCTACGGCATGTGAATCAGTGAGCTATCGTCTAACACCCACAGAATCACTCGATTGGAGGCCAATGACGAAAACCTCATGTCGAATGCAAAGAACCTTCCATTGAGGCATGCAGGCTCCAAGGTACTAGAAGGGAGTCTCTAGATCAGCTTCTTGGATAATGAGCTGAAGTTGACAAGAAATGACCTTGATTGAAGGTGGTTCATAGTGTTTCCCACATCATCGACACAAGACAGAGGAACATAATGTCTTTGTGAATCAGGATTAGATGAGAAACAGAGGAAGGTTGAAATTTTGCAGAGGTCAACTTCTCTTGAACATATCACCGGCACGACAATGGATTTGGCAGTATTTGACATCAACAGATCAAAGGTCATGATGACGAGGCAAAGAGTAGATGAGAGGCCAAAATGGATCACCCAAAACCATGGAGGCAAGTGGAAAACGAGATGAGATGTCCCCAACCCGACACGAATGCAAACAAGTGCCATGTTCAAGAGTGACATACTGCCGACACGACAACAATTTGGTTCCATTTTTCCCCACCATTTCTGGTGAGTAACTCTTTGTTTTTACACAAGCTTGAAGAGGATACCATATGCTTGTCATATAAGTCCTTCCTTCGGACAAATCCATCCTAGTAAATTTAACGAGCCTTAGGAAGGAGGAACTTGAATATCGTCATTTCGACTGGATCCGATGTCATCAGGATTTAACGAGTCTGACAAAGGAAGAACTCAGTGTCTTTTCATGTTTAGAGAGTTTGAAAAGACAACGGAAAAGTAAACTCCAATGATCCCTTTTCGCAAATAGTTCCTCAGATCCGAAAAGGTAGAAAACTATGTCTGAGAAAGCCTCCTAGTCGTGATAGGCTAGGGTATTCCTTTTTCGTAAGTAATCTATCCCAACCCGAAAAAGGGGTAAACATATACTGGGTAGATGTCGTTTCGTAACCACTTTAAAAAGATCAAAACGACAAGCGACTCGGCAATATTTTCATGTTTAGGGAGTCAGAAAAGAGCTGAAAGTTGAATCCTCCTGGAGGAACGAGTGGTATAAAGGGTAGTAACTGGTTCCTCAGGAACAGGTAAAACAACCAAGTGAAGGCATATGATCGGCCAAGAAGATAATGACGACGGAGTGAAAAAACCAAGGCTCATTTGGCAAAAACAGGCTGATAAAATGGCAATCACAAGAGGTATAATGGGAATGGCTTCATTTTTACACAAGCTTGAAATCAGGAAACTCTGCTTGAAGTTGGTTTCATTTTTACACAAGCTTGAAACAAAGATAAACTATGCTCGAAACTGGTTTCATTTTTACACAAGCTTGAAACGGAAACAAACTATGCTTGAAAAAATAAGCATGCCACCCAACATGGTGACTCAATTCGAGGTACATGCCCCCCAAGCTTCAGTCCATGTGAAAGGCAGATGGAGTGAAGGTTCAAATCACGAGATCAAGAGAAATACTCGACTGGGATTTTACGAGAACTTATCAAAGACTCGAATTGAACAGTAAAGTGTTTCATTATTTTAACAAGGTTGACACATTAAAAGAACTATCCTCAGGACACCTTGTTTTATGGTTTAAGGAGCTTGGCACAAGACAAGGAACTCTTCTCCCTAGCTTGTTTCATTTTTTAAGGAGCTTGACAAAAGAAAACGCACTGTGCTCTGACAACCTTGTTTCATTTTTTAAGGAGCTTGACACAAGACAATGAACTGTGCTCCGAAAACCTTGTTTCATTTGTTAAGGAGCTGGACACAAGACAAGGAACTCTGCTCGGACCAGCTTGTTTCATTTTTTAAGGAGCTTGACACAAGACAATGAACCCTGCTCCGACAACCTTGTCATAATGAACAGGAATTCATGGCTTCCAAGATTTCCACACCAGATGGGAGAACAACATCCTGGAAATCAAGACCCAATGCCCCCAGCACACCATGCACGATGGCATTATCATTGAGTACAGGCACAGGGTACGTAGCCACATAGTTGAACTGCGGTGGGGCAGGTATAATGGGTGCATAAAAACTAGGAAGGGATGATGGTGGGCCAACTGAATTATCAGGACCAAAGAACGAAAGATGATCAATGTTCACAATCCATCGTTCATGCGGAAAACAGACCACACGAAAAAGGGAGGAGACAAGTGCTCCCATGGAATAGTTGTAATTGCACCCCAAGAGCAGATTGAAATCCAAGGGGCCTAGAACAACCATCACGTCCATATGGACGGTTTTACCTCCCAATGTAACATGTAACCTTGGAAGGATCCCTAATGGTTGACTAGTTCTTCTGTTGAATGTCAACATATTTTTCATAACAGGCACAAGTGGCGGCGAACTAAAATCTTGCCAGGTAGTTGAGGATAGAACACTAACAGATGTGCCTTCATCTATAATGGTGCTAGGTACGACCAGACCAAAATCCTGTACTGTGATCTCGAAAGGCACATAAGACAGAAGGGGTATCCTGCAAATCGACTCCAATCAAAGGAAGCGACCAAACTACTCAGAGGGGCTACCATTGAATCAAGATGGTCTTCCCCTGGTGTTACGGAAGAAGAAGGAGCATCCTCCATGACCTCCATCTCGAAGTTGGGAGGGGAATCCTTCAGGACCTCCATAACGGGAGGTAAAGGAGCAACTCCTTGAGATATAGGGACAGTGGAATCTTTCTCCAAGTCCAAAGAATCTGAAGAAACAAGAAGAACATGAGGGGTGTACGGTCCACTCTCAACGAAAAATACCAGGTGCACCGCAGGCAGGTCCAGTTCAACTGATCCCACGACCAATGGTTGGTCGGGAACGGATTCCTGAATTTGAATTTCCGAAGAAGTGGGATTGACCAAGGATGACTCTTGACCAACTGTAGGATCAACTGGTGGAGGAATCAAAGAAATCTGTTTGTAACCATCTGGAATGCACGGCGCAGAAACAACCAAGTTGTCCAAAACTCCCTTGGCTTCATCCATATATGGACAAAGGTGAATGGCATGGTTCCCCCCACACAACTTACAGGGATTGGTAAGCTTACCCTAATTCTTAGGGGCCTTACTAGCACTAGTTGAAGATGTGCCCCCAACCTGACTCTCAGAAGCCAAAGGCAATGGCGGACGACCATTGGACCATGCTTCGAGCACCTTGGGGATGCCAAGTCAATCTCAAAGAAGATGGTCTCCCATGCACAACATGCAAGGGAACTTGACTTTCCGTGGAGGGTTGGAAGGTTTATTAAGAGGAGATGTTTCAGAGGAAGTAGCTGCAGCCTTAGCCTCTCTCTTATCGGACTTCTTCTTCTTCTTCTTCCTAGCCACCTGGTTACTCAAATCCATAATTTCACCAAGCGAAGTAGAAGAGGAGGATGCAGAAACAGGCGAAAAAGGGGAGAGGTCCACCTTGGAATCAACATGATGTTGTTCAGGCGGAGGAACTAATTGAACAGTAGCCAAGACATTCGGGACCACATAGGTTGAAAACAACCAAACATGCAACCCAACAGTTAACCCAGGAAGGGACAATGTTGCCATATAAGGAGCACCAACATTCCCAAAAGGAGGAAAAAGAATCGGATTCCCATCGGAGGGGATTCCTTGGTTGGTGTATTCCGGAAAATTTGCCATCAAAAACAATCTTCAGAACAACACCCTAAGGAAACTAACTTTAACCAAGAATATTTCGTGGGCAGTTAATTTTTTAAAACATTGAAACAAAACTCCGATGTTTCATATTTTAAGAGTCGAGAAACAAGCAAAAGGTGAATCTATCACTTTTAGATTGGAAACAAGCATGAAGGGACAAGCGCTTGATGATCCTTTCAAATTTAAAGAGTCAAAAAATATCAAAATGACTACTCAGGAATTCTAGGCAAAGGGTGTACCAAATAACCGTGAACTGCCATATACACCTTGGTTTCAAAATGAAATAGAAATCAACCAAGGACTTGACGTACATGCAGGAAATCTCCCTAAATGTTGTGTCCGGTGTATCATGGGTATAGGGTGGTAGACTCAGCTTCCTATGGATAAAGGATAGAAACCTAGTGGGGTCTCCCTTTATATACACGACGTTACGGGGAGCACAAGTCTGTACTAGTGTTGTCTAAAGCCAAGAGGCGAACGACAACTACTAGGTTTAAAGACGCCGGAACACGTCTCTAGCCTAGACCTCTAAATATTTCGTTAATGTTTCATTGCTACCTTAGTGTAAATTGAATAAATTTTAATGTTTATCTTCAATTATGTTTCAGTTTTCAGGCCATAGCAAGTGTCATCTGACAATCTCCTATATGCAGCTATATGATAAAATAATTCTTTCAATTCAATGAATGCTACCTAGTTAAGGGAAGAGCTTCAAACAATGATGCAACAAACAACAACACTGAAAAACGAAACTTTTTCCAAACTAGATGGCTTTCACTATCCAAAAGTAATTCCAAACATTCAACGATGCGAACAATGCAATGTAATCTATGCAAAATCCTCTTTTTCAAAAACTATGCAATTGTAATCTATGCACAATTTCCTTTTCCTTTTCAAATGACATGAATGCACTCAATGCATTTTTCGATGAAATGAGAATCTACTTAATGCACACTTTTAATGAAAGAGAATGCACTCAATGCAATTTCTAGTTTTCAATCATTAAACAATGTAATCTAAGTTCAATGATGGATCTCAAAAAATATTTTTCAATGCAATGTGATCTAATCCATTTTAACGAAAAGCAAACTATGAGACGAAAACTAAAAGAACGCAAATATTCTTAATGAAGGATGAAAGCAAAAGAGATGTAAGCAAACACTAAGAATGCAATCGTTGTTTCAAAACACTTTGTAATGAAATTCCTCAAAAGGTGACAGAACACAAAGAGGACTTCCAAAGCATGAGATCAAAACAAGGCATTCATTCCCTTTTACATCAAGCAATCATAGCAAGAATACATTCCAAACAATGAGCAATGTAATCTATGCTCATACAGTGAAAAGAATGGAAGGGAAAGACACACTGGTGAAGGATTTAGGGAAAAAATCTCAATTTTCACACACCCTGAAATTGGCACGACTTTATCATTGAAAACTAGCGCCAACTGGCGCGATTCGCTCACTAAAAACTAGAGCCAATGGAAAATTGGCACGGGTTGCTAACTGACAACAAGCACCAATGCCTGAAAATGAAAAAACAAAGAATTTCTCCCAACCAAGACCAGACTCACCACTTCAAGCAGAATCTCCAAGACTCAAATGAACCATGTAATCTAGGCTCAAAGTGAGACAAAGCGGAATTTGAATGAAGAAGAAACCAATCACTCAAATAGCGCAATAAAATAATAGACAACCACCAAACAAATGCAGAGAAGAAATCACAAGGTTGACTGAACAAATAGAAACCAAAAACTCCCAAGGGAGGCTCGACACACAACAACACCTAGATGACCTAGGGCTAGAATGTAAAATCGATAGAAATGAGCAAACAAGTAAAGGATGAAGGTCACAGTCAGTCAAACAAGGCTCCATAACACTCAGGTAGTCGTAAAAATGAAACCCAAATCACAGATCAAGCTCAGAAAGCCCAAAACAGAGCAAACCCTGGCACCTTACAGAATTGGCGCGACTGTCAGGCGGAAACTACCGCCATAATAGGATTGGCACGACTGTCAGGCTAATAAGTGTGCTAGTCAAGTTTGCTATGGAAAAAGAAAAGAGCAATCCAAGGAACAAACCAGTGATGTTGAATCTCAAACCAAAAGCCAAACTCACGAAAAGAGCCAGCCAAAAGAGCTGATGAAGCAGGCAAAGTCAAGAATCGACCGAAAGACAAGACAATACTCCAAGTGTTCAGCTCATAAACTAAACTGGAGATTGACTGAAGCAGCCTTGATCTACTTCGCTAATGCAGAGCAAGAGAATTTTGAAGGCTATCTCGCTAACTTCAGGCTCCGTCTGTAGTTTATAAAGAAAACAACAATCTAACTCCCCAATATGGAGTCGGCAATTTTTTGTGGAGGTAGATCCCCTCTGTGGACAGAGGCGATCCCTACTAGCCCAAATCGGGTCTAGCAACAATCAAACATGCTAGAACGCAAGCTCCTAATTGCAAAAATCAAAGCGCAATAGAAGGCCTACCTCAGGTCCAACGCAGTTTTCGTTGCAGAGAGGATAGTGCTCTCGATTCCTTGCTCCGATAGGTCACAATTCCACCACTTGACGCGATTAGACACCTGAACGTACAAGAAACATGACGAACATATGAGCGTAAAACCATATAATTGCAATTATGTGTCAGTCAGAGAGGACACAACTCATAAACAAGCATGAACAATACGAGTGGAACTATAATTGTAGTTGCTTATATTAATGAAACAAAGGATGATACAACTTGGCTCTGATGCTGAAATCCTCCTTCGGCGAGTCGTGAGAAGAATACATCTCAGTAAAGCTTGTCGGGAATAGGGACAAGCCTCTCTCTTCAATCGTCAATCTCCTTGCTATGGATTTGGCACTATGAGGACTATCAAAGCTCTTGCAACATTCTTTAGGCTATGAATGCTCTTGAAGACTCTTGGAGACTAGCTTGCAAAGGGAAATGGTAAGCTTATATAGATGGTGGAAGAGGAGTTGGGATCCCTACAATCATGGGATTGGCCCTATCCTCAAGGAAGCTTCCATGAGAGGTGGAAAACTACTTCCTCTACATGGAAATCCAGAGTGAAACGTCCCAACTCAATTTAGAGACCAGTTCAGAAGTTGGTTGGAGTCAATCTTCCGCCATTTATTTTTTTTAAAAACACCCTTTATTAAGCCTGGCGTGAGTGCAACTATGAGACAGAGCGCCAATTGGCGCGCCCTCTTTGGAAGATTTGCCCCATTGGTGCGGGTATAACACTGGCTAGTCGCGCCAAGGATGAAAAGGCTATTTTTAGGGTTTTTCACAAGGAGATGTCTTCAGGGGAATGAAATTCCATGTCTAGGGGAATGCCATGAAAGTGTTTTCAGATCATGTCACTGCTCACAGGTCACGGAATAAGCCCTCCAATGTGTAGGACAGGGAATTGTAGGGATGGTGACAAATTGCTGTGTAACAGGGAGGAAGCAGAAACTTGGTTGTTGGAGATGAGAAAATATCTTCATCTCTTCATTTATTCCTCGAATTTAGAGGCTAGAGTGACCGTATATCATCTAAAATGAAAGGATAATATTTGGTGGGAACAAATAAAGGCAGTCAAACACTTTAATGAAAGGCGGATCACTTGGAAAAAATTTAAGGAATATTTTAAAAGGAAATATTTATGAGAAAGATAATATGAATGAAAAATGCAGGGTTTTTTTGAGCAACAACTAGGACACATGACCATGGAAGAGTATGTTCAGAGGTTTGTGGAGTTACTGAGGTATGTCCATTTTATTAAATATGAAAAGGTTAAAATCCAAAGATAAATTAGTGGTGCATCGTCCTTTTATGCTGATAAGCTGAAATATGACGAACCCAAAACTAGGAGCCATGAGGAAAAAAAACAATTGTATGAGAACAATAAAAATAGGACCATTTTTCACAAGGCTTTGAGAAATAAGAGAAATAAATTTATGGAGTAAAGAAAGAAGGGTTACAAACCCTTTCCATTTAAGAATAACTTTAAGTTAAGATAGAAAATATCCCAAGCCTCTAATGAGCCAAAAGGGGGAAATTATTCAAGTAAAAGTATTCATCGCCCGCCTATTAAATTTTGGATTTGTAAAGGAGATCATTGATTTAGAGATTGTCCTCATAAGAAGAGAAGGTGAGGAATATGCATAGCATGCAAGAAATGACTATTGTGGATGACGTGGGAAGAGGCAAACCCAAAATTTATGCAGACTTGGATAATCGACAAGTGGGGCATCAAGCTCATATGATAGAAGTTGAAGGTAAGCTAAACAATCAACCAATTTGTTATTGAATTGATTCTGGAGCTGACCATAGTTACATTAATGTGAATCTAGTTGAAAAAACTACTTTGGAGAAAAATAAATATTCAAAATATTGGTTAGTACAACTAGCTACAGGTATGAAGAAAAGGGTTATGAAATTAATTATAGATTTCCCAATTCAAATGAATGGGATGGGAACAACAATTAACTTGAATTTAATTCAGTTGGGTGATTATGATTATTTGATTGCCATGGATTGGTTGGAAAAACACCATGCAATACTTGATTGCTACAATAAGTCTTCTAAATGTATTGACGATGAAGGACATCAGAAATAGGTCCAAGGAATTCCTATACTGATATACGTTAGAGAAATATTAGACATGCAATTGAAAAATATTTTTCTTAAAGGATTCGAAATCCTTGCATCTCATTTGGAGGAGACAAATATGGAACAACAAATTAATATAGGAAATTATCGAGTGCTTCAGGAATTTTTTGATGTATTTGCAGAAATACTCAGATTAAATCTAACGAGGGAAATATATTTATCTATTGATCTATTTCCATGAGCAGTTTCAGTATCTAAAGCTACATACAGGATGAGTACATCAGAGCCTAAAGAATTACAGATGCAATTGGAGGAATTGCTAAAGAAGAGGTATATACGTCCGAGTGTATGATGGTGGGGTTCTTAAGTTCACTTCGTTAAAAATAAAGATGGTACACTATGGTTGTGTATTGACTTCCATCAACTAAATAAATTTACTATTAAAAAATAAATACTCATTATCGATGATTGATGATCTCTTTGATCAGTTGTGTGAATAAAAAATATTTTCTGAAATTGATTTAAGATTTGAGTATCACCAGTTGCAGATTAAATAAGAAAATATTAGTAAATAAACATTATGAACTCATTATGGGCATTATGAATTTGTTGTAGTACCTTTTGGTTTATCTAATGCACCAAGAGTTTTTATGTATTTAATGAACATAGTCTTCAGGGAATACTTAGATAAAGTTGTCATTGTGTTCTTGGATTACATCCTAATATATTCAAAAATAGAAGATGAACATCAACAACACTTGAGATTGGTTCTACAAGTACTTAGAGAGCATCAAATTTATGCTCAGCGAAGAAAATTTTCATTTTATCAGAGACATGTCCATTATTTGGATCAAATTATTTTGGAAGATGAGATAATTGTGGACCCAGAGAAAATTAAGGCTATCATAGAATCAACAACTCTAAAAATTATTACCAAAAGTAGGTATTTTACGGGTCTAGTTGGGTATTATAGGATATTAATTGAAGCTTTTCCAAAAATTACATATCCAATCACTTCTTTGCAAAAAAATGGTGTAAAAGAGGGCCCTGATATTAAAAATTGTTGATCCAATCGAGAAGTTTTTGGTGTGAACAGATGCATCAAAAGAATTATTGGGGGGGTGTTCTCATGTAAAATGGGTAGGTAATTTAAAATGAGTCTAGAAATTTAAAAGATCATGAAAAAAATATGTTTCCCATGACATGGAGATTTTTTATATCATTCACGCACTAAAAATGTGGAGGCATTACCTCGTGGGAAGGAGATTTGAATTGCATACTGATCATTATGCATTGAATAATTTATTTGAACAACCAAATTTAAATGCAAAACAAATCTAGTGGCTGAAATTGCTGGAAGAATATGATTTTTAAATTAAATATATTAAGGGAAAAGAAAATCGAATGGCTGATGCACTCAACTGAAGAGTACATGTTATGCCTGTTGCATCAATTAGTAGCTATGAAACTGATTTGATGGGAGTAATTCTATATGTTGATAATTTAGACCAACAATATATGAAGATTAAAATTAATTTACAACAAGGAGAAACAAATCAAAGCTTCCAATATTATGAATTAAGCCTGAATAATATGCTCTTATATAAAATAAAATTTTATGTACCAGATGTTCTAACATTTAAAAAATTAATTTTGCATGAAATGTAGAGGGTGCCATATGTTGGTCACCCCGAGTATCAGAAAACATTGACTGCAATTAGGAAACACTTTTACACCCCATGTTTAAAGAGGGAAATGGACAATTATATAGTCAGGTGTATGGAATGCTAGTGGGTGAAATATGATCATAAACACCCAGCTGGTTTGCTACAACTGATTCCCATACTAGAGTGGAAATGGGAGACAATATCCATTGATTTTATTGCTAGTTTTCCTGAAACAACAAGGGGAAATGGATCCAGAATGGTTGTGGTCAATAATATTATGAAGTATTCCCATTTCATTTTGGTAATGTCAACTTATAAAGGAACAAATATTGCAGACATTTATGTGCAGGAAATTTCTAGGCTTCATGGGTTGCCTAAAGAAATAATTTGTTATAGAGATCCAAAATCCACATCTAATTTCTGGACTAGATTATTTAAATAATGGATACCAAATTAAAATTTTGTACAACATATCATCCCAAGTCTGATGGAAAAACTTAATGGGTAAATCAAATACTTGAATACATGTTGTGGATGTTTGTGATGGATAAACCATACAAATGGGAGGACTATCTCCATCTAGTGGAATTTGTGTATAATAACGGGTACCATGCATCATAAAAATTGAGCCCATTTGAAGCTATATATGGTAGAGAATGCAATAATCCAGTTAGTTGGAGTAACCAAATGGATAGAATTATGGTGGGCCCTGAATTTCTCAAAGACATGAAAGAGAAAATGGTTAAAATCAAGTAAAATTGAA
Organism: Pinus albicaulis; assembly: GCA_034641835.2. Taxonomy (NCBI): domain Eukaryota; kingdom Viridiplantae; phylum Streptophyta; class Pinopsida; order Pinales; family Pinaceae; genus Pinus; species Pinus albicaulis. The sequence goes on along the minus strand of CM076571.1, from coordinate 711,381,127 downwards.
AAGTTTCCCAGGATAGGCATAAAATTTATGATGACAGGAATAATATAAGGAGGGAATTTAAAGTATGGGATCATGTATATTTTAAAGCATAAAAGGAAAAATATCTCATTAAAATTAGGAAATTGTGCCAAGCTAGCAGCAAGATATTGCAGGTCGTTTGAGATCCTCAAGAGGATAGGCCTTGTCACATATAGGGTTGTGTTTCTTGCATCTCTTCATATTCATGATGTATTTCATGTTTCATTTCTTAAGAAATATGTGTTGATCACTCTTCACATTGTTGATTGGAAAATGATTCAGGCAGAACCCAAGGGTGATTTCCAAGCTCTACCAGTGTGGATTTTGGACACCATAGTCAAGGTGCTTTGGAATCGAACCATAGGCATAGTAAAGGTATAATGGAGCATGCTCAGCTTTGTGGATGTGACCTAGGAAAAAGAAGAGGTCGTGAGGGCATAATACCATCACCTTTTTTACTTATACATTTTTTATGATGTATATTTGTATATATTGTGCACTTTCGATAGTGCATAAAATAAGGGGGGAAGGCCTTGGATGTGGGTGACCGAATTGGCATGCTTGATAACCACATCTCATGCACCTTGGAGGATGGATATCTTCTATGCAGAGCATCACCTTATGTGGATCCTCATACCGTTAGCCATCCACACAACTCACAGAATCAAGAATGATCACGAGATGATGGGAACTGTGTCACCCTATCTAGGGCATCCCTTCTCATCCATCACCATAAATTATCATCATGATTAACTCGTATTACTACCATCCACCTTCCCTCGAGCCTGCTCAGGTGAATGATCATGGCATGCAGCTGCATGTGAGGCCTACTCATTTCTATCCTCCTCGCAAACATCCTATCCCCTTTAAAAGGATAATCTTATAGCCTGTTTCAAACCACAACACTTTACCTATTACTTTTTCCTACTTACCCCTGCTCTGGCATATCCCAATATTTAGAAGGCTACAAAGCCCTACTCTTATAGCTGAGTTGCCCAGTCCCTTCTGGGCTGTTGTCTCCCTTCCCGTGCACCTCTCCCCTAGCTATTTCGACTCCCTGCACCCCCGTGCTACCTGCCCTTCTATGTTTTCCTACCTGAGCACCTCCCCCCTACCTCTTCAAGACATGGCCCCTAGACTCTGTTAGAGAACTATCTGAGGAGGAAAGTGAGGAGCTCTCCCTGGATGTGATTACCATGGAGAGGAAAATCAACTAGAGTCGATGGAAGGCTCCTCCTCCAGCTCTTATGTGCGTCAGAGCCCAGAACCCAAGTAGGATGAAGTAGCGCTTGGGCGGGCTGCGCAGAGAGGAAGGGGCAGACCGCAGAAGTTTACCATCACTCCCTAGATGCACCCCCAGCTCTGCAAAACTGACCTATTGCTAGCACAGGAGAAGGAATATGATGACTTGGAAATCTGGGTGATGGATTCCGATGGCAATTGGACATGTGTCCCCGATGGTGTAGATCCGGACTCCCCCATCCTCTACACACCGATCCACACACCCAGGCGTACAGTTGTAGACTCGAGCAAATTCGCTGCGCGGGCACCTCAAGGAGGAGGTCTCCAACAACGATGATGAAGATGAATAGTGAGGTCTGCGTAGTTGTATAGCTCTTTCATGGTTTTTGCCAAGCTTTCCATCAGTGCTTTTCGCTACTGCTTATTTTGTGCTATCCAGATACTCCAGCGCTACTGCGCATAATGTAATTTTCTGTTTTAAGTTTTTTTCAGGCTGGTTTCCTCGGAGGAGGCAGCCTTAAAGCCGTGTAACTAAGGCTGGTATTGGCTAAGTGCAGCTTGCCAACCTAACTTGTAACAGATGTAACTCCTCTGTTTTTCAAATTAATAGAATAGCCTAACTTACCAAAAACATAAAATAAGGGGGGAAGGGAATGTAATGCCACCACTTTTTTTTACGATGTAAATACATGTACCTTTTATAATAGTTTGGTGATCTAGAAATACATTATTAACCTGTGTACCCATGTAGTTCCAAAGAAACTGATATGCCTATTTTGGCTAAGTGGCTAGTGGATCCATGATGTGAATATTATAAATATTTTAAATTTACATATCATTTAATATTAAAAAAATAAGGCTAGCTATTGAGCACACTCCACTAAAAGTGTATGGGGGCACAAGTCCAACAAAAAAAGGCAACGATTGGATATTTTGGTGAAAATTCTACTTGGGACACATGAGGGTTCTAGAGGGTGTCACATGGAAAGTTAAGCGATGGATATATAAAGAAGTGTATGTTGGATATTTTTGGGCATATTAATTGGTCAGTGAGTCCTGGGGAAAGGAATTTGAGACTAAATTATGGCCAGTGGGTCATAGGATTGGACTCTAGACTAGTCACGGTGCAGATATTAAGCTAAATGTGCCTAATGGATGCATCTTGTTTTTATGATATGAGCCCTATTGTTGACAGTTTATAGTATAGAGGATGCATGTAAACTTGGAGCAACACTGTTGTTGGGTTGGCACCTTGGAAATTATCTGGAGGGTGTCTGGAGCCTTGGAGCACTGTGATTGTTGGGTTGGCACCTTGCTCTTGGAGGCATGTATATTTTCATTTATCGTTGCCTTTGGAGTTGTCGTCCTAGCTCGGGGGTGACCTAATGGTTGAGCTTAAGAACCACCAAGTCTATGGATGGGAGGGACGTGGAAATCCCGGAGCTAGTCAGATCATTATTACAGATAAGTACCATATTCCCTCATGTTTTTGCGTGTATTTGTTTTTATGTATAGTTATAAATTTCATTCATAAACCCTAATTTGGGTAATTGTTGTGATATAGATATATATATATATATATATATATATATATATATATATATATATATATATATATAATGTCCATGTGTGGTACCCTATAATGTGTGTATTATTGGAGTTCTTAATCTAAGTAGGAGTTTCATATAATTACATGAATGTTTCTTCTATGGTACTTAATTGTTGATATCTCCAACGTGGAGAATATACGGTAAATTTTGATACATTACATAATTAATTACAATTGTTTCGCAGAGGATAAATTATGGTGAAAAAAAATTATTATTATTATTTTATGTGTTTTCTGCATTCTAATTTATTTATTGCACAATATTGTTGTGGTAGTGTTTCCCAGCGAGGACCGGGGACATTATAATTTTTGTGGCACATCAAAATGTAGACGAGGTATGTTTGTAGTACATCAAAATGTAGTCAACATTTGAAATCTTTCTAAAGAGGTAATACTGGTCATCAATAATCCCTTGTGTCTCTCCATTGAAGACTCGTTGAAGCATTCAAAGAAAACCCGAGTTATCATATTTAATTAAACTAAAGTAAAAGAAAAATGTTGATTTTATATTAGTTTTTAATTAAAAAATATTAAGGTATTGTATGGATATTTATTTGGCCTGGTCTATTTCTAAATATGGCTTTTAGGTTAATAATTAATTATGAAAAATAATTAGGTGTATGGTTGAAATTCAATCTTCATTGAGCATTCTTCCTCTTATACATGAATAGATGGTTGAGATTTATCTTAGGCCATCATCTTTCACATTTTTTACTTTTTCCTTTTCAATTAAATTGGTCCTTTATTGTCTTTATCAGAGCATGTGCACTTCTTCCCAACTTTTCTTTCCCAATTTCCCATTCCTTAACCATGTTTTCCTTCTTTAACACCACTTGTCCTACCCCCTTTCCTCTTCCTTAACAACTCTTTTCCTTCCACAAAGTATTTGTTTCTTCACCACCTATAAATATATCATTTATTTTAGATATTGTTGCATGATATATTTCATCCACAATTTTAATTTCAGTCTATCCTTTTGTTTATTCAATCTTTGTCCTCTCGATTTATCTTGGCTTCCCTCTCCATTGTTGTTGGATTTTCGCTAGACAATTGCATACGAATAGTCTTCTATCATATTATGCCCCAACCCCAATAATTTTCACACTTGGGTTACTCAACTAGTCGTCACTCATTTCCTCAAGTACGCCCCCATTATGACCACACCTCATCCTAATTTTATCCTCAATTTTGTTTACCCTAAGCCTAGTGGTAGGTTTTCTCATGATAAACTAGTCGATTTTTTTGTTTATGTTCCTATTTCTATAAAACAATATAAGTATCTCTGCAAAGGTATTATTCTTATCCATGATTTTTTACCATGTTACTTCCAAAAAATTTCCCCCATGGTTTTTGTTGTTGCATTCAAAGGGCTTGCATCGCTCCAAAAGTTAAGAAAATCAACAAAGAATCATTCCTTCCCGGAGTAAATTTCACAACAGGATTTGCTTATGTTCTACCATTCTCCTGTAAATCACTATTTGTGAAATAATGAGGAAGATATTATCAATAAAAAATAAATTAAACTTTGGAATAATTGTTAAAATTTTATCTTATCATTTTAAAATAATTTAAGATAGATTTGTGTCACCTGTTTCCCTTATACGACAACTTTTCTATCTTCATGATTTTAGTGGTGAATAATATTATCTTAGATTCATATACAATTATGCATGTAGAAGTCATGATGGAAATGGAAGAGTATATGTCTACAAAATATTGTTTGGCTTGGGGCATCCACTCGTAGAATCTCAAGTAGTCACCAAATACCACAATGCTAATCCTATCCTCCATTGGGAGAATCTACGTTCCTTTTCTCTTTGATTTTGGAAAAGATAGATGTATTGAATTATAGTATAGTTTATAGCATAAATATGGTTATATCTTCAATAAAATTTCTAATAGGATTTAGCTCCAGTAGTTAACACAATTTGTCAAGTTCCCTTAGCTAAAGCACCTCACTAATGGGAGATCACATGGTAAATTATCCTTGACGCCCTTGGAGTTAGTCTATACTAATAAGCCGATGGGATGTGATCCCTTCGGGTGGATGTGCCTTTTCTCGAAGAAAAAAACTCAAAAAATCGAATAGAAGGAAAATAAAAAAAATATCCATACAAAAAGAGTTGGAATATAAAAGAAAAGGAAAATGAAATTAACAATCATACAAATTGGATATTTTATGCTACATAAAATACTAAAAATATAGACGTCATATAATATTAAGAGTGTCGAGAGCGAGGCTAGAGTTGATGGAGGGCGAAATGGCTTCAATTAGGGTTTCAGATAGGGTCCTACCAATCCTCGCCACCATCAAGCTCGTTGCTCTTGGTAGAACAAATTCAGAAAGGACCTCCTGCGGCGTTGTTGACGTGTTTTACCAACTAGATCTGTCTGCACCAGAAGCATGTGGGTGAGAGTTGTTCCTGGTGCTGCCTCATTTACTTGAGCTTCGGATCCTAGCCCCATGGGCAGATAAGAGCAGATCGGGAGCCGCATTGTCAGATCTAGGGCCACCTGTTCGTGATGTGCCTCGATCAAAGGCGATTTGTGGCCGAACCTATTCAAATCTTCTCACATCGAGCAATGAAAAGGCCGCCATTGTGCTTGTTTATGGACATTTCTCAGCGGATAGGGAGATCTGGCCATTATGGTTAAGAAAATCCACTGGAAATCGTCAAGGAAATCAAGGGATCCCATTTTCTTGTGCGGTTGTAGGTGGGATATGCGCCGACCTGGGATCCCATTTTCTTTCAATGCCAATGGCAAGAATAGAGGCACCCAAGTCTGATCAGCAAAACCTTTTGCCGGATCAGAAGAAAGGGGAGGCAGAGACGATGTGTGAACAACAACAGAAAGGAGCACTTTTGCTTCTCTCATCAGCAAAACATAAGATCTTTGATCCCCAAATATGAGGTAACCCTTTGTCCCAGCTGAGATCTAATTCTTTTCAAATTTTTATCAGACCCCTTGTGGATAAGTCCCAGCTAGTCTGGGTACACGAAGAAAACTCCATTCTGCAACTAAAATAGAAAATATGGGGACTGATGGGGTACCCAATACCGATTCAACATCTAGTCAGTGGACACAGCTCTCTTCAGGATTGCAGGCTCTTTCAGGACTATGCCATAAAGACAAAAATGACTATCTCCCTAAATCTATGTCTGAGAGGGGGTACCGTAAACCAGGGCACATCAAGATTTGTAGGGGGAGACAAAGCGATAAAACCAACAACCAACAACAAACAAATGGAGGCCAATCCTACAAAAAAATTCTACAGGGGAAAAAAGTTGCAAGCACACCTCCAGAACAAGCTAGGAATGCTTCGAGGCCATACATAGTAGAACAACTTGAACAAACTCCAGCAATAAAAATCAATAGTTTAGCAAGAGAGGAGCATGTTAAGACATACAGAGCCCAGGTATTAATATGTCGTTTCAACTACTTCTGGCCCAAACCCTTGGACCTTTTTCATTGGATCTTCACTCGATGGACCCTTCAGTGCGAAATGCACCTTTGTTCCAAGGGGTTCTTTATTGTGAAATTTAACTCCTCGGAGGAAAGAGATATCATCATCAGAGAGGGGTCGTGGTTTTGGGGATCCACGGGGCTATTTATCACCCCATGGTTTCTAGAATTTGACCCCAATACTATGACAGTATCAAGAATGTCAGTATGGGTGAGACTATTCAATCTCCCTCATCACTTCTGGAACGATCAGGTTCTTGAGAGCATTGGGAATAGTCTTGGGCGGTATATCAAAACAGACATGGAAAGAATAGAAGACAGAATTTACACTTTTTCCTGGATCTGTGTCGAGGTAGATCTAAGCAAAGGATTACCGGAGAACATATAATGCTGATCTATCAGCAAAAAAACTGGTTGCAACCATTAGATTATGAGAATACTACATTCAGATGCCAGAATAGTAGGATGACAGGACATCTATAGAATACATGCCCAGAAGAAAAGAAAGCAAATAGCAGAAATAATCAGAAAGGGGAGTAAAGGAAAGGATGGAAGTTCTCCCCGCTAGACTCAGAAGAGGATGAGTCAGAAGAAGAAGAGGAACCAGTTCCTACGGAAAGTACACAACCTACTCAAGAACCAAAAGTAAAACAAAAGGACACAACAACACTCATGGATCCACAATTTCAGGTGATTCAAACATAAAGGAATACCAATGATATGGGTAGTGGAGGGATCAAACACCTATTAGAAACCTCAGATTCGGACAAGGATACAAGAACACAAACAACAGAAAATCAGATAATCCTTCCTACTTGTGTGCCACCTCAAGGTGAGTGGTGCAAGGTTGAGAAGAAGAAAGGAAGAAAAACCTGATTTGTGGGACATATACCCACTATCTAGAGGTTGATAGTTTTTCCTGCTTTCTTTTTCTCTACTGCTTTTACTTTTTTCCTTTTATTCTGAATGCAATGTAGCCTCGCTACGATGCATTATGTGCCAGAGCACATGAGCCCAATGGGAAATTTTCGAAATGCTTAAATGCATATGCTACATGTAACTTTTCATTTTCTTAATAAATAGTTGCTGATTTTTTCTGTGGGAAAAAAAACAATCATACAAATTGAAATTAGCATGAACTAAAAATCAATACTATAAATTTTGGTTTTTTCATAATCGTAAAAAAGAGGACAATGGAAATGAGTACTAGTAAAAACTAAGATTATGATCAAATTGGTGGAGCATTAGAAGCATCACAACAAGACTAGTAAGATTTGGGTTTTCTCATCATCATAAAATAAGAGGAAAATGAAATTGATGACTCGGTAAAAAGTAACATTCAAATTTCAAGAAGCACCAAAATTCCTTTTAAGCAGATTTCACAACAACATTCGCTTAGAAATAATGATGAAATTTTTTTTCCCCTAAGATTGTTGTGGCAGGTGTTGAGGCCTTTGGTAGCATATTTGTTGTAGTCGAATAAAACCATTGTTGAAGATATCCTCATAACCCCAAGTAACGAATGACAAAGTGAGCAAGTGTAATTTCAAGTTTCCTTGGGTAAAAATATTTGTCATTTATATAACTATATATGCTGCAAGAACTAGTACATGGTATATAGTAGTTGGAGGGATTATGATTGTTCTCTCAAGACATCATCCATCTAGACTCCACATGTTATCAATTGTTTTCCTTGTAATTTTCTAATTTTATTGACATATTAAAAAAATTCGATAGTTCTTGCCATATGTTAAATGTGAAGCCAAATGAAGACGTCCACATCGATGCTAACTATCACCGCCACAACCTACCACACCGACTGCCGCTGACTACCCACCATCCATTGACTTTTAATTTGACTGAGCAGTCATGAATAACCCATGCAGAGAATTGTAGAGCTTTGTCAATCAGCTATAAATTTGTAATTTTCCTCAGCCTAAGATGCAAGCAAGGCAAAGCCTGCTATGTAATGTGAAAGTGATTTTTGTTCTCCATAAGTTTAATGTATTCCTCCTATGTGTTGTTTCTGAAAATAATTTGTCTCTGAGATCGATTTTGTCCGCTGTTGTGTTCTTTAATACTCATCAACTAATATCAGAGCCTGGTTATACAAATATTCTCAAGAATCACAGACCACTGGCGAAGAAATAAAGGAAGCTCTATTTGGAATTGGGCCCGACCTTCCCGTTGAAGTAATCGTGCTGAAGACTGTTCCCCTACAGTGATGGAGCAATGTTCCACCGTAGGATATTTGCACCCGCAAGGATTATAGAGCACCGACGTGGTCCATGAAGGTGGACACCATACTCTGATGGTTTCGTTCTTGGAAAGCAGAAAAGGAAAATAGAAACTTCTTGGTTGCATTCGTACTCCTATGTTTGAATAAGAAACTTCGTATCTTTATCTTTAGTTCATGGAATTAAAATACAATTAAATTATGTTGTGGGAAATTATAGTTATATAATATTAAAATAGAAAAAGGGAATGAATATGTTTTATAATTAACGTGAAATATATTAAATTTTGACAACAAAAAAGGAAAAGAAGAGAGAGGGGAAGGTCATTATTTGTTAGATGATGAATTTTTTTTAAGGATATCAATTCTGACTTTTCAATTGAAATGTTTGTTAAATTGTTATAATTAAAGTTTTATATCATTATTTGTGTTTTGATTTTTTTTGTGGCGTGAATTTTATTCAGAATGGAAGCATCAACATTAAGTTATATGGAGAAGTCAAATGAGGCTAATTTCTCTCTATGGAAATCATAGATGGAGGATACTCTGAATTTAAAAGATTAGTATTTTTCGATTAAGGGTAAATCAAAGAAACTCTCATCAATGATAGATGAAGAATGGAATAAGATAGATAGAAAGGTGATTGCAACAATCTACCAATATCTAGCAAAGAATGTGTATTTCAATGTGTCCATAGAAAACATTATAGAAGGATTATGGAAGAAGTTCCATGATCTATATGAGAAGAGCATTACATCAAACAAAGTGTTCTTGATGAAGAAGCTTTATAATCTCAAGGGGAAGGAGGGTTATTTAGTTGTTGAGCACTTGAATGAATTCAATATTATTACTAGTCGGCTTTCCTGAGTTAAAATAATTCAAGATGATGAAATGAGAGCTATCGTGCTAATGTTTTATACACCAGATAACTTGGAAAAATTAATTATAGCTATGAGCACTTTAGCATGTGCGGGGACCCTAAAGTTCGATGATGTCAGTAACATTTTAATGAATGAAGAGATGTGACGTAAGTCAATTGTAGAAAACCAGGGAGGAGAAGCTCTATCTCTAGTTGATCATTGTAGGAGAATTGATTGGGGATGAAAATGACGTTCAAAATTAAGAGGCCAATCGAAATCAAGGAGGGGCAGGCTCATTTGATTTAATTATGGGAAACCAGGGAACATGAAGAAAGAGTGTAAGGTCTTGAAGAAATGACAAAAGGATTAGAAACCAGCCAGTACAAATAAGAAGTCATCTAACACAGATGAAGGTGAGACTACTATTGTAGTCACATATGGCGGTGTGTTATCTACTCTTTCAGAAAATGTAAACAATGAAATGGGAACTATAAACTGAAATGCGAAATCTAGCCAAAAAAACCCCAAAAAAAACATGAAAAATAACCCCCAAAACGAAAAATGTTGATGTTGGATTACCATTTTTTTTATTAGGGTAAGTTTTCAACATTTTTTTAAAATAGGAGTAAAGGCCAATGAAAACCATTTTTTTGTACAAAAAACACCCTAAAAAAAGTGTTGATGTTGTAATAATGTATTTTTGTTTCAAGGTAAATTTTCAACATTGTTTAGCATTGCCGTTAAGGATAAAATATCATGACTCCAAAAAACCTTAAAATTTCAATGATTTTTAGGCATAACATTAACGATAAGACATCACGTCTCTGAAAAGTCTTATATTTCTAACAATTTTCAGCCATGGTGTTAAAGGTAAAGTATAATGACTTAGAAAACCTTAAAATTTTGATAATTATTCAATCTTGGAATTAAAATCAAAGATCATGACTACAGAAAACCTTAAGTTTTCAACATATTTCAAGCATGGCATTATGAAATTTTTCTATGACTATTTTTTTTTTAAACGAATAACTGAATGAGATAGTCATTATACCAAGAGTAAATTTATTTTCAAATGCTAATAGTATAACAAATTTAAAATATTAGCCTAAAACAATTTGACACATACCCATAATTGTAATAAAATCTTAATGACCAACTATGAAATTGACACATTGTGGGGTTAGACTATATCCATTATAAAAAAAAAAATTAAAATCAACTATCAAATTGACATCTAATGGGATTGGGTTGCTAGTCGAAGATTGACACAAACCCTGCAGGAAAAAATAAAATAAAGCAAAATAATAAATAAATAAATAAACAATGAAAGATACAAAAGAAAATAAAAGTTAAAACATTGAAAAAAATAAAAAACACAATTTAAAAAAAAAATAATAAGTAAATACAAATATATATTAAAATAGAAACCAAATAAAAGCAATTGTAATAACAATAAACCAAAAAAAATCTATATAAAATGACAAAAAAAAATACACAAAAAATGTCAAAAAAAATTTAAGTCATAAAAAATAAAAAATTTAAAAAATATTTAAAAAACCAAAAAATTATAATATATATATATATATATCTATATATATATATATATATATATATATATATAAACAATTTAAGAAAAAAACAATACAAATACCAAAAATAAAAATAAAAACCAAATAAAAAAAATATTAAAAATAAATAAAAATCATAAAAACTTAAAAAACAAGACATTAAAAAGATGAAAAATAAAATTAAAAAAAAACATAAAAAAAAACAAATTGAAAGCAACTAAAAAATATAAAAAAATAAAACATTTAAAAAACATAAATACAAAAACAAAAATTAAAATAAAATAAAACATTAACAATAAAAAAAATTAAGAAAATAATTCAAAACCATTATTTTTTTTTAAATATTCAATAAACATAAATATATATAAAAAAAAAATTAAGAAAAAAAATTGCCCCACCCACCCGTGGCCCAATGGGTCATGGGGTTAGCGGGGGAGGGGATGCACGCAGCACCTCGCCCACTACCCCCACAGCCCAATGGGCCAGGGGGTGGAGGAACATCGTAGTGGGTTGTCCCTCCACCCGCTGACCCATTAGGCTGCAGGGGTGGCATCGGAGGGGTTGCATGCAACCCCCTTCCCCGCCACTCATGTGGCCCAACGGCCTAGGGGGTGTAGGGACATCATCGTGGGCCATCCATCCACCCCCTGTCTTGTTGGGTTGTGAAGGTGTCAGGGGAGGGGGTTGCACACAACCCCTTCCCTGCCACCCCTGTGACCTAATGTGCCAAGGTGTGGAGGAGTGGAGCCCCTCCCCTGCCACTCCCACTGCCCAACGGGAATCAGTACAAAAGGAGAAAAAACAATGCTAGCTTGTAGATTAGAGTTTGAATGCACACATAATACTGCTGAGTACGAGGCACTAGTCCAAGGATTGTATAAAGCAATAGGTTTGAATGTCAAATATATTCAAGTATTTGGAGATTCTGAAATTATTATAAAGGAGGTAAAAAACACCATTCATTGTGTTTTTTCCCATTTGAAGCATTATCAATCTATGGTTCAAACCCTCACTTATCATTTTTTTGCATTTAACATTTCTGTTATCCCAAGACGTCAAAATGCTAGTGTTGACCTTCTGGCCAATGTAGCAACTAGACTTATACCATATGATGATTATAGTCGATATAGGTTTTCCACTAAATTAATTTTTTGACCATCCATCCCAGATAATGTCACCAACTTCCATGTGTTCAATTATGATGAATACATTTTAACCTTTTTAACATCCGAAGAATCATATGATGATAAAATAGTTGATGAGGTTGAACATGAGACATGGTTGAAATAGAAAATTAATGAAAATGCTTTACCTAAATATATGGTTAAAATTGAATATCTATATGACTTAAAACACAGATTTAAGAAGGTTACTAACTCCAAAATTCAAAGTTCAACTTTGAGGTTTGAACTAGTAAACCTTGGAACTGATCTCAAACCTCAAAACATCAATCTAGGTCTAGGTCTCTCACCACATGAGAGATTAGCCTTCATTCATTTACTAGAAAGATAAAAGATTGTTTTCTCTTGGAGCTGTGAAGATCTTAAAACATATGACACCTCCATTTTCCAGCACACTATCCAAATGATATCTAATGAAAAACATGTACAACAGAAATTAAGGAAAATTCAGCCCAATGTTGAAAGTCAAATCAAATCTGAGCTCAATAAACTCCCTAAAGATAAAATCATTTTTCCTGTTAGGCACTCCAAATGGATATAAAACTTAGCATCTATTAGGAGGAAAAATGATGACATACACATTTGTATAGATTTTAGGAATTTCAATAAATGTTGTCAAAAGGATAATTTCCCATTACTACCCATGGAAAAAATTTTACAATCAATTGTAGGTTCTGAACTCATGTTTTTCCTTGATGGTTTTTCAGGATACAATGAAATCGTAGTTCATCCAGATGATAGATTAAATATTACGTTCAAAATCAAATGATGTAATTATGCTTATTAGAAAATTCCTTTTGGTCTAATAAGTGCAGGGGAAAACGTCCAAGGAGCCATGTGTTGGGCTTCCAATTTGTCTTATTTACCTACCTTAACCATTGCACTTACCTGCCTACACCAGAGCAGAAACAGATTCCTACACCATTTTATGTATTCTTTCACTTCGAAAGATTCATGTTTGATAAATGAAACAATTGCTCCTTTAAAGGAGTTCATGCAAGGATAATTCACACATGCATACGGTGTCATTAAGGGGCATAAATGCATCACAACGCACATAACCATCAAGGAACATTGATGCATCTCGAATGCGAGTGCCAAGGTCCATAATTCGTTGTCTAATTTAAAGGATATCCCTAGAAAGGCCTGTGACTGTCGTATAAAAGAATTTGTAGATTGTGCTCGAGAAGCTAAGATTCACGCATGCATCATTGGTCATCTAAAGAAATACATACCTACTATGATGGGAAAGGCTAAGGCTTAACAACGCCTCATTGCTAATTACATCCTGAAAAGATCCTTAGTTTGCCCGTAAAGAAGCACATCGTAAGGGACCTGTTCGTTATTTTTCTCTCCACCACGGTTATTATAGTGGTCATGTCATCAAGGCTAAAATGGCATTTAAACCATTTCTTCTGGTGGGATTTCATAGATAGAGTGTGGAAAATTATGTGGGTTCACTGGGACTTACACAGCTTATGATACCGAGGTTTGAATGTTGTAATGATTTTTGACCTGAGCATGGCTACACCCTGGAACTCAATCTGTCAATGCAATCATACTGATAAAGAATTAAATCTTCTTCATTCCATTTCATAAACATGAAGTAAAAGTGAAAGAACAGAAATATCGTGACTGCAATGGGTCCTGCAGTGGAGAAAAGCAACAATAACATCGACGCGTAGCATCACATTCCAACCTGTGATCAGCTCACATAAGGAGAAAGTCGATTAGTCAAAACAGATTGTCTAACAACAGCCATTCTAGGAAATGAGGAATGATTCACCAGAATATTTCCCTCTTTCGAGATTCAGTTGCGAACTAATTGTATTTCCGGAAAATTGTTAATCTCCCCTCCTATCTTCTCATTAGCTATTAAAAGGTGATTATGTACTTTTATGTATATATAAATTGACTGGAGCAAGTAGTCAATAAATTAATTTTAATTAGAGAGATAGGAATTAGGAAATCAATCAAACCAAAGGTAGTATGCACGATGGGAGGAAGGTGCAGAAGGGAGGAGGAGTTGGTCGTGATGTACCGCCATGCATTTGCAATCTGCGGATCACTCCTCTAATATTGCTATAGCTGAGTATTTGCGTCATGATGTAAATATTGTTTTTTTTTCAAGAAATAATTGAAGCAATTTTTATTCATGTTATGTTTATTTCTTTACCACATATCATGATCTTGATTACTGTGTGAACCAGGTTACACATAGAGGGTGTGAGCTGGCTTGGTTGGCCACCAGATCAGCTCGACACTTCTCTTTATTTATTAAGCTAATTATCATTTAAACTATCATTTACTGTGTGAATTTTCTTTCATCATTTGTAGTCTCTTCCATTCTCGAGATTGTTGTTGTTTAATTTACTGCAACATTTTCCTTTCAATTGCGGAATTAATTGATTTGCTACAACTTTTTCCTTTCAGTTGCAAGATTAATTTAATTCGTTATATTAAGGAATTGTCTTGCACTTTGAAATACTTCTTCATATTAAATTACGTCTCTGCAAATTATTTTAATTTACAAGATCGATGTTGCCTTTATGAGCTCTAACATTAACTCGAATTGATCCAGACCCACTTAATTAATATTCCAGAATCTAATATCAACTTGAGTATTTATGGTTTTAAAAGCTAACATTCATAAAAAGGGAAACTACGTTATGATTGAAAAAAAAATATGTATTTTCCTTAAAACTTCTGGACAATTCCACATGATCTATTTTCAGGGACAAGGAAGGAAAGGGATTTATATTAATTCAATCTCCTCCATAAGCTATTTTCACAGTATATTTATTATTTATGATGCTCATGCTTTCAAATTAATTTCACACAGGATTAGTGCAAGCAGAGTTAGTATTTGAATTACTTTTGAATTTATTCTAGCATTTACAGTCTTTCGATAAGGTGTCGACACCGTGTTGGTTTCCAGTTATGATTTCCTTTATTTTTGCTTGTAATTAGAATTTCCTTTCGCATTGTTAATTTCATTTTACTTCCCGCATGAATTTAATGGTTTGGATTGGTGTTTTATCGAATTCTCTTTTAATGCAAGATCTCATTTATTTAATGCAGAAGATAGACTAGAGACTTGTTTTGGAGGTTGTCAAGGGATTTCTGTGGCATTTCTAGTGTTGTGTGTCGAAGTTCATGAACTATCTGGATTGACAAATGAAATGTTGGTACATTTATAGACCATATACTGCACCCAAAATTTTGGCGCCATTGCTGGGAAGGTGCTCAGGGGATTAACCTTGGTGATCTGCTACATTTGGTTTTCTTCCTTCACCTAGTTTCTCTTGCAAATTTATGTTCTTTGAATTTATTTATTTCCTTCGCTGTTTCTTTAAGGTTTCTCATTTCATTTAATGTTACAAGAATATTGCTTTAAGGTTTCCCATTTTCTTTAATGTTGTGAGAACCCCCCACCCTACCCCACTTACACAATATTCATGTGCTAACAAATGTACCAGTGGGCTTGTTAAAAACAAGAAAATGGTATTTTGAGAAATCATTCAATGATGAATTTTTACGCTTCTACAGAGACATACAACTCATCCAATGAAGAATTAACAAGTGAAAAATTTAACATTTTTCTTGAACATAAAATGATATTATTAAATATTTGGTTTAGGAATTGGATTATTTGTAGGAAGAATATGAGAAGGATGAAGACCTGCTGCTTATCTTTTGCACCAACTGTATGAAGAAACACTTCCTTGGAAGGTGTTTGCTTAACAGCCTAAAAATTTGTAAAATTTGTGAGGAAGCTCATTCAATTGAACATTTCCCATTACTAATAGGATTACTAAAAGTATTAAGGAAATAAAGTAAGGAATCGAATCAATTTACAGGTATAAATCAAAATTTATCATTATTTTATACTTGGAATAATGCTTATTTTTCTGAACAAGTTCCTCAACATATTTATAATCCTGGAATTTCATGGAAAAATTTTAATCCTCCTCCAATTGAATATCCTACTTCATGGCTGTAGTGCCCCTCTCCTTGGCCCTCATCCTTGAACTAGATATATCCATGGCCTCAAGAATTGTTTGTATCCTTATCTCTAAGGTAATATCCCATGCAAATTAAATCATATGAGCACCAACGACAACCACAATTTCTTTCCAATATATAATTAACTTACCCTCACCCATGGTCCCAACTACATGTGCAACCTTACCCTATTCATCATCCTTACCCATACCCTAGCTTTCATTCAAACCCTAATCCATACCCTAATCCTAGTCCAAACCCTAATCCATACCCTAACCCTAATCTACACCCTAGACCTAATCCTAATCCACATCTTAGACCTAGCCCTAGTTCTAATTTAAAACCTAGACCTAACCCTAGTCCAAAGCCTAATCCCAATCTGAATCCAAACCTTAGTCCAAGCATTAACCAAAACCCTAGCCCAAACCATCTTCTAAACCCTAATCTAAACTATGAGGTTGCAAAACAGTTTCAAACACCTATTCTTCTCATTGATTCCCATGTTGAAAAAAATTCTACATCTTCCATGTTTGGAAAGGGAATGAATTTAGAAACTTCCCCCATTACTACAGAGCATTCACCCCTAGAAGATATTATTCAAAGAACACCACAGGAGAAATCGTTTATTGGAAATTTGTTTGAAAATGTTGTTGAAACTCGAAACCCTAGACTCTCTCTCAACCATTCTTGTCAATCTGAAAATAAAATATTTGAGCCCAAATTTGAGGGATTTATATTTTGTCTTTCACGAGATCCTTTGTGCCTCTAGGACAGTGACTATCAAATTGTGGAAGACTTGCATCAGTTGGAGAATCATAGATATGTGGATTCTATTGAATCCTGCTTTCGAGCAGTCATTAAGCCGCCTTATTTCCTCATCATTCAGAAACTCTTGGTACCATGTCAACTGAAGAAACTGGTTTCTCACACTTTGGTATGTATTGAATTTTATTCTTTAAAACTAACTGTAAGTATAATCGGCATTTTGTTACGCACATGGCTTCATTGGAAGTACGCCTACACTTAACGGTGATATTTCTTTCCTTAAAAATAAGGTAATATAATATGAGAATAATAAAGATGGTATAACAACATTCTTGAAATTGTGATTCCCTAAAGTACAACTTTTGGAATCTCTATTATCATGCACTCTTGTGGGTAGACCTGTCAGAGGAAATTTACACTTAATACCTCATATTTTAAGTGACTTTGACTATGGATTAACAAGTCAGTAAGGGATATTTTTATAATTTACATGTAATACTTTTCTCCTATCCTAATAAACTATCATCCAAAAAATGTTTTAAGTCCTCTTCGAAGGGATCAATGAAAAACCTTCTATGGTGGATCACACCTACAAAAATATAATAAGCTTTCTTAAAGAACCCTAGCATGGTCAACTCAAGAAATATTTTTGGTCATTATCTAAGATGTCTTTAAATAATTTCTCTGGGTAGCATGACCAACCAGTAAAGAATAGTAATTAAAAACTTTTCACGACATCATGTGCTCTTAAGGAGTAGATTTTCTTCCCCACCTACTAAGTAACCCATCTGAGGTTAATTATAATCATATTTTTTTTCTAAAAGAAAAAACATAAACAAATTAATTGAGGGATAGGAGGTCTCATTGCGAGCCGACCTACTATGATCATGGGTCCTAAGGATAATGACATTAGTGCACTGGTCACCAAGCCAGGGTAATGGATTTAAGTTGAAAAAATAGAACACAAGAGGTCTCATCGCAAGCCGGCTTGTTCATTCTTGTTAGTTCTCATGAATGGAATTGTCAATAGCTAGTTACCAAGGCAGGACAACGACCTTCAATTAACTTATAAAGAGAAAAATTAAATGTTCTTAAATGACTCTGAATCTATATCTAATAGGTGGAACAAAATAATTTCGTGAGGTTAAAAGGTACCCCTATCGAGGCTATAGATGCTTGCTGCCTACAGGGCCATGCTTGTAGTATTAAAGTTAATTTTACACTATGATTTACTTGATTTTTTTTCCTTTCCCTGAACTCACTATCAATATTTTTGAGAGCAATTTTCAATCCTTCTGTTGTTATGTCTTGGAGTTATATCTTTTTGGAGAAATTTTTATGAGCGTGGGACCCTTAGTGCAGGTAGCTCATTATGCCCGGAAAAGAGAATCTTAAACTATACATGGATAATGGTAAAATTATCATTGTGGAAAAGTATTTCTATGTTTAATTTTAATGCTATGTTTTTTAATCAGGTCACTTATATTTACAATGAGGATATTAAAGTGAAACTTCTGATCAGGGATGCTTTGAGATATTCTGTTGGAAATTTTAAAATTTGTCTATTTTATTCAAGTAATAACACCATCCTTGCAATTTAGTTTTTCCATGGTAGCTTTTGTTTTAGATTTTCTTGAAATTAGTCTAAGAAAATAAAGAGTCCATCAAACACTCTGTTTAAGAGCAAGCTTTAACTAGCACAAGAAGTGTGATCACGCGGAATTGCAGGAACATCATCTTGAATGCCTATAAAAGTTTTTAATCCTTGTTTTTTGTGAGGAGGTGACACTACTAGATTTCCTTGCATGAGGACATGAAATATGGTCAGCACGGGGGGATGTTGGGCTTCCAATTTGTCTTATTTTTATTCATTTCTCTCATGTTTTTGAGTGGCTTAAATGATTTTTTTTGAAGAATATTTGTCACTTCTTCATTTTAACAATATTTATATATCATTAATGAAATTTTAATAAAGGCTTGTCTACTGCAGGGATAAAAATGGTTCGATCATGCATTTACCTTCCTACACCATTGAATTTAGCTACCTGCACCCTTGCAATCACCTGCCTACACCAGAGAAGAAACATATTCCTGAACCATTTTATGTCTTCCTGCACTCCTAAAGATTCATGTTTGATAAATGAAACAATTTCTCCTTTAAAGTAGTTCATGCAAGGAGAATTCACACAAGCATACGTTTTCATTAAGAGGGAGAAATAAATCACAACGCACATCACCATCACGGAACGTTGATGCATCTCGAATGCCAGTGCTAAGGTCTATAATCTACTGTCTAATTTAAAGGATATCCCTAGAAAGGCTTCTGACCTTCGTATAAATGAATTTGTAAACCGTGCTCGAGCAACTAAGATTCACGCATACATCATTGGTTATTTGAAGAAAGAGATTCCTACTATGATGGGAAAGGCTAAGGCTCAACAACGCCCCATTGATAATTACATCCCGACAATATCCTTAGTTTTCCAGTGAAGAAGCACATCGCAAGGGACGTTTTCGTTATTTTTCTCTGCACCACGGTTATTATACTGGTCGTGTCAGCAAGGTTGCGATGGAATTTAACCCATTTCTTCTGGTGGAATTTTGCAGATAGAGTGTGGAAAAGTACGTGGGTTCGCTGGGACTTACACAGCTTACGATAGCGTGGTTTGAATGTTGTAATGAATTTCGACCTAAGCATGGCTACGCCCTGGAACTCAATCTGTCAACGCAATCACACTCGCTGATAAAGAATTAAATATTCTTCATTCCATTTCATAAAAATGAAGTACAAGTGCAAGAACAAGAATACCATGACTGCAATGGGTCATGTATTGGAGAAAAGCAGCAACAGCATCAATGCATAGCATCACATGCCAACCTCTGAGTAACTCACTCAAGGAGAAATCAATTAGTCAAAACAGACTTTCCAACAACATCCATTCTAGGAAAAGAGGAATGATCCACCAGAATCGTTCCATCTTTCGACACTCGGTTGTAAAAATTGTATTTCTAGAAAAAAATTAACCTCCCCTCCTATCTTCTGATTAGTTATTAAAATCCCAGTATGTAATTCGATATATATATAAATCGACTCGAGCAAGTAATCAATCAATTAATTTTAATTAGAGACATAGGAATTAGGAAATAAATCAAGCCAGAGGCATTGCGCATGATAGGAGGAAAGCACAGAAGGGAGGAGGAGTCGGTCCTGATGTAGCACAATGCATTTGCAATCTACAGATCACTCCTCTGATCTGGCTTGAGCTGAGTGTTAGCGTCATGATGTAAATATTGTTTTTTTCAAGAATTAATTGAAGCAATTTTTATTCATGTTCTATTTATTCCTTTATCACATCTCATGATCTTGATTATTGTGTGAACCAGGTTATGCATAGAGGGTGTGAGCTGGTTGGGTTTTCCGCCAGACCAACTCGACACCGCTCTTCATTTCTTAGGTTAATTAGCATTTAAACTATAATTTACTATGTGGTGTTTCTTTCATCATTGATAGTCTCTTCCCTTCTCCAGATTGGTGTTGTTTAATTCACTGCAACATTTTCCTTTCAATTGAAAAATTAATTGATTTGTTGGAATGTTTTCCTTTCAACTGCAAAATTAATTGAATTTGTTGTATTAAGGAATTGTCATGCACTTCAAGATACTTCTTCATATTAGATTACGCCCCTCCACATTGTTTTAATTTACAATATCGGCATTGCCTTTATGAGCTCTAAAGTTAACTTGAATTGATCCAAACCCACTTAATTAATATTCCAGAATTTGAGATCGACTTGAGTATTTATGGTTTTGAAATCCGACATTCATAAAAAGGGAAACTACACTATGATTGAAAACAATAATATTTATTTTCCTTCAAAATTCTTGACAGTTCCACATGATCTATTTTGAGGGACAAGGAAGGCAAGGGATTTATATTAATTCAATATCTTTCATAAGTTATTTGCACAATATATTTACTTGGTATGATGCTCATGATTTTAGGTTAATTTCACATAGGATTGGTGCAAGCAGAGTTAGTATTTGAATTGATTTGAATATATTCCAGCATTTACGGTCTTTCGATATGGTGTCAACACCATGTGTTTGATATGGTGTCAATGCCGCGTTGGTTTCCAGTTATGATTTCCTTTCTATTTGCTTGTAATTAGAATTTAATTTTTCATTGTTAATTGACTTTTACTTCCCACGTGATTTTAATTGTTTGGATTGGTGTTTTCTTGAATTCTCTTTTAATGCATGATTTCATTTATTTAATGCGTAAGATAGACTAGAGAATTATTTTTCAGGTTTTCAAGGGATTTCTCTTTCATTTCCAGTGCTGTGTCTCGAAGTTCACAAACTATCCAAATTGAAAAATTAAATGTTGGTACATTTATAGACCCTATACTGCAGCCAACACCATGGACATATCTTTTAGAGGTTTGATAAATAAGACAGTTGTTGTTTACTTGGATGACATAACAATTTACTCCAAGAAAAGCAGAAACCATTATCATGACTTAAAATATATCTTTGAATGTTGTAAAAAGTATGTAATTTCATTAAATCAAAAAAATTATTATGTTTCTCTCAATGAAGGAAAACGTTTAGGATTTATTGTTGATCAGGTGATCATGTCCTAAGTGAAAAAAATGCTCAAATTTGGAACTGCTTAGAACTGGTAGTAAATTGATTGACCGAATAGTGTTCGTCATTATGATCCTAATGCCATGAATGACACTCAAATCTGATGTCGGATGTGGAATATATTCAAGTTTTAATTTTTCCCAGTAACCTCCAAAACAACACTTTGGAAAGAAAAAATTATGGCATCTTCAGATTTAATGTGAAGTGGAAAAA
This sequence comes from Pinus albicaulis, assembly GCA_034641835.2. Lineage (NCBI taxonomy): Eukaryota > Viridiplantae > Streptophyta > Pinopsida > Pinales > Pinaceae > Pinus > Pinus albicaulis. The sequence continues at coordinate 711,359,318 of CM076571.1, read as the reverse complement.
TTAATTTTTTTTATATAATGGGGATGTCCTATCAGTGGGTGCCATGTGGCCTACCCGGAGGCTGCCTCGTGGCCCCAGGCGGTTCAATCTGGCTTAAAATTTTGAATTTGAAAAATATTTGGGTCATTCGGGCCAATCCGACCCGACCCGGTTGGGCACAGGTCACCTGCGGGTGGTGTCTACCTGTGAACAGGCGGAGGAGGGGTTGGTTGTGAATGCAAGTCAATAGTAAACGATGGGTCGGAGTGAATGAGCGGGTCGGAGTGAACGGACTTGAGTTAGCAAGAAACGTTGGGTCAACACTGCACGAGCAGGGGTCACATTATAACGGCGGTTGTCAAGTTTGGGTGGAGAACAAAGGTTGGCCCCCATGTTGATAGCCCCTCTGCATAGAACCTGTAGCGCAGAACCACAGTCCAATTTCCGAAATATAAACAAACTTAAAATGGTTAATGTATGCAGAGTCTATCACATGGAACCGGTGGAGGTTACGATAGCCAGTTAATGCCACAGTCTTTAGACCGTTAGCTCCACAGTCCCGCCGGCGGTGGGGTACTCGGTCCATGTGACCATACCCCCTAACATTTATAGCCATTCATAACCATGTGGCCAAACTAGGTAGAGTCCGCTTTTTTAGGCGTATTATGCCAAAGTTGTCTGAGTTAACTTCAGTCACTCTAGTTTTGGTGGAGTTTCTTTAGTCCAAACTAGACAAAAATTCTTTTGGACATAAATTTCACTAGACAGAACCTTTTAGAGCGATTTTTTTTTTTGATTTCAGGTATTTTGAGCATTCCAAAGCCAATGGAATAGGTTTCAGAGTAAAAAAAGTTTATCTTTAGGTACGTTTTCAGTAGAGAAGCTTGGAGAGCTATTAGGGCCTAAGGAGTGTTGGAGTTGTATTGGGCTATGGTTAACAATTGGAGGTGAAAAAAAATCCAATATTTACTGTTTTCTATGTTCTGAACTCATTTCCACATCTTATTTTTCCTGTTTAGGCTTTCTTATCACTGTATAACCAATTTTAGCATCTAATAAGAGCAAGGACATTCCCATTTGGGGGCCTTGGACTCAGCAGATGTAGCCCAGGAGGGGTGAATGGCCTCATCACATGCTTTGTTATATTATGTGATTTTATCTTGATGTGTTTTTCAGATTTAATATGTTAAACAGTAAAAATAAATAACACTCCTTCACACATAAGACTCAGAAATTTACCAAAAACACTTTGTTTCAATTGTAAGACATGAATAACAGTTTTCACATATAATTTTATGGAAATGAATACCTTGAACAGAAAATACAAGTAGTTTCATTTTCAGATCATGAGTGTTAACTTCTACAAGTTCTAAAGACAAATTCTATAAAGGGCTAGGTAGCCTCTAGATCTGATCCTTTTATCAAAGGTGACATATCCAGTAGATGCCCCTACAGCCAATATCTGGAACAGATCTAAGAAGTTGCATTTTCAGATCAGTTGGTATCAGAGCTATGGTTTAGAGCTAGAGTTTTTACTTAGCATTTGTTTTGTGCAAATATTAAGTCATTTGTTTGCAAGTTTTGATGCTGACTAGGTTAAAACTCAAGAGAGGTGAAGGAAACTTGGTTAGTGTACAAACTAATCCACAACCAATAAGGGTTAGAGAACCACCTCCAAGATCCCTAGAAGCAGCTACAAGCATGCCTTCAAGAGAAGGAGAAGTTCCTGAAGACATGGATCCAAAAGAAGAAGAAAGGGTATTTCGAAAATCTTTCTTGGATATGACTGAAATGGTAAGGAGCCTCTGTCAAGAAAGAAATGATAGGATTTCTGGAGAAGGGTCTAAAAACCAAAAATAAGGAGAGGATTCCTCAGGAGCAAAGAAGAGTAATGATCAGTCTAAGAAAGGACATGGAGGAAATGGTGATCCACCATCTCCATCTTCATCCTCTTCCTCATACATCGTCTTCCTCGACTTCAGTAAATCAGTCTCATAAGTCGAAAACCACTGGTAAAAATCCTTTTTTAAAGATTGATGTCAAATTTGAATTGCCTATGTTTAACAGTGAAGTCAATGCAGAGAAGCTTGACAACTGGATAAGACAGTTGGAAGTTTATTTAAGGATTCAGAACTTACATGATGACGACACCAATATTAAGTTAGCCTCGTTAAGGATGGAAGGAGCAGCATTGGTATGGTGGGAAGCCAAGACCAAGGATGAAATTCGAAAACATGGTAAGAATACTTTATCATGGTTTGAATTTATTTCCGCAATTAAGAAGAAATTTTATCCTCTTTCTCATCTACAAAAGGCTATAATGAATTGGAAAAACTTTAGACAGCTTAAAGGACAAAGTGTTCAAGAATACTCTCAAGATTTTAGGAGAAGAGCAATCTTGTTAGGAGTAGACTTACAAAGTCAAGATACTTTTCTGAAATATATAGGTGGTTTGCATAATTACCTTATACATACTATTCTTATGTTCAATCCTACTATTCTAGACGAAGTTTGTGTACAAGCTACGCATTTAGAGGCTAGAGGGAAAAACACTTTTGATGTGAATGAGGGTAGTGACTTTAAAGGAAAAGGAAGAAAAAAGATTGCAAACTTTGGAAAGGAAAAAGGGAAATTCTTTTGCAAAAACTATTCAGAAACAAGCCACGATGAATACCATTGTTGGAAGCTTCATCCAGAGCTGAAACCAGAGAAATATAAAAACATAGACAAAACCAAAGAAAAGGGAAAAACTGTTGCAACTGTTTAACAGAACTTAGGGTCTGAATCAGGTGATGAGACTAAAAGTATCACCATGGTATTAAAGAACATAAAGGGGAAAGAGGATGTTCAAGAAACAAATCCCAATTATAGCACATTAAACTGTCACAAAGAAACTCAAAATGAAAAGAGGAGGATAGAGCTATTTCATGTGAGGATAATCTCAAACCACACAAAGATAGACACAGTTTTTGATAGTGGGTCTCAAGATAATCTCATCTCTGAAGACTTGGTCAAACAATTGAAACTTGAGACAATTCCACATCCCAAGCCTTATTCGCTTGGGTGGATATGCAAGGATGCAAAATTACAAGTCTCAAGAAAGTGCATCTTGCACTTCGCCATAACAGCTCATTATGTTGATTGGGTTGAACTATATGTAGTACTACTTGACATTACAGGTGTTTTGTTGGGTAGTCCATATTTATATGACAGAAAAGAAATATTCCATCACGATGAGAATAAGTATCACTTGTTCAAGGATGGAAAAGAGTACATTGTGAGAGCACATAAGAAGAAGCTAGAATCTTCTTTAGTACATGTAGGGCAATTGAAAAGGCTAGCTAATGCAAGTCAAAATCTGACTTTGTTGATGGTTAAACAAAAATATTTTTTACATTTTCCTTTTCATGATATTGCTGATATAAATGATGATATGTTTCAGTTTGATAACAGTTCGTCTTTGAAAGAAGATAACAATATGTTGCACAAGGTACCTTTGGTGTTGATCGGTGCAGAGAAAAAAGTGTCGGTGCAAAGCGGTACAAGATTCCATGAGATGGAAAGGCATACAAGCAAAGAGGGCACATAGTTCAGCAAGGGTCATTGCTGGTTTCCAAATGGCATATTGGTATGGCAACAAAACTTGGTCAGGATTCAGCACAAGTACATGGCTCATTCGACAAAATTTTTCCATGTGGATAGTTGTCAAGGTGAAACTTATTTTCAGTCTTCTTTGAAGTTTGACCATTGTAGAAACAATATTTTTTCTGCAAATTATAGTTTCTATTCTGCAAATTTCAAGAATTTTCATCATGACTCAGTCAATGTTAGCAACGGCCGGTCAGTGAATTCAAGGAACAATTTATCTTTTTATCAGAAGCTCAATTTGATGAAGTCAGGAAGATTTCAGTGGTTCAAATTTGGAAGAGTGGAGAATCAGTCTCCTCGTCTTCATTTTCTGTAATCAAAGAGATTTTTTGGGTCCAAAAGCTTCACATTTGGGAGGTGTGATCAGGTGATCATGTCCTGAGTGAAAAAAATGCTCAAATTTGGAACTGCTCAGAACTAGTAATAAATTGATCGTCTGAATAGTGTTTTTCATTACGATCCTAACACCGTGAATGACATTCAAATCCAATGTTGGATGTGGAAGATATTCAAGTTTTAATTTTTCCCAATAACCTTCAAAACAATAGTTTGGAAAGTAAAAATTATGGCATATTCAGATTAAATGTGGAGTGGAAAAATTCATTTTTTTTATTTAATGGGGATGGCCTGTCAGTGGGTGCCATGTGGCCTCCCGGAGGCTACCACGTGGCCCCAGGCCTAATGGTTCAATCTGGTTTAAAATTTTGAATTTGAAAAATCTTTGGGTCATTCGAGCTAACTCGACCTAACCCGGTTGGGCATGGGTCACCCGCAGGTGGTGTCTACCCATGAACAGGTGGAGGAATGGTTGGTTGTGAATGTAGGTCAACAGTAAACGATGGGTCGTAATGAATGAGCGGGTCGGAGTGAACGGACTCGGGTCAAAAAGAAACGCTGGGTCAACACTGCATGAGCAGGGGTCACATTATAACGGCGGTTGGCAAGTTTGGGCGGAGAACAAAGGTTGGCCCCCACGTTGATAGCCCCTTTGCATAGAACCTATAGCGCGGAATCATAGGCCAATTGCTGATGGATAAAAAAAATTCAAACGGTTAATGTATGCGGAGTCTATCACATGGAACCAGCGGAGGTTACGGTAGCCAGTTAATGCCACGATCTTTAGACCGTTAGCTCCACGGTCCCTCCAGCGGTGGGGTAGTCGGTCCATGTGACCACTACCCCCCCTTAAAATTTATTTCCATTCATAACCACGTGGTAAAACTGGGTGGATTCCACCTTTTTAGGCGTATCATGCCAAAGTTGTCCGAGTTAACTGTAATCACTTCAGTTTTGGTGGAGTTTCTTTAGGCCAAACTGGACAAAATTTCTTTTGGACATAACTTTCACTAGAAAAAACCTTTTGGAGTGAATTTTTTTTTGATTTCGGGTATTTTAATCATTCTAGAGCCAATGGAATAGGTGTTAGAGTCAACAGATATTATCTTTAGGTACGTTTATAGCAGAGAATCTTGGAGAGCCATAAGGGCCTAGGGAGTGTTGGAGCTATATTGGGCTATGGTTAACCATTGGAGGTGAAAAAAAAGCCAATATTTAAATCTTTCTGTGTTCCAAACTCATTTCCATAGCTTTTTTTTCTTTTTTATTCTTTCTTATCACTGTATAACCAATTTGAGCATCTAATAAGAGCAAGGTCATGCCCATTTGGGGGCCTTGGACCTGGCAGATGTAGCCGAGGAGGGGTGAACTGCCTCATCATTTGTTGTGTTATATTATGTGATTTTATATTGCTATTTTTTTCAGATTTAATATGTTAAACAGTAAAAATAAATAACACTCCTTAACACATAAGACTTAGAAATTTACCAAAAACACTTTGTTTCAATTGCAAGACATGAATAATAGTTTGCACATATAATTTTATGGAAATGAATACCTTGAAAAACAAATACAAGTAGTTTCATTTTCAGATCATGAGTGTTAACTTTGACAAGTTCTAAAGACAGAGTCTATAAAGGGCTAGGTAGCCTCTGGATCTCATCCTTTTATCAAAGGTGACATATATAGTAAATGCCCCTACAGTCAATCTTTGGAACATATCTAAGAAGTTTCATTTTCAGATCAATTGTATCCAAAGAAGGATTTCATATTGATCCTGAAAGGATGAAGGTGATCTTTGATATTTCTTTTCCCCTTAACAAGAAACCCATGTAGTCCTTTTTAGGACAAATTAATTTTCTGAAGAGATTTATCCCTAGCTTTTCCCAATTTTTTCTTCCATTACAAGCCATGATAAAGAAAATTTTAGTCTTTAAGTGGGGCCATAATGAAATAGAACCTTTTGATTCAATCAAACAACCCATTGTAAATTCTCCCTCTTTAACTACTCTGAAATTTTATGACCATTTTATTTTATATACTTTCACTTCTAAAGCATCATATGTTTGTTTCTTTAACATAAATTAATGATGATAAAATTGAGGCCCCCATATTGTTCTTTAGTTCAAATTTTCAAGGTGCTGAACTAAATTACTCTGAGGTGGAGAAACAAGATTTTCCCATTCTTAAATTTATAAATCCCTTCATACCGTTTCTTCTAAAGACACACACTAAAGTAATAGTCCCATTCCCAGCAGTAAGACAATTACTTGTGCAATAAAAATTAGGAAAAAAGAGGGAAAATTGGGTCACAGCTCTATAGGAATATGATATTGACATTAAACTAGATAAAATTGTTAGAGGACAAGATTTTTTCAGATTTCTTAATGGAGCTTCCATCATACCAATTGATGATGACTCAAGTAATAACATACACATATATGAGGTAAGCCTAACTGATATTGAGTCCCAATATGTTGATGTTTTGTTTTACTTAAAGGATGGATATGCTCCCCCTGAACTCAATTATAGAAGAAAAATAGCTTTAAGGATAAAATCCAATCTATATGAAATCATTAATGATGTGTTATTCAGGAAAAACTATGATTATGTATTATAAAGATCATATGAAAAGTTTGAAGCACAAAAGGTTTTACAAGAGCTTGACAATAAACCAGCTGGTGGACACTTCGGAGAAGATACCACTGCACATAAAATACTACATGGATGGTATTATTGGAAAAATCTGTTCAAATATACCCATGCATATGTAAGGAAATGTAAGATTTGTCAAACTACAATAGGAAGACAAAAAGGACCAGCCTTACCTCTTCAACCAGTCAACATTGAACAACCCTTTGAATAATGGGGACTGGACATTATAGGTGAGATTTTTCCTTACTCTTCCAAGAAACAAAAGTATATCCTTACTTCTATAGACTAATTCACCAAGTGGGTGGAAGAAATTCCACTAAAGGTAGCCAATTCTAATGCTATTATCGAATTCATTGATTAGTTAATTATTATCAAGTTTGGTTTACAAACTGAAATTATGTTCGAGAATGCATATTACTTTTCAGGAAATAACATGATTGAACTTTATCTTAAGATTGGATTTAAACTTAAATACTCTGCTAACTACTATCCCTAAGGGAATGGTTTGGCAGATTCAACCAATAAAAACCTCTTAAGAATTATTAAAAGAATTGTTGCTTAGAGCCAGAAGAATTGGCACAAATCTTTAACCTTTTCTCTATGGGTTGATTTAATAACCTAAAAGGCCTCTATAGGTACTTCTCCCTTCAATATGGTATATGGGAAAGAGGCTATCATTCCTTCAAAACTATTCCTTCCTTCATTATCCCTAGTCTAATTCGTTGAAAAAACACCTTCCTCTTCTTTGCAATTAAGAATGTCTTAAATACTTAAATTAGAAGAAGAAAGGGAAAAATCCAACCTTACACATTGTCACCATCAATAGATAGTTAAATATTCTTTTGATGCAATTGTTGTTACCCAAAAATATTTTCAAGTTGGAGATCTTGTCCTTAAATGGGACAAAGCACATGAGGAGAAAGGAAAGCATACCAAATTCCAGAAAATGTGGATTCGACCATTTAAAATTGTTGAACAATTAGTACCATAAACTTTTATACTCCAATATATACAAGGAAATAGAGAATATCTTCCTGTTAATGGATTTATTCTAAAAAAATTATTTTCTTAGAAGAACAATTATTCTATTGTAAATATGTCGTTATTTCCATTTTCCATGTTTAGTTTTTTTACAAAATAATGTTGAGTAACATATGTTTGGCTATTTATCAAAATCTCTAAATTATCTTATGATTTTTCACTTTGAATTTAGGAATTTTTTAGGAAAATATTACATAACTTAAAATTGGATACCTATCATAACACTCTGAAATATTTTTTCATAGAAGTTGCAAGTTCTTTTAAATCTCAAACTTTATAAAAAATTTTATCTGATTATCAGTTAAGAAATATTTTCTTTAACAAAGTAAAGACTATTTTGTAACTACGAATATTTAACTCTATTTTTCATCCAAAACTCCTAAGGAGACAATTATTCTCCCCATCTATTAATCATACTTTTTTTAGAGTGTAATTCAAAAATATTTAAAACTTAAATGATAAGAGGTCTCGTCAAGAGCTCTCTTACCATGATCATAGAAAAATAATAAGCTGACATTACCACTAGTTAATACCAAGCCATGGTAACGACTTATGATTATTTCAATAATAAGAAAAGGGGTCTTATCAAAATCTAGCTTGTTCAGCTCCATTATAACGAGTGAATGGAATTATCACTATCTGGTCACCAAACTAGGACAATGGCTTTTTAAGTACTTCTAAAAAATAAAATAAATAAAAATAAAGAATATATATATAGTTTATCTCTAAGGATCGCAAGCATAAATGGATGGGATACTAGATCATTGATGGTTAATAGGTAACCCTGTCAAGGCTATGAACGCTTGTTGGCAGTGGTGGCTCTACCTGTGACAAATTGAGTATATCAAAAGGATAAGTTTCAAAAGCCCCCTACTTTATCTTTATAACTGAGTAATGACTAATATATATAGTTAAATACTTTCATCTATAAGAGGTTTTTAAAAGGATTACAATAAAATGTGTTTTTTTATTCAGAGTAATTTTATTTATCCAACATTTTCAAAATAGTTTTTTCTTTCCTTCATAATTTTTACTTATTAGAGTTTTAGAAATTTCATTATTATAAATCAGAGATAACTTGTTCTTCCTGTGAATCACCAATTGTTATGTTATTCAACAACCCCCTATTATTTATGTATAATAACCTTAGAAAATAATGGGGACCCTTTTTAATTTTCTAACTTATAATAATAAAACATTTCTATAGGATGAAAATTTCTCATCCGAAAGTTTGATGTTGATTTTAATTGATCGAAGAACTTAAGCCAAAATTCCAAAATCCCAAATTGCATATTGCGTATCACAATTGAAATAAGTATCACGCAAATCACACCTTTCGAATATTGTGACATGATATAAGGCGGGTACATAAAACAATGGCAAAGGATTTTAAACCAAAAGAACACTAAAAAAGGAAAAATACTCCCTGATGAATATTAAAATCATTAGTAGGACCCACCTTATCGTCACATCACCCTTCGCTATTTCCCAATCACAAAATATTTCATATCATTTATGATCCCCACTCTCAAACCCCTAATATGATATATCATGTCACAGTCCCGCTACACATACTTTCAAACACTCACTCCACCACTCCTGAAATTGCGATATTGTTATTTCATCACAAAAATACACTGCGCACTTGATCCTCCAATGCCTCGATATTTTGAAATCGTTGATAAAGAGCTTATATTTAATTAACATAGAAGCCCTGATCACATATTGGTAAAATGAGTGTATCACATGTTTTAAAGTTGTGCTCCAAATGGATTTTGCGATGCAAGGTTTTAATTATGTACTAAGTGTCCAAGAAATAACGTGACCTCATGATTTTTATCATTACTCAAGCATAACGGTTTTAATGGTCTCAGGCCCCAAAAGTGATTTGATAGCATGCTACTTGATGTTTTTGATTTTGCGCATTTAAACCATATTTTCAATCATTTCAAACTTTTTTGTTAGTCGCTCCTGCATTTGTGAAGTATTGTTGTTTGCTCTCTTTTTATCCTACTGTAGGCTAGTACAAAGAAGTATAACTCATGCAAAATGTCAAAATCTTAGAAGAAGAACAAGAAACCCATGGCTCCTACACACCTTGTGCCTCCCTCTTCAGAAGTAATAGAGATGCCTCCTCTATTCTAGGATACAACATGCAATCAAGAAAGTGGTTCATCATGTGAATCCACGTATAAACTTTTTGAGGGTGGAAAAACTAAAATAATTGAAATGGTAGTCACAGTTGATGCCCCAATGTCCTTTGAATCTTCTTGGAGTGATGTTACTAATTCCTTCCTCCACCAAATTTTCACTTGTCCTAAAATTCCTGCCCTATTGAGATATGGAAAAATGGATAATCAACAATTTTAACATCATAGAGAGGACATTTTTGACTTCAAGGGACGTGGTAATCGAGTATTTTAAGGAAGAGGATTTAAAGAAAATGTTATCATATACCCGACCCATAGAAAGTATCTGAAGATAATTTCCTTGAATTTTTTAAAAGGAAAATAATATAGCGTCAGACCCAATAAGGCAATGGAGTCACAACCCCAAAAAACACAAGCATAATGATAAGGGTATGCACTCTGTGTCTTCTCTTGTCGGCCCATATTGCTATGTCACTATTATGATGTGTAAAATATTTGGTTACCCTAATACAATTATATTTTTGATTGAATGGGTTCCTCTTATTGAAGCTTCATCATATTCATATGTTATGGATTGGGGTACCATCCTTTCCAATAATATTTCTTTCCAAATCCTTGAATATAGAAAGAACTGGAAATTCACCTACAAGATAGTTCCCCCCCTTTTCATGAGTGCTTATATCACGGGTATAGTATGTTTCACTTCATATTTCCTAGCCATGGGATGTAAATGGACCATATACGACCCTACTCCTATCCATGTTTACCATAATATCCTATGGGATTCCAACTATGAGTCTCATTTCTATAGAATTTTTCATGGTGTTATTTTACCCTTGTTTCAAGTTGTTTTTTGAGAGAAGACTCCAAGACTATAAAAACAAGCCAGAGATGACTTCACGGCCATAGGAAGGTGGTTTGGTAAAGAAATATTTACATATGTTAGATTTTATGGAATTATTTCCATGCCACATGTTCTCCCACTGTATGTACTAGATAAACTCCTAGCTAGATAAATATCTTATCAAACAATAGGCAATGGGTTAACCAAATCCTTAAAGGAAGCCAAAAATGTTGTCTGGGCATCATTTCCTATTTATTGTGGAATTTATGTTTTAGAAAACTACGAACATGACATAATTTGGATCAAGCAAATTGAATGTTTGAAATTATCTACCATGCCCAATAGGCATTTTGACCCAAACGAGGTGGCTCAATACTTTATAGCCTAGGTAAAATTTAGATAATTTATTCATGAGCCCGATGACTATGATGATTTATTTGTGTCTATTGAGACATATTCATAGGTTGAGAAGCTGGAAAAGATTCAATTGAATCTAGGACAACTTGTTGAATTTAAATAATACAGGAACAAGAGATTGGAGAATATCCCTATAGGCATTATGAGGGTATCCTAACGAATTACATGGAAAGGACAGGATTTGGAGCAGCCTCCCAAGGACACTTAGGTCCTATAGGAAAAACATGAATTCATGTTTATAAATGAAAAAAATGTTAATACTTTCTTTAGTAGTAATTTGGATGAGGTGTGGAACCAATTTGATCAGCAGATCAAAGGAAAACCGGAGGAAAACACTTTTGAGATTAAATAGATAAGCAATGCTCCTCAAGAAAAAAATCAGACCCCGTTTACTATTGGGGCTTCTAAAAAAGCAGTTACTATAGATGAAATTGAATTCGTCCTAGTCTTCCCCTCTAGGGAAAATTTTAAGAATGGAAAGTTATCTTAAAGATTAGAAACCTTGGCGAATGTTACTAATCCATAATATGCAAACTATAAAATTATTGGTGATATTTTAGCAAAACTATTAAAACTTCTAATGATTTTATATAATCCCTATAAAATTTTGGTGATTTTTTAGGTAAAATAATTTTTTCTTATAAAATTTGGGCGAATTATTTTTAAGAAAAAATGGGAATTGGCAAATCTTGTTTTTGGAAAAATCATGGAAAATTAGCCCATATACGAATATTAGCCCCTAAAATTTTCCCTGTGAATCCCCTCATCAGAAATTGTTCTTAGAGTAGAAGAAATCCCTCCTTTGGACATATTTTATACTCCCAAACATCGGGTTGTAATGAGAAGACAAAGAAAGAGAAAAAGAGTTGAGAAATCCCAGGCATTAATTCTTGGAGATATATGTCACATGTCATTTTGTCACCATGAATTTGGACTATCATTATGAATCTATCACCATCCATATTCATGCTTCCTTTTAAGTCAAAAAAATTCATGTTCCTAAACCAAGTCTTATAAACTGGAAAAAATCTCTTTAAAACCTTTAAAAAGTTACCTGCGCACTTTTTGTGACCATTGTCTATGCATGCACTGATACATCTTCTATTTGATGTGGATATTTTCGCTCTGTTCGCCGAAGGAAGTAAACACAAAAAAGTAACTTCTAGAAGCCTAGTTGGGTGAATATTCTCCCAACTGGAAGCCTCTAGAGTAGAGCGAGTTCGAGCTATATCCCTCCACTCATGGAGCTTATCCCCTAGCTAAAGGAACCCTAATCCCTCCATTGGAGGATCTCATCCCTCACTTGATGGATCTGAAACCTCCTCAATCTCTTTATAAATTGAGTTGAAGTTTCAGGTTTGAGGGTTGTTGGAAGTTTTTAGATTTTAAGTTGGTATATACTAAGTTGGTAGTTCAGTGTACATTGAAGATGATACCTTTGTACACAAAATTTCATTGAAGATAAATCTATGTTAGTCATTCTAGAGAGGAAGGCTTGTCAAACCGAGGATACAATTCCACAGACATACAGCAGAAATTTGTACAACATCAAGGCTCAAATTGTAATATTTCTCTTTTTAACTCTTGATAATGCATATGGATCTCTTTTTCTCATTTTCTTGTTTATGAATTCATTGAATTTATGTCAATAATTAGTCTCCTTGATCACTAATTTGAATTGGTATATGTTATTATTATATATTTCAGGTGCTTTGATCCTTTGCATTGTTTGTGATTGCAAGTTATTCTCAGCATTGAAGGATTGATATGGAGGGAAAGGCAAAAGGCTACCTTAAACGTCTCGTTGAAAGGTAGGAGCATAACCTCATCATTTCTAAGTTATAATAATTTGAATGTCAATCGTTTAGAGAAAGAGGTATTCACATGGTTGTTTGTTTCTAATTACTTATTGGGGTACTATGGAGATCGCTCTTGTCCGCAAGAGGAATTAATCTAGAAAAAAAATTGGCGACTCCACTGGGGAAGACAAGCTTAATTTTCCTTTGATTTTGTTTGGTTTGACATTCCAACTTCCCTAGTTTGCCTTTTTTGGGTGTGGTTGAGTATATAAAATTTTAGATTATCTAAACCAGAAAGCCTTAAATTTGTTATTTCCAAATTTTCTCTACCCTGCATTGTTTTTTGTGGTAAACAAAGAGAAAAATTGTGCAAGTTTCCAGTTTATTTATGTCCGCGTGCACACTGGTTTGTACTGAAAAACTACGCACCCCCTGGGAAATTTTGAAAAAGTTAATATTTTCTCTTCCAGAGTTGGATAACCAATTTCTTAATGTTTAACATGATCTATAACAACTCTGAGAGTCTGTCTATTTACTCTTCCTTAACACATTAGATTATTTTTTGATAAATCACCCTTTTTGCATATTCAGTTAGGGTTTTCTCTGGTTTGACGTATTTCTCTTTCTGGGAAATAGAGTCATTGCCAAAGATCATTGGTTTTATGTTCTTTCCTTCTTGAGCTGCGAGGATTCTTGTCAGCCTTACTTGTTTGAGTAATTTTTTCTTGCTCATTTGCAAAAAGGAAAAAATTATATATTACTGAAGTGTGATTTGTCTCAAACTAGTCTTTTATGCTTTCATTTCTACTAGTTCAAGTGGAAAACAATTTAGTTTTCTTTCAACTAAGAGAAATCATCAAAAGACACTCATAGGTATCTTAGCTAGGGTTTTTAGTTAATATCTTTGATCTTCTTTGAAGTTTTTACACTTTTTAGGACTTTTATAAGTTTATTTTCTTTTGAGAATTATTTGTTCATCAAATTGAGGTTTTTGGCTTTGTAATCAATGTAAGTTTTTATCCCAAAAAAGATATTGGTCATGCTTGTAAATGAAATTGTTTTCTTGATGAAAAAAAATCTTATGCGAAGGTTTAGGAAGCTTGTAATTTTCCAGTCCAAAAGTCTTTCAACTTTTTCTTAAATATAAATTCATCGAAAAAAAGAGTTTCATTTTCATATTGATGCATTTAGAGTATTTTGAGTCAGGTCACAATATCATCAAGTTTCATCTCCATACCCCTTTGCATAAATAACATCCAAATTAGTACAATGCTTAATAAAATTGATCTAGATCTTTTTTACATTTTCTAGGGCTCATTCCACCAATTTAGCTTAGGGCCAATGCCTTGGAATAGGTTGTAATTAACTTTACAATGCAGATAAAACAAACAAGTAGAATCTTGCTATAGGGAAACCTAATTATTGCATTTGTGCCCTGGGAAGCTCTTCTTAAAAGAGTCAAGAAAGAGGTCATATCTGACCCAATAAATTATTTGTACCTACTTCAGTGGCGAATATAGAAGACATGCATGTAATACAAATGGTAAACCTTGGATCAACCATCATCGAGGAGCCTGGGATCACTTGTTAGCACACCTTGGATCTACCATGACGAGGAGCTTTCAATGGGATTGAGCTTTGGTACTCTGCCCTTGTGTGTATATCAGACCACATACTATTCCCCCAGGTTCAATTGCCTCAGTTGGTGACCTTAGCGGCCATAATATTTAGGATTTTTCCCAAAGTGACTAAAGGTTTCACTCTACTTAGAGCATACGTTGACTAGACTCACTTGGACTTTCCAAAGGGTACTCTTCACTTAGAGATGGAATAGTGAAGTTACTTGCACCGAATTGTTTCATTAAGAAGGTTGTTAGGGTAACTGTTCCAACCGCCGACTTTCCACATTAATCTCGGCGACGTTGGATTTCATCACCAACTAGCGTTTTTATTATGGAAACATATTGTTTGTGTGTAGATTGTCTGTTAGATTTTCTAGTTGTGTGTTCATTATTTTTATTTTTAGAGGCCTTAGGTGTGATTATTTTGAAATTTTTAAATTTTGTGTGTTAAATAACTTAACCATGGGTGAATTACCAAGACATTAATATAGAATGAAGGGGAAACTCCCTCAATATACACCTAGTCAATTGGAAAAAATAAAAAATGAAAGAGTTCAATCATTAGGAATCAGGTCTATTGAACAAGGAGAAACATCCATTGTAATACATCCTGAGTCCCAAGTTAATCAACCTCAAATAACTGAAAAATATCAAGATCAACGAGAAATTTCTCAAGTAATTACAGTTGAATCTATTAGTGGTGAGTTGTCAAGTATGCAACTCACTGAACCTGAAATATCTGAGCCTAAATTTGATTCCACTTCGTCTAAGTCACCTTTGGATCTTATAGCCCTGACTCCTGGTCGTCCTCGTTCACCTCGAGTAAATCTTCTCATCACTGAGAATCTTCCTCGAGGCCTTATTAGCATTGAAAAGATATTTGAAATAGAAGAAGAGATTACACTTCCCTCTTGTCAAGAATATTTAGATCTCAGGTTTAGTGAATCGATATACCCTTTCATTCCTTTTTGACCGGATCCTTGGTATCATCAATTTAGCAATTTTTATACATAGCTCTAGTTAAACTCAGTCACCTTGTCGAATACCATTCTACTCTTTACATAGAAATAGTAACATGGCTTCTCAAAGCATTTCTATTGAGTCATCTATATTTTATTCTTCACCAGAAACTTTCTTGTATGGAAGTCCCTCTATTCATTCTTGGTACCAGTCACTTTTTGGAACTTTCTCAGGAGCATCTCCATTCTCTGAAAATTCTACCATGTCAACTAGTTTGTTTGAGTCTACCACCCAACCTTTGACAAAAGAACATGTCTATATGTTTTCCAGGAATATCCCTCAGGCTAGCTCACAAATTTTATATATAGAGCTTGGGGGGCAACAACCTCTCCAAAGACAACAACCTCCCCAAGGGTAGCAACCTTTTCAAGGGTAACACAACCTTTTCAAGAGCAGCAATATCTTCAAGGAGAAAAAACTTTTACTAGAACCTATCCCATGGTTGTAGCGAAAAATATTCCTGGTAATTATCAAACTTATGTTCCAATGCCTCAAATTGGTTATTGTCAACCTTATGTGTCACAATCTTCAATGGGAACTCCTTACCCAGGGATAATACTATGTGGAACACTTTGTTTACTCAAAAGTATTTGCAACCTACATTGCAAGTACCTTATAATAAACCTACTCAGTCAGTTGGACAATTTTTCTTTACCCAAATCCAACAGTTTGTTCAAGGTGCACTTAAAATTACCCCATAGGTATCTATGCCATGTAGTCAACAAGTTGGTCCAAGTACTCCTAGTACTCCTATCCAATCTGTTGTGAAAATTTATGTTCAACAACCAGGTACACATATCAGAGGAGTTTCTCAAATCCCTATTGTTACAACCCTTCAAATGAAAACACCAACTATTACATAGGTCAATCCTCATATTACTAATCATCAAACTGGACCTACAGTCTAGTAAATTCCTCAAACATCTGTGGGGAACACTAGTGCAACGACTATACAAACAAGTCTACCTTTTACATGTCAAACTTTTCAAGGACAACCCTTTGTTGGTCAATCTGTTCAAGGGCAATATTTTACATGACCAACTATTCAAGGACAATCGTTTCAAGGTCAACTTGTTCAAAGCCAGCCATTTCAAGGGAAATTATGATATGGAAAAATGGGACAAAATCCAGTTTATCAAGGCTAGCCAAACCCAACTTATACATATAAAATACCAGCTCAACCTAAAATTGGTATGGCTACCCCTTGATACCCTGGAGGTATACCAATTCCAAATGCTTAGCCTATCTTAGGTTTTCCTAGATATCCTCCTCTGGGTACTGGAATTGTACCTCAAGGTTATCAATTCCCTTAGCGAGACCCTAACATGCAATTACCATTCATTGTAACTTTAGCTTTACCGGTCTTGTCTCGGCTAATGAATGATCCAATTTACCATCTTCCGTTCTGGCCAGTAATGGCTACTAAGTTGATGAGTGACATTCCAAAGTTAAAAGGAAAATTAGTAGAAGACCCCTTGAGTCATGTGATGACTTATCATCTATGGTGTGCATCCAATTCTTTAATAGATGCTTCAATTCGTTTAAGACTTTTTTAAATAACTTTTATTGGCTTAGCCACAAAGTGGTACATTGAGTTACCATGAGGCTCTTTCAAAATTATCAATGCTTTAGTAACAACCTTCCTGACTTATTTTCAGTTACCAATATGTTATGATAATGGCACAGAAATTTTGACTTCGCTTAATCAAAGTGTTGTAGCTCCTAGAGATAGCCTTGAGTTGGAAAATACCAGTGCCTAGGACATCTTAAAATCAGAGGCTAAAAGTGGACAAAAACATAAAATTCCTCTGACAAAATATGGAATGAGGAAATAATAGTTTTGGTGGTTCATGCAGTGAGAAGGTCTTGGAGTCAATTCATGTGAATTCCCTAGTGCATTATATTCTTTCCACGATTAGGGGGGTCACAGGGGGGTGCCAGTCCCCCCTGTCGGGGTCCGGGGCACTACCAAGGGAATTTTTTTTTGTGTGTAGACCCTCTCATGGGTAGACCCAGCCATGGTTTTGTACATGGTTTTGCACATGGTTTTGGGGGACGATGGTTTTCGGCCCCTGGTATTTTGTAGATCCGGTCAAGGGAACTACGATTATGTTCTAATCCAGGGTTAATGGATTGGGTTTTATGTATGCCTTGGCATGTATATATATGTGTTGTAACACTGAATGGAATATAATGAAAAATCAAGCTAGTCGTCCCAATTTGGGTTCCAAGGGAAAATATTTATGTATATCTATTTTATGTTTTATGCTCTCACTATTATATATTTTCTGTTTTAACATTCGTTTGTAGATAATTTCTATACAGGGTTAAAACCTACATTTGGTATCAGAGTTATTTCAGCTTCAAGGGAACACCTTTCTTGCTGAGGGTTTTTTTGCTCGGGCCTGAGGTAGACCCTGGTCAGTGGGAGATCTACGGGATCGATTCTTGTGGTGAAATAAGATGGCAAGCAGTGGAAAGATAGAGATAGAGAAATTTAATGGTCACGGTTTTGAGTTATGGAAGCTCAAGATGGAGGACTTGCTGGTGGATAAAGATCAATGGATCGCAGTAGATATCGGTACTAAACAGACAAAAATGTCAGATGAAGACTAGAATAAGTTGGATCGAAAGGCGAAGAGCACAATACGGTTGTGTGTCTCAGATTCGGTATTGTTGAATGTATCTGGTGAAGTTGCGGCGAAGAATTTGTGGGACAAACTTTGGACTTTGTACCAATATAAGTCTCTGGTGAATAAATTGTTCCTCCAGAAAAAGTCGTATAACTTGAGGATGAAGGATTGAGACTCAAATAAAAAGCATCTAAACGCCTTCAATACTATGGTAAGCCAACTATCATCTGTTGATTTTAAAATCTTAGATGAAGATAAGTGCATCAATTTGTTGTGTTCTCTACCAGATTCGTGGGACATTCTGGCTATTTTAATATGTAGCAATACAACTACCTTGAATTTTTATGACATTGTCTCAGCCTTGCTATCGAAGGAAATGATACGAAGAAATATGGAGGGTCAAAATGGAGACGCCTTATCTGTACGAGGAAGGTCCCATAACATAAGAAAGAATAAGGTTTCAAGTGGGAGATCTGAATCTCCTAGAAATTTTGTAAAGGTGTGCTGGAAATGTGGAAAGGAAGGGCACTACAAAAAGGACTACAGATCTAAAGCTCCTGAGAAAGGAAAGGGATTTGATGATGCTCCTTCTGCAGAGGAAAACAAAACACCTCGAATGAAGGGAGGGATGTGTATTTGGCTTCTTCTTCAAACACAAATGTAGATCATGAGTCATGGTTGATTGACTCGTGTGCATCCTTTCACTTCACTCCCCATAGGGAGTGGTTCTGTGAGTATGAGAAATATGATGGTGGTGATGTATTCTTAGGGGATGATAGGAAGGCTAGAATCTTCGGATGTGGAAAAGTCAAGCTGAAGCTGCAAGGTGGAAATATTAGAAAAATTCCTAGTGTTCTGCACATTCCTGCATTGGACAGAAATCAAATTTCTGTAAGCAAGATGGATGATGCAGGTGTAAAAATAGTGTTGTAGAAAGATACCTATAAGATGGTTTGGGGAGAACTTGTACTAATGCGGGGATTTCAGATTGGAACTCTGTACAAGCTTTAGGGTAGCACTGTTATTTATGGGTGCAATAGTTATATGGTTTTCGAAAGTGGAGTGGAAAGCCTAGAAGTCTCTGGAAAAAATACCATGCTATGGAATTAAAGGCTTGGACATATTGGAGAGAAGGGCCTTCAGATACTTCATGGAAAAGATATGTGTAATTTCTCTTTTTATTTCGATTTCTGTGAACATTGTGTATATGGGAAGCAGAATCGAGTGAGTTTTCCTTCTAGTTCCAAGACGGTGAATAAGATATTAGAGCTTGTGCACAGTGATGTGTTTGGATCTATGTCGATTTCATCACTGGGTAAGCCTATGTACTATGTTTCATTCATATATGACTACTCAAGGAATACATGGCTATATTTCTTGAGGAAGAAATCTGAAGTCTTTGATAGATTTAAAGAATTTAAGGCTATGGTGGAAAACCAGACGTAGAAGAAGATAAAGGTGCCGAGGACAGATAAATATGGGGAGTTCAACAAGAAGTAATTTGAGGAGTTCTGTAAGAAGTGTGGTATAGCACGGAAAAAGACTACTCCATACACAACTCAACAGAATGGAGTTGCAGAAAGAATTAACAAAATGCTGATGGAAAAGGCAAGAAGCATGCTCAGTGGTACCGAGTTAGGACAAGAATCCTAGGCAGAGGCAGTGGAGACTGCATGTTACTTGGTTAACAGATCACCTTCATCGGCATTGGAGGATAAGACTCCACATGAGGTATGGACTGGTAAGAAACCCTCTCTTTCACATCTGAGGGTATTTGGATGTGATGCATATGTACATGTTCCAAAGGAGAAAAGGACCAAGTTGGATAATAAATATGAAAGGTGCATCTTTATTGGGTATAAGGATGGTTTAAAGGGTTACAAGCTTTGGAACTCGGAAACAAGGAAGCTTGTGTACAACTAAGATGTGGTGTTTAGAGAGGTGAAAGATCTTGTTAAACATGAAGTCCTACCAAAGGAACTTGAGAATATAGAGTTTTAGCTAAATGAGGATGAATCAGACTCTACAACAGAAGAAGACTCAGAAGAGGAAGAGCCACAAACTCCAGCTGTGAGAAGATCAGTTCGGGAAAAAAGACAACCAGAAAGTTATAGTCCATCTGCTTTCAGCTCAAATTTTTCTTTAACTATAACTGATGATGATCCCATAACCTTCAGGGAGGCAGTAGATTTAGAGGATGGAAAACTCTAGAAGGAGGCCATGGTTGATGAAATGGCATCCTTGCATAAAAATGAGGCATGGGATCTGGTGGAGTTTTTGGTTGGAAGGAAGCCCATCGGGAGAAAATGGGTGTTTAAGAAGAAGATGAATGTAGAAGGAAAGGTGGAGAAATAAAAAGCTTGGTTCGTAGAAAAAGGTTACTCCCAGGTGTCGGGAATTGATTTTGGTGATATTTTTTCTCCTATTGCCAAAGTTAATTCTATTAGTTTACCTTTATATGTTGCTGCTGCATTTGATTCTGAGGTAGAACAGATGGATGTGAAGACAACATTTCTTCATGGGGATATAGAAGAGGAGATCTACATGAAACAACCTGAATGCTTTATGGTGAAGGTGAAGAAAGAACTGGTATGCAGGTTAAAGAAGTCTCTGTATGGGTTAAAACAGTCACCAAGGATGTGGTATTAGAAATTTAATACCTATATATGAGGACTTGGCTTCACCAGAAGCAAGGAGGATCACTGTGTTTATTTTAAATTAATTGGTGATTGTGTTATTTATTTGGTCTTGTATGTGGATGATATGTTGTTTATTGGAAATGACAAAGAAATTATCCAAGATTTGAAGACCCAACTATTCTCCAAATTTGACATGAAGGATCTTGGTGCTGCAAACTATATTCTGGGCATGGAAATTAAGATAGATCGGGCAAAGAGGAAGCTTTTTTTAAACCAGAGGAAGTATGTCGAGACTATATTGCAGAGGTTTAATATGCAGGATAGTAAACCGATGAATGTTACGATTCTTGTAGGTATAAAACTGTCTGATGAACAATGTCCCAAGACACAAGAAGAGAGGAGGATATGTCTTGTGTTCCATATTCAAGTGCAGTGGGTAGCCTGATGTATGCAATGGTTTGTACTAGACCAAGCATTTCACATGCAGTGGGAGTATTGAGCAGGTTTATGTCAAACCCAGGGAAGGAGCATTAGACTGCAGTGAAGCAGGTTTTCAGATATTTGTGTGGCACTAGTGATTATGGCTTGTGCTACCAGGGAAGACCAAGATTGAAAAGAGTGTTGGACATCTGTGATTTTGTTGATGTAGACTGGGCTGGAGATTTCAACCAAAGAAGATCTACAAGTGGGTATGTGTTTAACCTATTTGGAAGTGCAGTTAGTTGGATGAGTAAAAGAAAGTTTGTAGTGGCTCTTTCAACTACAAAGGCGGAATACATGGTAGCCACTCATGCAAGCAAGGAAGCAGTTTGGTTGTAGAGATTGTGTTCAAGTATGGGGTTGGTGTAGAAATCTATAAGGATAGACTGTGATAGCCAAAGTGCAATTTTCTTGGCTAAGAACCCTGCTTATCATTCAAAGACAAAGCACATTGATGTTCAATATTACTTTGTGAGAGATATGGTTGAGGATAAAAGGGTGTTGCTAGTAGAGGTGGACACTTTGAATAATGTTGCAGATGAATTGACGAAGTCTGTGAGTGCTCAAAAGTTCTCTTGGTGTAGAGAAACAATGGGTGTTGCAGAGCTGGACTGATTATTAAGCTCTCTTGTGGCCCCCTGCAGAAAGAAAACAACAAGTGGCAGAATGTTGGGTATGTATTATATTTTATTGGTGTGTAGAGCCACTCATAGGCGGACCCACCCATGTTTTTATGCATGAGATTGCACATGGTTTTTGGGGGACGATGGTTTTTAGCCCCTGGTATTTTGTAGATACGGTCAAGGGAACTATGGTTATGTTCTAATACAGGGTTAATGGATTGGGGTTTATGTATGTTTTGGCATGCATATGTATGTGTTGTAACACTCAAAGGAATATAATGAAAAATCAAGTTGGTTATCCCGATTTGGGATCTAGGGGAAAAATATGTTTGTATATCTGTTTTATGTTTTATGCTCTCGCTATTGCTTATTTTCTGTTTTTAAGATTCATTTGTAGATAATTTCTGTAGAGAGTTAAAACCTATAGACATGGTCTAATTCATTCACAAATATCTCAAGCAAAAGCCTTATCTCATATCCTTAACCTCTAAGCTTATTCATGTTGATGGTGGAATTTATCGAGTCGATTAAGGGTTGGTTTCTAGGCCAAATCGATAGCCATCAAACCGCAAAGTTGAACCCAATGCAATGTTGGAGTAACAAGCGACGAATATTGAGCAGTGGAAGATATCAATGGTTGGGAGAGGGATCAGGCTGACGTAAGAATAGACGATTTTTATCCTGAAAGACCTTAGAGAGTTATGCAAAAAGGAAGAGAAGGAATGATAAAGGCCAGGATGAGTTGGCATGACCATCAACTTGACATTGGTGAGAACTAGTCAAAAGGCATTGATAGTACCAGGGAAACAGCGTGCGAAAGTAGGTATTCCTAGAGGGTAAATCTCCCAAGGTATAGAGAGGAGAATATAAAAACTCGAGTGGGGCGACATAAGCTCGGGCTACCATGTTAGACACATGAGCTTGATGTTCAAAATGGCACCAAGAAATATTATAATTTAATTTCCTCTTGAATTAAATTAGAATGAAATTATAACTCCACATTTCATGAAAAATTGTACAAGTTAAATAAGTTAATTATACTTAGTTTGTTAATTTAATTCAAGTTTAGGATCTAACTCGAGTCATGTATAGTGTCTCCTACATGATAGGAGCCCTGGTTGAGTTTATTTTGAGTTGTAATTAATTAACCTAGTTTATCTGAGTTAAAGTCAGTTTAACTAGTTATAATTGACGGAGGAACTAGTGAGAGGTCAAAGTGTGGAACTTGAACTTGAACTACATGCAGTGATCAATCAGATAAATGCTAAATTAGCCATAAATATCTCATGCATGTCAGATCAGAGAAAGATCCAGTTGAGATTGGAGTTCAAGGGCAGTGTACTATTAGTTGTATAATCATCCAAATTATATAGGTGATGCATGCAGTCATAGAAATTCCCTTTATGGATTGCGTACTTGTGGATGGGGATTTCCCTAATTAATAAGGGATAATTACCAAAGGAAACAATGTAAAGAAATAGGGACTTGGGCAATCATAAAATTGGTTAAGTATTGGCCTAAGCTTGTCTAGGAAGCAGAGAGATAGATAGAGATAGTGCAAAGGTTTATCAGGCTTGAGAAAGCATTGTAATCTTCTCATATTTTTTTACTAATACAATATACAAATAATAGAGTTTTTAGTTGTGGCTTTCCCTGAGAAACCATTGTGTAATGTGTGATTTAAATTCTTTCTCTTGTATGCTTTGTTGTTTCGTGATCGTAACTAGTAGAGTAGATTCAAGTCTATTGTTTTAGAATATTACAATTCACAGTTTGAATTTACATGGTTTTTCTACATGGTATCACAGTAGGAATCACTATAGAAGAGAAGAATATGACTTTGTTCTGTGTAGGTGAATCAAATTTGCAGATCTATTCTTCAGGACTAGCAGCAAGATTAGGATGTCGTTATATGGATTGAGACTCGAATATTCCCCTAAGGGTATTTTGAATTACATTTCTTGGAAGGAAAAGATGGAAGAAGGTTTTTAAGACAACGAGATGGAGTTCATAGACAACGATATTCATAATCATGCACTAATTGATGCTCAAGGTTTGACAACCTGGAAGAATAATGTAGCGATGGCAAGAAGGATTCTATGGGAAGGTGTTTGAGATCATATTGTCTCAAAACTCAATGGAAATGAATATCCAGATGAAATGTGGAAGGCCTTAAGAGATTTGTTTCAAAATATTAATGACCATAGCAAGTTGGCACTGAAGGACAAGCTCAAGTAAATCAAGATGGAGAAGGGCGACACAATACCAAAGTACTTGACCAAGTTCACCCAATGTCGAGATGAGCTTGGAAGTGTTGGTGTAATGGTTGTTGAAGATGATTTAGTGAGCCTAGAACTTCTAGTCCTTCCTAAGAGCTGGAAAAACTACCAGGATTTAGTAAATGGGAGGGAGAATCTACCAAAGTGGGAGTGTTTGTGGTCTAACTTGGTACAAGAAGAGATTTGTAAAAACACCAGAGATGGATCCTCATCAAAGAATGATGATGAGGAGAATTGTGCCTTGGCTAGAAAGGGAAAGAAATGGAAGGTATTTCATCCCATTCGAAATCATATTATGTTTAGGAAGGAAAGAAGAAGGACTTGTCGAAGATTAAATGTTTTCACTATCACAAGATGGGACATTATGACACAAAGTGTCTGCACAAGAAGGTAGGTAAGAAGCCCTTAGGAGGAGCGACATGTAAAGAACTTGCTTCACAATTCAAGTTGGATTTCACCCTCATTGCATCCATGGTGTCATCAGTAATGGGTAGTGTGTGGTACATAGATATTGGAGCCTCATTCCATATGACCGACAACAAATATTTATTTAGTGACTTGGAGGAGAAGGACCTCCAGATGCACATTGAGATGGGAGATAATCGGAGGTATAGAGCAACCGACATCAATACTGTTACCTTTACAAGGGAGTATAGTTATCCTCTCATGGGTGGACCCACCCATGGTTTTGTGCATGGGTTTGCACATGGTTTTGAGGGACGATGGTTTTCGGCCCCTAGTATTTTGTAGATCCGATCAAGGGAACTACGGTTATGTTCTAATATAGGGTTAATGGATTGGGGTTTATGTATGCTTTGGCATGTATATATATGTGTTGTAACAGTGAAAGGAATATAATGAAAAATCAAGCTGGTCATCCCAATTTGGGATCCAAGGGAAAATCTCTGTGTATATGTTTTCTATTTATTTTCTGTTTTAAGATTTGTTTATAGATAATTTCTGTACAGGGTTAAAACCTACACCTATAATGTGAGAGGGATCAAGAGGATGCGAGGCTTAGTTAATTATAAATGGGCGAAGTATAAAAAAATGAGTATAAATCTTGAAAATATGTATAGGCATTGAGGGAGAAAGGAGAAGGAACCCACGAGAGAGAGGCTTAAGATATTTAAGAATCTGTCCCCCATGAACTCAGAGGAAACGTATATAAATTAAATATGGATAAAAACATAGGTTCGTGGAGCACGAATTAAGGTAATACAACAAGTTTAATTACATGAGCGTTAACACCTAAGCATTATACTAATATGAATTCATGAATAAAATTACAAATCACCGGAAGCTACATTACATGAATCATCAGAGGAGAATAGCATCAAATATGATTACACACAAAGAGGAGATTACTAGTAACAAAGGAAAAAAATACATACTGCTCATTACTCCATCTGGAATTCAAATATCAACTTTTTATTATATTGATTTCAAACAACTATCCCAAAAATTTATCTCACAACACAAGGAGCATAGTCATACAAAACTACAACAAAATTCTTCCAAAATTCCATAACCTTTTCTTCATCTTCAAACTCATTACATATAGAGTTCTCCCTAAGGGTTTCTGATTGAATATTCCATTAGGATCGACCCACACAGGTGAAACAAAAATATCCTAACAAACTATCAGAGCATCCTTGAAGCAATCACTCATGCAATAGGGAAATCAAAACAGGATAGGTAAAATCAGGATTTTACCCAGAAAAACATCACTATCTAATAGTAACAAGGAACAAAACAGTTGGCCTGAGAGGCCAAAACCCATAATCTTTAGCAGAGTGGCGAGAAGTGGGTGAAAAAATGGTGAGTGATATGACTTCTTCTACTTGATTTCAGCTACTAACGAAAGGACTTCACTCCATGTTCTCATGATTTTCCTTAACCAAAATGGAAAATCCATCTCTACCGTGAGTGCTCCACTCTTCAGCAGGGGTTAATGAATGAACTGAACAATCATAGCCGCACTGCTCCACCAAGGACTCATGTTGTGTTTTGATTAGTTGAGAAGCGAAGACCAGAATTTAGAAGGGGATGAGAGGCACATAACACACGGCGGAATGGTTTTACTTACTGCCAAGGGTGAGACAAAGACATGGGGAAGGCTTTGATGATGTGGCAATGAAATGGGGCCCAAAGCGCATCACAAAATCGCAATCGAGATAGGATATGTTTTTGGAATATTACTTAAACTTCAAGATATGTGAGGTGCGGTGGAGCATAAAGTTGTAATGTGCACGATACGATATCGCACATCGAAGATTGCAACAGATAGAGGAAGGTGGAGATTTAAAAAGCTATAATCATCGATTTGAGTTGTGGTATTTGTTGTGAAGTGCGATGGCGATTGGGTCATATCACAAGCTAAAATATTTAACTTGTGGGCGCTGTGATAGGTAAGTGGTGAAATCCGCAAACTGCGATAAGCGACGCGCTAAAATATGGTGAGTGCAAACAGATGGAAGGAGTGGAAAATGCAGAATATGAAGGTTTGCATGTGAATGCAAGTAGGGTATCAAGTTTGGATGGGTCCTAATAAGTCGCATCGGCGGTGAGATAGGTTTTGATGAGTCTTTTAAAATGTAAAGGTTAAAAATTGAGGGGGGCGGTGTTGCTAGTGAGGAAATACAATGTGGGGCTTTATAAAAGGGAAAGTGAGGAATAAGGGAGGGAAAATGTAGGTAAATAGGGTAGATGAGATGAGAGATGGAAGAAATGGAGTTTGCTCACTATTTAAGCCTTATTAGCTACATTTTCCCCTTATATACTGAATTGAGAGGTAGATGGGTCCCTTTTGAAGCTCTTTGATCGTAAATATTGGCTTTCCTTCCCCCCTTCCCCCTTTGTGTGTGTTCACAAGCCAACATTGGCTCCATCTAGGGATGATGTGTTGTTCTTCAAAGCGTTTAGAACCTACAGATCTACATGCCTATGATTTTATTGGGTACATAGAGTCGCAAATGCATACTGATTAGACAAATTTTTGCATCAATGATAACATGGACACAAAATGGAATATGAAATGGAGGATGATATGTAAGATGAAATGGAACATGCAAAAAATGGATGAAACAAAATGGAAACAATGGAATATGATATGGAAGACAAAATGGGAGAAATGTAAACCAAAGGGAGTACCATGAAACAAACATATACCGTGAAAATGATATATATACAGTGAGCTGGATTAGCCCTCATTAGTGAAGAAAGTAAAAATTGAGGAACAACCCATTTATGGGCACCTCAAGTTGTCTCCTTCTAGGTTTTCTAGCGCGAAAGTATTGTTGCCTTTGTCCTTTGTTAGCCTGAATGGACCAAACTAGAGGGGGTCAAACTTCCCATGCTTGTATTTTTCTACTCACCTGATATCCCATCGGAGCACCAAATCCCCAACTTGGATTTTTCTATCTTTAGCTCTCCCGTTAAATAAGCCTTTCATTTTTTCTTGATACTCTGCTATTTTAAGGCTTACATGTTGATGTGTTTCATTCAGCTCCACCAACTGATTCATTCTTCGAACGAGGTCATTTGGCTCCTCCTCACTTTCCTTTAAGAACTGTGCTACAAGAAATGCAAGCTGAATGGGGAAGACTGTGACCCTGCCATACACCATCTCATAAGGGTGTTTTCCTATAGATATCTTAGTTGTGATGCAGTTTGCCCAAAGTGCGAACTTGAGCTAAGAGTCACAGTTATTTTGATTTTTGTTTATGGTTTTCTTTAAAATTCTCATCAACATCTTGTTAGATGATTCAGCTAGCCCATTGTCGTCTGGGTAGTATGTAGTGGAGTTTCCGAGCAAGATATTGTAACGCTGACAAAAATTTACAAATATAACCGACTTGAATACCTGGGCATTATCTGTGATGATTTTAGCTACGCATCCAAACTTGGCTATTATGTTCTCCTCCAGGAACTTGATCACCACTCAATCTATATCATTTCTTGTGGGCACAACCTCTACCCACTTGGTGAAGAAAGCTGTAGCAGTAAGGATCCATCGATGCTGATTGCTGGAATCGGGGTGAATCTCTCCTATGAAACAATTCCCCATTGCTTAAAACATTCTTCAACATGTACTGGGATCAATGAAAGAGGTCCATACCTTTTATTTTCAGCAAACATCTAACACTTCTTGCATGTCTAGACGCGAGCATGTACATCACTGAACAATTTAAGCTAGAAGAAACCTGCCCTCAAGATCTTGTGTGTGGTGGATCACCAACTATAGTGTCCGCCACATATCCCTTCATGGAACTCAACCATCACTTGGTCCACCTCCTTCTCTGTTAAACACAATAGTAGGATCCTCGCTAGGTCTTTCCAGTAAAGTCGCCTATTTTCCATGACATACTTTTGAGATTTCAGCCTTAAGGTATGGTACTTGGCCTTATCATAGTTAGGAGGACATCTCAGCGATAAAGGATATTCCAGTATATATTTATACCATGGGGAGAGAAGGTACTTCACGTGTGTTTTTTGAGTTGAGGATTCTATGCCCTGAAATGCTCCTATGCCCTCCTATGCCTCACCTCTTGCCATAGACAGATTTATACCCAGAGCTTGATAGTTGGATTTTGAGAATATTTTGGCTAGCCCTTGGCCTTTAATGAGCTTGGCAAGCTTTATTTCTGGTTCATAATCCTGAATCTTGGCTATCCACTTACCCCTTCTTCCCTCATTGGTGCCCCGTACCAAAACATATTTTAGAGTTTTTTTGGGAACATAGGTAGTTATAGCAAACTATAATACATATACCCGGAATGACTTTAGAGATTTGACCAGGGCATAAGCTTGCTTTGCTAAGATATCATATTTCAGCTCGGCATCTCGTAGGACTTGGATGAAGAATGCGATGGGTTTCTCATGTCCTTCAACATTTTTCTGTGAAAGTACTACAGCTATCGTGTGAGGATATGCGAAAGAGAAGATCATGAACAAATTCCCATAATCTGGACTAGCTAGCAATGGAGCTTCTGCAAAGGCCTGTTTGATCTTATTAAAGGAGTCCCTAGATTCTGGGTTCTGTCTAGCTTCACTATTCTTCTTCAACATACAGTGATGTTTTAGAAAATTTTGGCATAGTCGGGAATGAACCTTCTGAGGAAATTAATTCTTCCCAAGAACACCTAGATTTCCTTCTTGTTTATTAGTAGGGGGAAGCCATCTATCTCCTCTACCATCCTTGGATCGATCTTCACTCCCTCCTTAGTTACTATGTGCCCCAGTAACTTTCCTTCTTCCAAAGAAAACATGGATTTCTGAGGGTTCAGAGACAAACCATACCTGTGCGATTCTGGGTTCCATCTAGATTCATTGTTCTTCTTCAACATACAGTGATGTTTCAGACAATTTCGGCATAGTTGGGAATGAACCTTCTGAGGAAATTAATTCTTCCAAAGAACACCTGGATTTCCTTCTTTTTTATTAGTACGGGGATGCCATCTATCTCCTCTACCATCCTTGGATCGATCTTCACTCCCTCCTTAGTTACTATGTGCCCCAATAACTTTCCTTCTTCTAAAGAAAACATGGATTTTTGAGGGTTCAGAGACAAACCATACCTGCGCATTTTTCAAAGGTTCTGCGAATGTGCTTGATGTGTTCAGCATCACTCTTTGAAATTATGGTGATGTCATCCAGGTAATTCAACGAATATGATCTTGCTCTCCTATGAAAGCGATGTCCATTGCATGCTGGAATGTAGCGCTGACATTAATCAGGACGAAGATCATTCGGGTGTACATGAAGGTTCCCCAAGGCATGGTCAATGTCATCTTCTTATGGTCTATGACGAGAACTACCACCTCATTATACCTCAAGAAGCCATCCATCATGGACATGCAGGGAGATCACACCACTCTTTGCAGGATGTGGTCCATCTTTAGGAGGGAATAATTATCCTTAAGGGAGACTCTGTTCATATTGCGAAAATCCACACAAGTCTGATTTCACCATTCTTCTTCCTTACCAGCACCAGGTTCCTCACCCACTCAAAATATCTTAAAGGCAAAATGATCTTGGCTTGCAAAAGCTTCTTTATTTCCTTCTCAATATCTGGGAGGAGGAGGGGGTTGATCCGCCTCAGCTTCTTCTTATGATGCTTTTCATCTTCTTTCAGAGGTATTTTATGCTATATAATATCTATGTCAAAAGTATTCAGATCGTGGTAAGATTGAGCGAAGACGTCTTTGTATGATTTGAACAGAATGTGATATTGACCTTGGTATTATTTTGGAACCCATTTTGACAGCTTTAGCACCTTTGGATCTTCCTCCATCCTGATATTTATATAATTGACATGCTCATCCTAAGTCGTTTTACGAGGATTGATCGGGATGCCATTTTAATCAAATAGCCTCTTCAACGGCACGAGGCCACTCGGAATAACATTCCCATTTATTTTCAAAATGCAGTGTCTTGCCAATGTCTCCCCCCATTTGGTTTGTGGTTGATCATTGGGCCCTTCGTCAACTGAATCAATCACCAAATTGGAGAATTTGCCAGCCATTTCCATAAAGCGCTTAAATTATTCTTCATCCTCGAAGACTTGCTAGTTCTTTACATTATCTATAATGGAGGGGCGATATCATACCTCGACCTCATTCCTGAGCATGGGATTCTGTGGTGTGCGAAAATTGTTGGCTGAAACAGCTAGCAAGTCAGCCATTTGGTTCTTGTCCCTTGGTGTGAACTATATATTAAAATCCAAGAAAACATTTTCCACCAGGCCCCACACCTCATTTCTATAGGCTCTGAACCAAGGATTTTTGGCTTGGCACTGATTCCTGACTTGCCTTACCACTAGTTCTGAGTCTCTGAAAACTATCAGATTCTGAATGTTCATATTCTATGCCGTCTACAGTCCTAGTAGTAGGGCTTCATAGTCGGCCACATTGTTTGTGATTTCATACTCCAGTTTGAAAGAGAGAGGGACCAAACATCCTTCGGGTGAGATCAAAATCACCCCGGCTCCATTCCCTTCTCGTGAGTTGGCTTCGTCGAAATGTAGAGTCCAGATCTTGTCCTCGCCTTTAGTTATGGGCTCCGTTTGTTTTAGAGGGTGGACTTTAGCTTCCTGGAGGAAATCTTCATCTTCTTCGAACACGAGACAAGAAAATTCACCCTCCTTACCATATACCGAGGAGTTCGTTGAGCCATCAACTTTAGTAACCATCTTCACGAACCTGAACTCACGGTATAGCCTCCTTTCCTCCCCTCCAAATACTGGGATAGTAGCGTAGGTTGGATAGAGCTTAATTAACCGGCCAATCTTTGAACCCCAAGATCTAGACAACAACATTCCGAATCGGGTTGGGATATCAGCTACTATGATATCCATCACCACACTCTTAGCTAGGATTTGGGCCAAATTTACCACCAGATATTTTATCATGCCCAAGCACTTTACCCTATTGGAATCAAATGAATATAGATCTTTATATGGTCTGGTAATTTGCAGCACCAACTACTCCATGACCGACAGAGGCAATAGGTTGTGTGAAGCCCCAGAATCCAGCATGAAGTTGTGTAGCAATAGTTCATGAATAACTAGTGAGACATAGAATGGGGGAGTTGGTGAGTCTAACTCTTCCACATGAGGGCCAAAGACTACCATGGGTTTTTCTTCCTAGAGATTGAGGCTATTCGGAAGTGGGCCTACTCCATGGGGAAGCATTAATTGAGACACTTGAGCTAATACTTCTTTAAGAGTTTGACTAGAGGAATGAATATTTTGACTTTTTCTAACTCCTTCTGGAGGTTAAAGATTGTATGGCTATTTTCTATAATGACTTCCTTAGATTTCTCTTTAGGGTGGACGGGTAAGTTTGGGACTACAACAGAAGATTTGTGATTTATAGGAGGATCAGAAATTGTCTTTGTGGAGGAAGAGGTAGTGGCTTTATGGTGTACAGGCTCTTCTATCGGATTTTCCCTTTACTGGAAAAATTAGGAGGGGTTTACTCTCTTGGTGTGGACTCTTCATGCTGCTCTTGTCTTTGGGTCCTCTTTATAGAGGATTTGAGGACATACTTCTTATGGAGCTGAGCTTGCATAAAGTCCACAAATTGTCTACAATAATCATCAATATCTCTATCCTTTGGAGAAACCTCTTTCTCTTCTAGCTCCTCTTGTAGAGTAAGCTCCCCTTCTTCACCTTCTGATTAGGTAAGGAATTGATCCTCCTAACAGTGAGGTGCTTCTTCAGTTTGTCCTTCCACTTTCGCTTCTAAATATAGAGGAGGCTGGATGTGAACTTGTTGCTCCTTCCTTTTTCGCTATAACAATTGTATAGGTGGTTTCTAGTACTATGGATTTAAACCTCGATTATGGGCCATATGGTTGGGTGGAAGAGAGGAACTCTTAGCCTCCAGTTCAAGCTTCACTAGCTTATTGGATAGGTTCTTAATCATCTTGTTCATCTCTTCAATCTTGTACTCCAATGATTCTCTTTCTTGATTGGAGGTAGAGGCCTCCTCCTTACCCCTTCTCCTTGCCTCATGCTCTGTTCTTCCATTAGATTTTCTCGTAGAAGAAAAGCTTCCTTCTACCTCTAGAGAATTAGTCTAAATCTGATCTAGGGATGCATATTTTCTCTCTCTCAAGGTGAATCCAAAATCGGGCTCAAATGCTCCAGCAAAAACCACTTTGGCCGCTGCTTGAGGAGGCTTTATTTCAACAAGTACATTAGTGTACAACTTTTTGAACCTTTTTATAAACTCGGTTACATCTTCATTGTGTCTCTTCTTGAGGGCATTGAACTCTATGAGGATGTTACCGAGATCCCTCCTTTATCCCCATTTTTGAGTGAAGGATTCTCAATCTCCTCCCAAGTGGTTACCACGTTGTTAGCAAGAGATTTAAACCACTTTCGAGCTTCTCCATCCAAATACTAGACGAAAATCCTTAACACCACATCCAAGTGTTCCACATTGACATTTTCAGCAAAAGTACAAAAGTCTTTAACATGTTTCTGAATAGAAGTACTATCTTCCTCGGTGAACCGAGGTAATACCTTTACATAATCCTAAGGCATATCATTAAAAACTTGAGGCAAGGCCAATGGGGTGTACTTGTTAAGGAGGAAGCCCGACATGGCCATGAGGGGCAGTAATGGTGGATTCTGAGGGGGATTTTGGTGGATTACAATATGTATATGCTGAGAGGGGATTTTATATATTTACCTGAGATGAGCTATAGAGTATGGTAACTTATTTGGCTTCCTTGGCATCTGGGGTGGGACACAAAGGAGGCAAAGAGGTATTCACTGATTTGGCTTTGTCTTTTATCTCAGAACTATTTAAAGAAAATTTTTCTGGGGGATATTCAAGTACTTAGGCTGTAGAGCTAGGGCCATAGACTTCAGCTTTATGAGATGAGGATGGAGAATATTCTAATGAGTATGAGGTTAAGTCAGCTTGAACATGTTTCTTTTCTTTCTAGATTCTCTTGAATATAATATTTTCAGGATTAGATACAGAAGGGGTTCCCAGTTGAGAGGTGTTGCTAGTATGAATCTTAATTCCAAGTGTACGAAAAAATACCACTTTAGCTGTGCATAAAAAACATCCCTAATAGCAGAAATGACTGCTAATATCTTCAGATCTGCAGTTAGGTGATCAAGATAAATGCTGCAAAAATCTATATCTATGCATTAGAAGACATTAAACAGTAGAAAAAACAATATTTACTCCATGCATCGAATAGACAAGACAAGAAATATCAAATGAATTTTGTATTAATGGTACCTGGGAGGAAAACACAAGAGGGTGTTCCTGGTTCTCCTCAATGGGATGGGTTCTTGTAAGTCCTCAGCACTTCAGATTTAGAATTCCTCTCTCTTGATGCTGTAGAAAACCCAGACAAAAATGGAAAAGTATGGATATGATGGTGGATCAATAGCCAGACCAAGAGTTGAGATCCAGAGTGATATTTAGGCAACAAAAGGTGATAAATGAATGGGAAAACCCCTAATATATATAACAAAATATTGAGTTAGTCTAGATATTGGTGCATAATTAAAATATTATTAACTAAATCTAGATCCAACATTTATGGAATATTTTATTATATTTGTTGGAGGGAAAAGGAATTTGACTTGGGTCAAATCCCTTTATTTGTAAATTATAAATAAATAAATGATTTGTTTATCATTTTAAGGATAATATGGTTGAGTAATAATCAAATAAATAATTATTTATTTAATTATTTAAGGGAGATTTAGTCATATTTAACAAAGAATTTTATTTAAGTAATGTTTAAATAATTATTCTTAGAAATAATAAGATAAATAATGATTTATCTAATTAATTTCCTTGTTTTGGGTTAAATATAACCAAGAATATTA
The DNA here is from genome assembly GCA_034641835.2 of Pinus albicaulis. Classification (NCBI taxonomy): domain Eukaryota; kingdom Viridiplantae; phylum Streptophyta; class Pinopsida; order Pinales; family Pinaceae; genus Pinus; species Pinus albicaulis. The sequence continues at coordinate 711,324,790 of CM076571.1, read as the reverse complement.
ATTAAACTGTTGTTTAACTAATTATTCCTTGAGGAAAATAAAACAAATATGAATTTATTTAATGTTTCCCCATGGGGTTTCCTGTTTAGACCATAAGCAACTTAATAAAGGTGGTTTTACTAAGTTATTTTCATAGTGAATGCAATTATACTTAGGGTAAAATTGGTCTTACATGGTGTACTTGGGTCCATCTAATACCAATGGGTTAGATGACCAAAAAATGGTGTAACAGATTTCCCTCGAGCGTGTGAGCGTTAGGAGCTAATCGTATGACCGAATTACATTGTAATAACTCAATCAGTAGATGTCAAAGGGGATGTCAAAGAGAGAGGAGTGTAAGGTAGACCAAAGTGCTGAAAGAACTAGACCCTGAGGAGGCGACTTTCATGTGCGAGAAGTCTTTTTGATTAGTGAGTACCTGCTATAGGCAGCGGGGGAGGCATACCTATGCCCGCCGAGGAAAAGTAAAAACAATGAGGCATCTGGAAAACCATGGGACGAAGTAATAAAGCATATGCTAGCATAAACATGAGCTAGATGAATAATAAGATAATGAATCCCACATACATATTGTGTCTGGGATAGGAACCAGGACTTTGTACAATAATATCTGAGTACATGAGATATGAATACTACTCAGATGCCCGTGTAAACAGGAAAGGGATTTGAAAATTTGACTCATATATGTAATCAAGAAGACGTTGCAAGTGACTGAGTGTGGTATCATCAAATATTTGGAGCTACATCAGAGGCTGAAATGAAGAAGGCATCTAGGTATGTGGGGGGCTAACTCTAGGGCCACCTCTTCATGATGGCTGTGACATCTCACACACACCCAGGAATCACTGATATCAACTTCTGCATCACTGAACCATCAAGTATACGGATCTCGATCATGTTAAAAGGAGCTAGAGCTGAGAAACAATCAATTCAAATGGAAATAGGGAGTCCCTTTGCCTGATCCTGGGTGCCGAACAAAAGTGGAAGCTAGAACCAAGGTACACCGCCCTCTAGGCCTGTCTTCTGGAATGAATGAGCTGATGTCGACAGAAGGAGGTCCACCATAGGTGAGGCAATAAGGGATCCTTAACTAAGGAACAAGAGAAAACATTAGAGTGACTGAGAGACTGACACCAATGATGATGATGAAATCGGGGGACTGAGTAGCGAACGGATGGCTTCCCTTGTTAGAGCATAAATGGCATGGATGACCTGGCAACGACCGACACAATATCATGAGGGATAGGGGATAGTGGGACTAAAGGCCATAGTGTGCGACACAAGAGAGGGACCAAGCAATGAAGGATGGAAGACTATAGTGGGATACAAAGGGACTCAGGATAGATTCCATGAATGCAATGATGACTCATATCGGATGCTCTAAACAAAGGTTGCTCAATAGTGCTGTGACATAGAAAAGGTCTAATGGGGACCATAAAAATAGGAGTACAAGATGGTAATTCATGATGAAAGTTGACACGAGCATGGACAAGTATGGAGGCAAAGTGTTGCCCCCAGTATGAGTGTTGCAAGTGAAGAAATTCGATTTTGAGGAAGAGTGAAGTGACGCTTCTTAGAAAAAGGGTGTCCTAGTGAAGTATCAAATCACTAGAAACTAATATATACCCATTTGAGGGTTTTCCAATGGTACATACAGTTCACCAAAATGAGGTACGGTTTGGCCATAGTAGGTGAAAGAAAAATTAGGGGTTTTCTTTTAATAAGGTGTTTTCCCTCCAAATTCACTCATTCACAGGTGGAGCTATGGTGAATGTAGTGAGGAGAGAAGGCCCTAAATATTGTGGTGATTGTAGCAGACAAACCGACCGTTGGAATTGAGAGCAGTCAGCTATAGGTAAGAGGCCTAATCCTACTATTTCATTTCAGTGGATTGAGAGTTCAGTTTAGGTACCCAGAGCTCATGAACAGGCCACGTCGCACTTTTTGGGGTCTGCTCTTCGACCTGGGTAGCATTTCCTGGGCAAAAAACTGCCACCTGTCCCAGGAAATGACCTGAAAAGTGAGACCTATCAGAGAAAAGGGTTTTCAGTACTGTTTTTGGCTAAGATCTGGGATTTTTATGGTTGAGGGGCATAGGTGCCCCCAAGCATGTTGTGGACATGCCAAAATGTATTTAAAAAAAGGGAAATCTAAACACATTTTAATGATGTGGTGCACCATTTTTTTTCGGTATGGTTATGCAGTTTCAGAAAGGAAATATATGATTACCAATCTCTTTTGGTACTGCATATATGAATGAAATGGACTTTAAGTTTCTGGTTTGGCATACATGGTGTTATTATCCCAAGGAGAGGATTTTGAGATAATGAATTGATGTTCTCCCAGAAAACCCATAGGTTGGTCAACCATAATGTCTATGAGACTAGGTTGCTGATGTAATATGAAGAAATGATGAGGGGTATCATCCCTAGAGTGATCTGAAGTGATATGGGGCTCTAGAGGTTCTTCTAAATGTGGAATAATAATGGTACTAGAGTCAACATGACCAGATACACTAGGAGAGTTGTGGAGAATTTATTTTTCGGGTTTCTCAAATATGGGTGCCCCCTTACCCAAAAATTGGGTGTCATAGTAATGGCCACAAGGTGTATGTGGTTTGAATGCATGGGTTCTATGTAAGGGGGGATAGATAAAGTCAGGGGTGGTGACTACTTCCATAATGTCGTCATCGTAATATAATATGGGGTGAATGGTGGAAGAAATACCACCTGACACGACGAAGCTACTTGAATCATCATCACAACAAGAGGGGTTCACATGTGCATCGTCAAAAGTGGTGACAGAAGAGTACACAGATAAAGGATCTACCGATGTTGAGCCTAGGGTGATCGATGAAGGGAGTTTAGGTGAAACATCACGGGGAGTCTCCAAGGGGCTTCCACCAAGGGTCTCATGGATGATGATAGGTAGAAAATGGTGGATGAAGGCTCCATCATCTAGACAATAGAAGGGGAGTTTCAATGGGACCATTTGTGTCCTCCGGTTTTTCCGAAGGAAAACGCGCAAATAAGGGAGCGGTGGACTCGTTGTGCTTGGCCTCAAATTGGCGTAAGGCTTCTAAAGAGAAATGATACTCTTTGAGGCAAGGACAAAGGTGAGTGTAGTGGCCATGGAAATCACACAAAGTACAAGGGTGATTTGTGCACAATGTTTGGATTTTCGGGATTGAATCTAGCATAGTGACATATACATTTGGGATATCAGATTTTGAAAACGTCTCATTGACCATGGACTTGAGGTGAGGCAACCCCGGACAAATATGGGTGGTGTGGCTAACAACATCACACAAATTACACTGGATGGTATGCTTTGGAGGCAGAGAGGGGGTAGGGTTTTCCAGGGTAGCCTTGTCCTTTGATGCCCCCCTGTGAGCTTTTCGCTTCTTACTCGAAGCGGTCGCAATGGGAGGTGTTTCTTGTTGAGGTGAATGAGGCACTGTTGCAGCGGGAGAAGTCATAGGGACCGGTTGGACCAGGGTCAAAGCAAGATAAGGTTTGGGTTGACCATGCAGTGTAGCGGTTGGAGGATCGAGGTACTAGACGAGAATCCCAAGGGTCAGATTAGGAAGAGGGAGGGTGGCCAAAACAGGTACTGTGTACACTCCTGGTGGGGGAGCTAGCAAAGGTATCTGACCAGGGGGTAATGACCAGGCAGGACAGTTTCAAGATGGTTAAGGCTTGGAGGAACTGTTCCAGAAGGATAAAGGGGCTCATGAGTACTAGCTGAAGGTGAATGGCCAGGAGAAGAAGGTTCAGAAGGCTGATAAGAGGACATCATGAGAATCTGGTAATTGGGGGAACCAGATGGAAGAGGTTGAGTGGCCACCTGACCTTCAGGTGGTTAGGTAGCCACAAATCCCTGCTATGCATTCACCTTCTCCTGAGGAGGTGGTGGCTGCTGTTACGGGGGTTGAAAAGGCAAGGGAGGTGGAGGTGCTAATGCTCGAGGAGCTAGAACACCAAGCTGTTGATACGGATAATAAGGGGGTTGGCTAATAGTGTGGTAAACAAGAGGTTGGGCCAAAAGAGGAGGCATGCCATATCCTGGATACGTGCTACCGAGAGGGGGTAAAGTGTAGGAGGTGCTGCACCCCCCCAAGGAAAACCATAACCCATGGGAGGTTGAGCGTATGGATGAGAGAGAGCTCCAACGATACCGTCGGCGGCATGAGGTGCCCTCGGTGCGTTGGCACCACTAGGTCTAGGAAGATCAGGTAGAACGGTATAAACATAACCTGTCTAAGCGTAGATCAGGTCATATTTTAACGCCATTTGGAGGGCAGCTTCTTCGGTTTGATGAAAATGTGATGCGACATCTTTCCTAATAGGAGGCAAGAGAGACCTAAGGAACCAGTCCATGTAGACATGGTCTTCGAAGGTAGGGGATTGACATAGGCTCTTTCTTCTCTGCCATTCCTGGAAATGATTAGATAGGCGGGTTGCAGATGATTGATGGAAAGAATTCAATTGTTTGATACCAGTGTAATAAAGAAGGGGAAGCTGGAAGTAAGATAAACAAGCCCGAGCAAGAGTCGCAAAGGTGGTATGAGAGGAAGAGGTCTGATCAAAATACCACTTAGAAGCTTCACCTATAAGCAATCATTGGAAAAACTAAATACGGATAGTGTCATAGGTAATGGAGTTAGAGGAACACCACATGTGGAAAGATCGAACATGATTTGAAGGATCTTCTCCAGCAAGGCCTTCAAACTTTTGGATGTCGGAAGGGAGTTTTGTCGACATAGCAGGCCAAGTAGCATCATGGTATATAGGGTCGTTTGTCAACCGGTCCAAGTCAGGGAGGTTGAGGCCTGCCATGAAGGGGAGCAAGGGCATAGCTGGGGTAGTGTCCGTAGCGGTCCCACTAGTGGTATTCCCAGCCTGAGGTTCGGGGTTGCCACTAGCATAAGCTCTTGCACCAGACATGGTGAAGGTGTCAGGGGGAGAACTGAAGGTGGAATGAGAAGAAGAACCCAAAGGACCAGAAGAAGAGTCAGTGCGTGGACTCGGTGGAAGACTAACTCGAATCCTATGCGAAGGAGTAAGTCTTCCTACTGGAAATTGAGGATGAAGGCCAAGAAGTCTCCAGGATAAACGCCTTGGTGGTGCAATGGTGATGACACAAACACGACACAAAGGAAAAAGAAACCAACAAGGGTAGGGAGGTGCAGGATCAACTGATTACAATGTCGAAACAAAGGCAGAAAGGTGCATGATCAATTTATTTCAATGTTTTAGAGTATTTGCTTGGCAATGTTAACCAAACCCTTTTTCGCTTAGGGTGTGTGTGTAAAAGTGTGTAAATTTTAATTTTTAAACTCAAACGTTTGTAGAGAAAAATAAAAAGTGTGATATATGGCTATAAATAAACTTGCAAATGACAGTATATAGGCCTGCAAAAATAGAAAATAAACAGCTAATAATGTAATAATATAAACCCAAGGAGGTGGGATTATCAACAACTAGTCTATAGGTGAGTAAAAAACTAATCAAAACACACTAAAAAAAACTAATAGATCTAAGGTCAATAGGGACAAGGATCTAAAAGACAAAATCTGCTAGAAAGTGGTGCAGAAAATAGCAACAAATCAGAGGAAAAATTTCTGTAAAAATGGTGGTGAAAGGCCATCTCCTGAAGGGAAAAATAGTGAACCCTAGAGGAAAACCCAAAAAAATATAGATGAGGTGATTTGGATGGATAACAAGCTGATCTAAAGCAGATCTGAAGGTGAGGTATCAGATTTGAAAAAATGGCTGAAGACTCTGAAATTTCAGACAACCTGCAACCACAAAAACTCTTCCACAAAAAGTGGAGGGTACTGAAGCCCTAGGGGGCTAGGTTCCCACTTATTTGAGTGAAACAGAACAAGTACAGGTCCAAAATAGGTGAAGACAGAGGTTAGACAACCCTAAACAGAGGCTCAGACAAACCCAGAAAACTTTCAGAAAAATCGTTGCAAAAAGTACAAGTCGCACTTTTTGGGATGTAAAGTGTGCCCTAAAGGTCTAGGTCATAGGTTTTGGGCGAAAAAGTGTGACCTGCACTTCCGTCACTCTTGGCGGTAGGTTTCAGAAAAATTTGTTGTCTCAACTGCGCCTGATGTCTGTCACCTGCGCAATAGGTCCGAAAACACATGGAAGTCAGAATTTTTATCGTTTTAGGGTTTTATAGGTTAAAAAAAACATCAAGAAGAGAAAAAAAAAGGGGCTGAAGAGAAATCCTATGGTTTGAAGTAGTTGGATATGCAAGGATCAGAAAAATGACAGCAGTCATAATCGTAAACCTGTGTGGAGTCGCCAGTTGTTAGTATGAATCTTAATTCCAAGTGTACGAAAAAGGACCACTTTAGCTACACATAACAAAAAACCCTAATAGCAGAAATGACTTCTAATATCTTCAGATCTACAGTTAGGTGATCAAGATAAATGCTGCAAAAAATCTAGATCTATGCATTAGAAGACATTAAATAGTAGAAAAAACAAGATTTACTCCATGCATCCAATAGACAAGACAAGAATATATCAAATGAATTTTGTATTAATGGCACCTGGGAGGAAAACACAAGAGGGTGTTCCCAGTTCTCCTCAATGGGATGGGTTCTTGTAAGTCCTCAGCACTTCAGATTTAGAATTCCTCTCTCTTGATCGTGTAGAAAACCCGGACAAAAATGGAAAAGTATGGATATGATGGTGGATCAATAGCCAGACCAAGAGTTGAGATCCAGAGTGATCTTTAGGCAACAAAAGGTTATAAATGAATGGGAAACCCTTCTATTTATAACAAAATATTGAGTTAGTCTAGATATTGGTGCATAGTTAAAATATTATTAACCAAATCAAGATCCAACTTTTATGGAATATTTTATTATATTTTTGGGAGGGAAAAGGAATTTGACTTGGGTCAAATCCCTTTATTTGTAAATAATAAATAAATAAATGATTTATTTATCATTTTAAGGACGTGATTAAGTAATAATAAATAAATAAATGATTTGTTTATCATTTTATTGATATGGTTGAGTAATAATCAAATAAATAATGATTTATTTAATTATTTAGGGGAGATTTAGTCATATTTAACAAAAAAATTTATTTAAGTAATGTTTAAATAATTATTCTTAGAAAATAATAAGATAAATAATGATTTATCTAATTAATTTCCTTGTTTTGGGTTAAATATAACCAGGAATATTAATTAAATTGTTGTTTAGATAATTATTCCTTGAGGAAAATAAAAAAAATATGAATTTATTTAATGTTTCCCCATGAGGTTTCCTATTTAGACCATAAGCAAGTTAATAAAGGTGGTTTTACTAAGTTATTTTCATAGTGAATGGAATTATACTTAGGGTAAAAATGGTCTTACATGATGTACTTAGGTCCATCTAATACTAATGGGTTAGATGACCAAAAAATGGTGTAACATCTATCTAACCTAAGATGAGGCCTCGTGTAAGCCAGGATTGTAGCTGATTTATACTTAGATAATAGTGGAGTCGCCAAGGTGAGGGTTGTGAAACTCTCGACCCTTCATGTTCACCTGATTGAAGGGTGAAAATAATGTCATCTCCCAGGGAAAATATTTTCAAAAACGATCCCCGGAAATGATGGCAAAAAGATGTTGGAGCCCCTAGAGAGAGCCTTGAGTTGCAAAATACCAATGCCTAGGACATATTAAAATCAGAGGTTAAAAGTGGACAACAACATAAAATGCCTCTGACAAAATATGGAATGAAGAAATAATGTTTTTGGTGGTTCATGGAGTAAGAAGGTCTTGGAGTCGATTCATGTGAAATCCATATAGTGTGAGACGGCTCAAGAGGTTGCAAGGCTTAATTACTTTTAAATGGGCCAAGTATAAAAAAATGAGAAGAAATCTTGAAAATATTCAGAGGCATTGAGGGAGAAAGGAGAAGGAACCCATGAGAGAGAGGCTTAAGAGATTTAAGAATCTGTCCCCTATGAACTCAGAGGAAATGTATATAAATGAAATATGGGTAACAACAAAGGTTCATGGAGTGCAAATTAAGGTAATACAACAAGTTTAATTACATAAGCATTAACACCTAAGCATTATAATGATAGAAATTCATGAATAAAATTGTAGATCACTGATAGATACATTACATGAACCATCAGAGCAGAATAGCATGAAAGATGATTACACATGAAGAGGATATTACCGATAACAAAGAAAAAAAATACATACTGCTCATTACTCCAATTGGAATCCAAATATTAGCTCTGTATTATATCGAGTTCAAATAGCTCTCCCAAAAATGTATCTTAGAGCACAAGGAGCACAATCATACAAAACTACAAGAAAATTATTCCAAAGTTCCAAAACCTTTTCTTCATCCTAGAGCTCACTACATATAGAGTTCTCCCTGAGGGTTTCTAACCGAATATTCCATTAGGATCGACCCACACAGGTGAAACCAAAATATCCTAACAAAATATCAGAGCATGCTTCAAGAAATCACTCCTGTAATAGGGAAATCAAAATAGGATAGGTAAAATCAGGATTTTACCCAGCAAAATATCACTATATAATAGTGACAACGAACAAAACAGTTGGCCTAAGAGGCCAAAACTCAGAATCTTCAGTGGAGTGGCGAGAAGTGGGTGAAAAAATAGTGAGCAATATGATTTCTTCTACTTGATTTTAGCTACTGACGAAAGGCCTTCAGTCCATGTTCTCATGATTTTCCTTAACCAAAATGGAAAATCCGTTTATACCGCACGTGCTCCACTCTTCAGCAGGGCTTAATGAATGAAATGAACAATCATAGCCATGTTGGTCCACCAAGGACTCATGATGTGTTTTGATTAGTTGAGAAGCAGAGACCAGACTTTAGAAGTGGATGGGCAGCACATAACACACAATGGAACGGTTTTACTTACTTCCAAGGGTGAGACAAAAGATGTGGAGAAGGATCTGATGACGTGGCAAGGAAGTGGGGCCCAAAGCTCATCGAAAAATCGTAATCAGAATAGGATATGTTTCAGGAATATGACTTAAAATTCAAGATATGCGAGGTGTGGTGGAGCATAAAGTTGTAATGTGCGCGATGTGATACCGCACATCGATGATCACAATAGATAGAGGTTGCCAGGGATTTAAAAATTTATAATCATTGATTTGTGATGTGGTATTTGTTGCGCAGTGCGATGGAAATTGGGTTATATCGCAAGCTAAAATATTTAACTTGCGGGCATTGTGATAGGTAAGTGGTGAAATCTGCGAACTACGATAAGTGACACACTAAAAACTGGTGAGCGAAAAAAGGTGGAAGGTGCGTAAAATGAAGAATATGAAGGTTTGCATGCGGATGCGAGTAGTGTATCAAGGTTGGATGGGTCCCGGTAAGTTGCATCGGTGGCGAGATAGGTTTCGGTGACTCTTTTAAAATTTAAAGGTTAAAAATTGTGGGGGGCAGTATTTCTAGTGAGGAAATACAACATAGGACTTTATAAAAGGGAAAGTGATGGATAAGGGAGGGAAAATGTAGGTAAAGAGGGTTTATGAGATGAGGGATGGTGGAAATGGATTTTTCTCTCTATTTAAGCCTTATCAGCTACATTTTCTCCTTCTCTACTAAACTAAGAGGTAGATGGGTCACTTTTGAAGCTCTTTGATAGTCAGGACTGGCTTTCCTTCCCCCCTTCCCCCTTTGTGTGTGTTCAAAAGTTAACACAAAGTATGCCTATGTACATTTCAGATCACATATCCGAATGGTGACATAGACACCACTTAGTCAAAGCTTTCATTCCAGATCAAATTATGTCTAAACGGTTCATCAAATCATTACTTCCTAAGATTACTGAAGATGCATCTAAGGGAGGCATTGTGACAAAAGAACAGGTCATTTCTCAAGCCCAGTATCTAGACCTTGTTTACACATAGTCTGATACTTTGTATGAAAAAATTCCTGATTTACCATGCCCAGTTCAACTCACTACAACTCCTTCTGTTTCTCACACCATAGACAGTGTAATATGTACATTTAATACGTCAAAGAGTAAGATGAAATCATCTAAATCTACTTCTCCAATCGTAACTCTACTAGATTCACCTAAAGGAGATCCTTCCCTAGAATTTTTTTTTGAGATTCATGTCGTAGACTCATCTACAACAAAAGCTAAATCATCCGGAAATAAAAATAAAGGGGAAGGTAAAAATAAACAAAATAGTTCTCCCAAAGTGAAAGAAAAAAAACAAAACCATTAGACGAAAAAAATAAACCTCATTATGCTTGTCTTATCTGTGACAAGGATCACTACACCAAAGAGTGCCCACATCAACTCATCCAGTTTTCGAACCATTACACATCGAGAAACCTAATCCCGATTTAGTGATTAAACTGCCTGCCAAAGGTGTACTTCGAATATCAGCTTTCAATCCGAATGCAAGAGCCGCTCAGAATTGCAACATTATTGAAGAATTGGCCATATCCCCTTCAGCAATGTCGACCCTCAAGGTGCTGCAATATTGTCTAGCTTAGACAAAGTTGTTGTTATTGGCTATATGAGTGATTGATCCTCAAGATTCTAATCTTATTTTCTTTGATCTCGAGAGATTTGTACCTAGACTCCCACACCAAATGGCTTTGAAATTCCAGCTTTAGTCAAATCTAGGTGAGTTTTTTGCATAGTAATTGATGAGGGAGAATATACATGCATTATTTCCTTATCTTGTGGGAAAAATCTTGGTTATCCACTAATCAATGAGACACCCATGATTCTAAAAGCCTTTGATGCAAGAGGTTTTCGTCCATTTGGAATACTATAGTATCTTCCTATAGAGGTAGAAAGAAAACCGTAACGCTTGAGGTGGAAGTTTATCTTATGAAATTAATATTGTGGTTTCATTAGTCTTTCGAATGATCATGTTTCCTCGTAAAGGAATGATCGCTAAAATTGATCAGTTTTCTTACTTTGCTTCAAACCCTACCTCTACGGATAGTATCCAACATGTCAGAAAAATGGTTATCCCTTATGAAGATGTTGGGGTAGGAATCATTGAATATTCCACTCTTATGGGAGATTTTTCTATACCTGCTCATAACATAACTAGATTTATCGCCAATATCAATATGATTAAATCAAGCACAATTCCATTTGAAGACACATGGAATGTGCCTTTAGAATTTGAATTGGACTCTTACAATGACAAAATGCCTTTAATTCCGTATGAATCACCATATGTAATAGTACAATCATTTTCTGACATTTCATCAACTAATACTGATTAAATGAATCTATTCAGTGAAGATTATTCTTCTTTATCAAGCTTAGCCATGACATCATTTTATGATCCTTTTCAACAAATTTTTTCAACTATTGAAAATATCTGAGAAATATTGTTATTGGATGAATTACGATGGGAAGATCTTCATCATCGATCTCCTTTTTACCTAACCTTGATAGACTCGAAAATGAATTTTCATCCATCTTTTCAATTGATTATGTCGAGGAACCTCAAAATCCTATGTCCATTCTTCATTTGGATTTTGAGACAAATTTAGGAAATATTTCAGCCACAATTCCCATTGAAATATAAATCAAAACAGGGATAACTGAAAACATTAATATATGTGTTTCTTTCTCAATTGAAGAGATCAATATGTACAAAGCCCTATTTCAGGAATTCTGAGACATTTTTGCCTGGTCCTATGAAGAAATGGCAGGTATTGATCCTAAGCTTATAATTCAGGAAATTAAGACATACTTGTATGCTAAAACTATTAGACAGAGTTTACCTCTGATACATCCGCGAAAAGATGCTACTATTAAAGCTAAAGTCAAAAAACTACTTCGTGCAAGATTTATTTATCCTATTCCTTTAATGGATTGGGTATCTAATATATTTCCAGTAACTAATAAACAAGGAACTATCAAATTATGTGTCCATTATAGGAATACTAATAAGGCATTTCCTAAAGACAATTATCTACCCCTTATATCGACCAAATTGTTGATGATTGTGCCAGAAACAAAATATTTCATTTATGGATGGATTTTCTGGCTACAATCAAATAAACATACTCCCTATTGATCAGCCCAAGACATCATTTATATGTCCATGGAGAGAATTTTCATATTGTAAATTACCTTTTGTACTGAAAAATGATGGTGCAACTTTTAAAAGAGCTATGCCTTACACAATTCACGATATCAAACACATTGTGCAACCCTACTTGGATGACTTACCTGCTCATTCTTTACGCAAACAAGATCATCCTACATACACATTTAGGTGCCATATTTATGACATGTAGGCATTACAAAATTCATTTGTATCCACATAAATGTGTATTTTTTGTACAATCGGGACGCTTATTTGGGTTCATTGTTTCAAAGGAAGGCATTTGCGTCGACCCATTGAAGGTTGAGGCCATTTTCAATTTACCTCCTCCTTCCACTCTTCGCCAACTTCAGAGTTTGCAAGGGAAATAAAAAAATCTACGTAATTTTATCCCAAACTATGTGGAGTTATCTAAAGGTTTTACTCGATTGTTAAAATAGGATGTTACATTCATCTGGGACGAGCTTGCCGATAAATCTTTTGATGCACTCAAACACGTGTTCACCCATGCACCATTGTTGCATCTGCCTGATTATCACAAAGATTAATTTTTGTATTTAGATGTGTCTGATTCCATGATTGGAATGGTTTTACTTCAAGAGGATGACTCCAACAATGAACGTGTAGCTTATTACCTAAGTTGGAATATCACTCCGACAAAGATAAAGTATTCGCATGTGGAGAAATTGGCCTTGACAACTGTTCAAATTGTCCAACGATTCCATCATTACATATTATTGAGTAAAACCACAGTGATATCTAATTGCAACCCTATGATGTGCATTTTGATGAAATAATTTCTCAGGGGAAAATACTCTAAATGGATAGTTATCCTACAAGAGTTTGATTTGGAGTTCGAGAAATCCAAATATAAGAAATCACTGGTTTTTGTTGAACTTATGTGTGATTTTCCTTATACTAAATTAGAAACAGTGGCATAGGACCATCTTGCCGATGAATCTATGTTTCTAAGCAGTACATTAGTTCTTTGGTACGGAGATATCATTATATATCTTCAAACCCAAACTTTTAGGCCAGACCTTTCATGATCTGATCGATGTAGAATACAATACCAATCTCAAAAATACAATATTGTTAGTGACACTCTTTATTGTCGTGGTGTCGATTCTATTTTTCGACATTGTATAACTCATGAAGAATCCGAAAGGGTCTTAAATGACTACCATTCTAGAGCATGTGGTGGTCATATGTCTCAGTTTGCCACAACCCAAAAGATATTGCGCGCTAGCTATTTCTGGCCATCACTATTTAAAGATTGTATTTTTGAGGTTATAAAATGACATAATTGCCAAATTTTTGATTGAAATATGTGTGCACCTCCATCTCATCTTCACCTAATCATTGTTGTCATTCCCTTCAAAAAATTGGGCATTGATTTCATCACATGTAGCCCTCACTCGGCTAGTGGGCATCAATATATTATTCTCGCTGTAGATTAATTTACCAAATGGGCCAAGGCGATTCCTACATTCACAAGTGATGGAAAATCTGTAGCTATTTTCATATTCAATCATGTGATTACTAGGTTTTGTGTCCCTGAAGCTATCATTACGAACCATGGTAGCCACATTCAAAACATTATAATTACTAAAATTTCCACTCAACTTGGCCTACGCCATGATAATTCTACACCGTATTACCCATAGGCCAATTACCAAGTTGAGGTTGTCAAGAAATTTTTATCCAACATGACTAAAAGGATTGTAGGAAGTCATAAAAAAATTGGCATACCATGATTTTTTTTGCATTATGGGCATACCGTACCTCTACAAAAAAATCCACAGGGTTTACTCCTTTTAAACTCATTTATGGTCTAGAAGTCGTGTTACCCATTGAAAGTGAAATATTTTCACTCAAATTAGCCATCTAGTTATTACAAGCTACCTCTGAAGAGGAGAAGTGCTTCTTATACCTAACACAGTTATATGAGACTCGTTGCACCATTGCATTAGTTGTTGAAGCTCATAAAAAACATGTTAAGGCTCAATGTGATAAAAGAATTAACCCTTGTATTTATTCAGAAGGTGACCTAGTTTTAGTATATGATCAAGTTCACGATAAACTAGGCATTGCTAAATTCGAACCAATGTGGCATGGTCTTTATATTGTTAAGCATGTGCTTGCAAAAGGGGCCTATGATTTAATTGATTATGACAATGTCTCTTTATATAAGCCCAGAAATGGAGTTAATCGCAAGAGATATTATGCATGATTTATATTTTTAATATCCTTTTTGTACATTAGTTACATTTTAGAATGGTGTGCCTTAGATTAGAGCAGTGTGTCATAGATTAGTTATTTTGCTTTATGAGTTTTCGCTACTTTTTCTTCTTATCTTGATTACTCTTGATATTGTAGATGTCGATGTTCCTGCAGATTACATTGGCTTTGCTGACGGTGTCTGTTGTAGGACAAAAAAAATTTCTTCCACTGCTTGGGTTATCTATTCATCCACTGATGAGTTAGTTTTCATTCATGGGATTTTTTTCAGTCAAAAAATGAAGAACATTGAAGAATATAGTGCAGTCATTGAGTTATTATTTGATTCCATTGAATTTGGCATTTGACGTTTGACTGTTAGGTTAGATTCACAACTCATTGTATTACATTTAAATGGTATTTATGCTATCATAAATATGTCTTTGTTAATAATTTTTTTAAGGGTTCATCTCTTGGAAAGAAAATATGATTACATCAAATACCAACACATTTCAAGAAATTTAAACACATTGGCTGATGTATTAGCAAAGAAATTTTTAAATAGAAATTTGCAACGTTAAAAGTAAAACAAAACAATATTTAATCCATATTGAACAAGATACTCAGAGATCAAAAGTAGTAATATCATTAGGTCAAAATAGTTGTGTGTCAAAAAAATATTGCATCATCTATGATCATAGGTTTGAAACACCTTATGGTCTAAAGATACTAATACAAAAAAAAAATTCAAATCTAGATTGACCATCATCTATCCATGATGTTTATCATGGTAGCACAGTATAGTGAGCGCCATTCTGCGTATATATTTCCTGAATGAGCCTAGAACCCCAGTCACATGTCTCTGGAGCCTGAGAGGCAAATCATCGATTCTAGTCTCTGGGATGTCAATATTAAACCTCTCTAGGTTGTGTTCTATCTCTACAAGGGCCTTTTCTGCATCATTCAGTGGTGGACCAGCTGCTATAGGTTGTGCGTCTCATATTTCAAAACGATGAAGTGTCGTTGGTCCTGTTGGGCCAACATCTGCATTTTATTGTTTTTATCAGTATTGGATGAAAAAAAAATCAAATAAAAAATAGATAATAGAAAAAATCAAAATGAGATATTTTATCTGATGCATCGCAATGTGTTTCTGGGGGGAGTGATGTGTCAGGGTCACCCCTGAAATGTAGCCCTGCATAAGTAAAATCCTCAGTCATGAATATTTGACTCCTGATCCATATAAAAAACTCAGGGGTATATCAAACCATAAGACCGCGATCACCACCATGGTGAGCCATCAATGAAACCCGTCACAACATGTGTGGTTCGATGAGTCTCGTCGGATCCATTGATGATTGGTGAGGTGATAGGAGTGGAATCCTTTCTGAAGCGAAATATATGATAATGTATCCATATATGAATTTCTTCAGCTTCCCATTATTTTCTCTCATGAGTTGGCCTTTCATGTTGACCAACACTCCATCACACCAGTTAAAAATTGTCCCCCCATAACACTCAACATAACTTTGCATTTGTGCTTTGGTAGACACACTTGGAGCTACACTTCCACACAATCAGATAATTGTAAAAGAAATGATCTTAAGGTCTATTTGCTCGATGGTTTTGATGTCGATGTGACCATCCTTCAGTTATGAATCTTGGGTGTAATACTATGCCATATAAGATGTAGTGGCCAGTCCCCCTGGTCGTGTCCCAAATAAGGAAATATCTCTTCGTCTGTGGGGTAATCCAATGAGGAAATAAATATCCTCTGTCTCAAGCACAAGCCTATGATCCCCGATGATGAAGCACTGCTCCTGGACATCCCAAGCATTCACCAACTAGGTCATGAGTTCCACCTGTGCTTTGATTCCTTTTATTGCCAGGAATTTATACAAACCACAATTCTTCAACACATGGAGTGTTTCTGGGTCATCCATGGCTTCATTATCATGTAGCTCATGATTTCTTAATATCCACTCTAGCATGATTTCTTGCTTGCAAACAATCATTTAAGAATATTAGAAAACAGTAGGGAGAATTTGGAGCAATTTTTATGAGTAGAAATGTAGTTTTGAAAACCCCACGGAGCTTGCGTGGTTTTTATTAATACAAGATGTGTTTTTGCACACAAGTTATTTATAAAAAAATGTGATGGCTCGATGATGTTTTATATTAATAAATCATCGGGGTGTGTGAGTTCTGCCACAAAAACCTATGCACCCCCAAGGGCAGATTCAAAAACCTCGCTTCCTCATAAAAAATAACCTAAAAACATAAATCGAAGAACTAAATGGATGAAAAGCAAGATAATGAAGAGATGGAATACCTGGAGCTAACGGTTTTTAAAATGGCTAACTAGTTCTCCCTATATTTGCTCCAGAAGGTTTATGGTAAAAACTCTTTTTCTCTACTTTGAAAATCAAAAGGTAAAAATGATTTGTTCTGACCACTTTTTATAGGTTTTAATGAATAAAATAATATTATTTTTTTTATTTTTACCTTTAGATGTTAAATTTTGAATTTAATTCCATGATTGAGAGTAGATGATTGTAGTGATTTGAGTTTTTGTGCGGGGAACAGGTTATGTTTGAAAATGAATCATTTTGACAATGAGTATACTTTTATCACTTTTTTGGGCTCTTTAAAATTACAAAAAAAGCGAAACCCTAGAGTCCTCTTTTAAGCTCTTTTTTCAAAATCTCTAAAACTGAAAATATTGTCGATCACTTGAATATTCGAACTCGTTAAAATAAATGAAATGTCATCCATTCAGTATGAGTTTACCCCTTTTTTGGACTGAACTAGACTATTTATGAAAAAGGTATATGTTGACTAAGCATGGTCAACGGAGTTCTCTCCTACATTATTTTATCCTTTTTCGGGTTTGAGAGACTAAATTTAAGAAAAATAACACTACGTAGTGTACTTATGTTTTTATTCTGATTCCCTAAAACTTAAAAACATCGAGTTATTCCTCTCCTTGACTCATTAAAACTAAATAGTTCAGGACCTGTAGATTAAAATAGGACCAAACAAATCCTTCCTAGGGTTCGTTAAATATAATGAGATGGACTTGTCTGAAGGATAAGCTTATACGATGAGCTTGTTTTTTAATTCATTGTCAATACTTAGTCTCCTTGATCACTAAGTTGAACTGGTATTTTTTATTATTATATATTGCAGGTGCTTTGATCCTTTGCATTATTTATGATTGTAGGTTCTTCTCAACATTGAAGGATTTCTTTGGTGCGAAAGGAAAAAGGCTACATCAAAAATCTCATTGAAAGGTAGGAGCATAAACTCCTCATTTCTAAGTTATAATAATATGAATTCCAATAGTTTATAGAAAGAGGTATTAAAATGGTTTTTTGTTTCTAGTTACCTATTGGGGTATTAGGGAGATCTCTCTTGTCCGGAAGAGAGATTAATCTAGAAAACAATATATCAATGGAAGTTGTGTGGAGAGATCCATAAATTGTTCCTTCTGAAGATTTAACAAGATTGTCAGAGTTTTCAGGTGCTTATGCAGCTACTAAAATTGACAAGGTATCAAAGGTCCAACAATTTGTCAAAGAAAAAGATGACATAATCGAACAATTAGAGCAGGAGTTGTTAAAAGAGAAAAAAAGTATTGATCATCATTTATAGACAAAATTGTCTCAACTTCAACAAAGCATTGATCAATTAAAACTACAAAATCAATCAGACATCAATGTCATAGATACTAAATAAGACAACTCCAATTCACTATTGAAAAACTGAAGGACAACCCAAAGATAGAAGACTTCAAAAAGGAAGCTTTAGAGTTAAACACCCTGTTGGCCCAACAACAAGTATCATTCTGTCATAAATTAACCATCATCAATGATCTGTGTGACAAAAGTGTTTCACCATTGAATTAATCATTTGATTTGAGTGTTTTCACTAAGATGAAACCAGTTGGGTTATTCAATCTATCAATGTAGAAAAAATATTTCAAACCACTTTGGATTGGAAGTTAGCCCTTCCAATCAGAGAGGGGTCTCTCAAAGAAAAAATGAAGTACTCAAGATAAAACTTTTATTTGTAGATGGGTAAACCTTTTTGTGTTTTAAGTGATTTTTCAGGTGGAAGAGTGTATGAAGGCTACCATTGGGCATGGAGTCAGCTAAGGGACTTCAATTACTAGCAAATACATCCATGGAAATTGAGGCAAATAGGCTTAAAAAATAACTTTTACAACAAAAAAATAGTACATGAAGGAAACTGGAGCATAAAAATTATGAATTCCAAGTGATCATAATACTATGAGGCCGATAGCAATATAAAAAATAGAGAGACACAAACACATAAGCTCCAAAAGAATCTTACGCTTTGAAAGACGACTACTACAAACTGTATATTATCTTGGTAGAGAAAAATTACATAATAGCCTTCTCATTACACTCATAAACCCTTTCAAACTTAAAAACTCCCTCATTTATAGAGTGAAGTATCTTTTAAAATGGTCTTCCGCTTAGGCTAGAAGTCAATACTCACCTAGAGACCTAAATCAAATAGGATTACATCATATTGGGAATAAATAGGGATGTTTTATGCTTTGATAAATTTTGTAATAAAAAAGGATTCTATGACTATTAATAACTCCAACAAAACATATAGAAAGCTATACTTGTCATCTCTATCGAGGAAAACTCACATGTTGAGGTTTTTCCTAAATGATACATTGGGGTTAAGACCTCGTGAACCTAAGTTGAGATGGCGAGCTGTATTGATGATGTGGAATCATTATTTGACTTTATGAGTTGTTAGCCACATGGTAGTTGACTGCTGAAATGTCCTCTTGAACAAGTGGCATAATAATATGTGTGATTTTATTCTATAATTCATCTACCCTTTTACTGCATTGACTGCTCAAAAACAACAAAAACATCTAACGCTAGAAGAAAAACAAAGTATAGGAAATTTCATGGCAAAATTTCGTAGAAAACTTCAAAATCCACCTTTTGCACAAACTTTAATCTTTCTAACTATTGGAAGGTATTCCTTGAGGCTAATTGTTATGAAACCAACTCACAAAATAGAAGAAAAGAGAGATCAATGACTTAGAAATAAACCACTTCGAGGGGGCAACCTCCTTTACATTACATAAATGAAAATTTTTTATATGATACAAATGACAACACCTCCTTTCTCTATATGGGATTCCATGGGGTCACAATATAATCCTAGCCGACCTAACAATAATAATGTAAGGGCCCAAAAATAACAATAGTGGGCTTTTATGGGGCTCAATAATAACAATATGGGGACTACAAGGGTGCAACAATAGCAATAAGGGGGCTACACTAACAACAATAAGGGACTACACTAGTAATATAGGGACCTAACATGCCCCTCTCCTTAAAAAAAGTGTTATCCTCAATGCTTAAGTACTTTTGGATGCTTCTGTATAAAATTCCCATCCTCCCATTTGGAATCATGATTGGGTAAGTTCTCCCACTTGATGAGATACTATGAAATTAATCAAGTTCTTGTTTCTGTGACTGCTTTAGGTTCCAATATGAATTTTCCTTCCTCGGTAAGTTAATGAAATATTGTTTGAACTAGAAGTTCTGACCTATAACCTTCTTTAAGCATGAAACATGGAAAATTAGGTGCACTCGGGAAGAACCAGGAAGCTCCAATCTGTATTTCATAGTACCAATATTTTTCAGAACCTTGTAAGGTTCATAGTACTTTGGTGATAATTTATTATCCTTATTATCTTGCTTGAGGGAAATTTGTTTGTAAGGTTGTAGCCATAAAAATACCCAGTATTCTACATCAAAAATTCTCTCACTGCAATGTTGATCTACCTATTGTTTCATTCGATTTTGTGCCAAATTTAGGTTATCCTTTAAGAGTTGGAGAACTTTTTGTTGATGCTCGATGTGATCTTCCACTGCTTGAACCTTAGAATTTTATCTTAAAGATGATGTGATGGACGGTGGATGATATCGATAAAGTTCCACAAATGGGGTCATTTCTGCTGCAATATGGAAGGAATTTTTATACCACCATTCATCCAGAGGTAACCACTTGAACAATTGTGTTTCTTTATCATATAGAAGACAAAAAACATATCCTTTCAAATGTTTGTTCACTATCTTAGTTTTCCCATCGGATTGAGGATGATAAGATGAGCTATGAGCTAGTTGAGTACCCAAACAAGAAAAGAATTCCATCTCAAAAATTCCAGTGAAAATGCAATCTCTGTTGCTTACAATAATCTTTGGGTTTCCATGTGAATTGTTTCCATAAATGCAGTAACAATTATACTTTCTTTAAATGGATGAGATAATGCACAAAAGTGTGCATACTTGGTAACTCTATCAACTACCACCATGATAAGACTCTTTCCTTTAGACTTTGTAAGCTTGTGATAAAATCCATTGAAACCTCCTCCCAACATTGACTTGGAATGGATAAAGGTTTTGACAGAATCGGGGTCTTAATTTTTTAAACTTTATTTTGCTAGAAAAGGAAACATTATGCCATAAAATTTTGAATATCATATTTAAGGGCATCCCAAAAAAATTGTTTCTTCACCCTGTGGTAAGTTTTTAAAAATCTTGAGTGTCCTCATAAGGGAGAGGTGTGCAATTCCAAATGAATCTTTTGTTTCAGTTGGGAATTATTACAAAGAGATACACGATCTTTGTACCATAAGGAATCATTTTTCCAACTAAATGTATCAAATTTACTTGGATCTTGCTGTAACTTTTAAACGAGTGTCCTATTAGGATATTCCTACACATAGGAAATATTTAAGTATAACTTGGTCTAGCGTAGAGTTAGATAAAGTTTGTTTCTTTACCATGTACATTTGTAACTTATAATTCGATGGTCATGATATGTACTGATTCGACGGTTCACTCTCTCCTCGATATTACTAAAACTTGATCTGTGGCTTAACACCTGATTGATCTATGATCTCTATTTATATAGCATGGAGGGTCATTTGTCCGATAATTGTTCATGAGATAAGATTATGTAAATTTTCTTTCTTTATATTAATAAATTTCCTGAAGTGGTCGCGTTGGCTCAGGCCATGGGATGTTTCCCTCTTTGAGGGTTTTAACCATGTCAAATACTGGTGTACTAATATGTGATATGTTTGTGAGCGGTGACCTTTGGTGTTTGATCTAGGGAACTTACCTTGTAAATTCCTACATGGTATCAGAGCTCTTTTGAGGGTCACATCCATTGTTGATCTAAATCCAAAGTCGGTTTGACTACATCCGACTGTCTTTTTCCACATCTACTATTTCTGACCACTTTCAGGCTAGGAGAAATTCTTTGTTGTGTCTGGAGCCTCTGTTACAGTGAGGAACCCCTTTCGTTTCATGCAAAAAGGTTTCTAGTTGCCCAAGATATGTCATTTTAGATTTGGAGGTATAAAGCTTTTTTTGTAGTTATATTTATTAATCCCTTTGTTTATTTAGGTTTATAGTCTTTTTTTATTACCGGATCTATACCCTCTTCTCTGAATATGCACTTTTCTCTACAATTTGTGTGATTTGGAAAACTAGAAATAGTAAGGTAAGATTTGGCTACATGTGCTCTTTCCCTCCAACTTTGTGTGATCTCGAGAAACCAAAAATAACGAGAAAAAATTATAGTTATTGGATGGACTAACCGGAAATCTAACGTTCTACCGTAAGTCCTATTTTTTTTTCTTTGCACGTTTGTTCTTTTTTGTAGGAAAAGGCACATAAACCAGAAAAAAAGAAAAGAAAAGAAAACTCTTCCTCCTTTCAAATAATTATGGAATCCTTTTACTAGCTCACTTGGTTTAAAGCTACTTTATAAGAATAGAGGTCTTGGGTTCAAGTCTCTTTGTCAAACTTATTTTTCTAAAAATCTTTTTGTTAAGTTACTTTTTCTTAAAAAAAAATTTTGCAAGTTGCCTTTTTTTTAAAGGGTTTTTTTTTTTAAGGCACATGTAAAAGTAACATTGTAAAAGTGGCTCTCACTTATTTCTAAAAGTGGATTACATAAAGTAGTTTTTTTAAAAGTGATATTATTATACTAAGTTTTGAAAAGGGGGGGATTTATTTTTAAAGTACAAATTCATCATCATCTTTCAACCTATCACGTAACTACTCGACATCTACTCCAATGTTTCTTCAAAAAAGCATAGCTTCTTCATCCGGAAGCCATTTTGAGAACCATTTTGTTTGAAACGGCTTAATTTTTCGAGATATTTCCATTAGAGGAGTTAATTTCAACATTTTCAGGTTCAGTCTTTAAAAAATGGAAAGTGCATGCCTGGTTATTCTTAACAACACCAATTATTCCCAATGGCTATCCTACATGGTAGATTTACTTAGAAGTAAAGGGTTTTACAGAATAGCCACAGGAAAAGAATCTAAACCTATCGATGGAGATAAAACGTATAAATGGGAAAATAAACAATATCAAGCACAAGGGTTGATAGGAATGTCCATTGCTCGATATCTTAGATTTCATATCCAAGAAATTGACTCCTCTGTTGAAGCTATGAAAAAGTTAAATATTGTTTTTAGTGTTAAAAATGAAATCAAAGCCCACCAGCTTGAAAATGAGTTGCTTACTTTGGCCCCCAATAATTTCGCCTCCATTGAAGAGTTTTTGTCTAAATTCAAGACCCTTACACCTCTTTTAGAACGTTGTAAGGTCAAAAAGGAATATGGTAGCCTTATCTATTCCATTCTTGCTAAGCTTGGTGATGCATACTCTGTATTTGTTTCCACCTTCCATTCAACTAGAGAAGTCATAATTTCTCAAGGAACAACCTACAAGTATCCCTCTTTTGATGCCTTTTGCGATTCTTTGATAATAGAAAAAGAAAAAATATTACACCTTGTTCTTATTAATACTAGAAACTCTTCTAAGAAAGCTTTAGCAGCCTAGCAGTAACCATATCCAAATAATCCTAAGAAGTAACATCCTAAAAAGAATGGTACTAAACCAAAAATGGTATTAAGAAATTTTAGCCGCAATCTGAAAAACCAATTCAACAAACTGAGAAGGCAAATAAAAATTAATTGAAGAAGACAGATAGACATTGCAACTTTTGTAATCATGATGGCCACATAGATTCAAAATATTTTAAGAATATGGAAGCCTTGGAAGCAGCAATGAAGAATCACAACATCAATTTGGATAACTCTTCAACTTCATCTTCAGAAATGACACTTTCTACTTGTGGATGTTAAGAATCAAGATCTGGTTATGCATTGAATGTATCTTCTTCTTCTCATTCTCATGAGTGGCTCATTGATTCTGGAGCCTCTTACCACATGGGAAAAAATAACCATGTTTTATTATTTAAATGATTGTAACACCAAAAACATTTATGTTGGTGATGATATATCTCTTTGTGTTGTAGGGTCTTGAGCCATTCATCTAAATAATGGTCATTTTAATGATGTATTATGTGTTCGTACCTTGTCCTTCAACTTTCTATTTGTTAATCAGATAACTCATTCAAGTGAAAGGAAAACAATATAATTCTCACCTCATGATGTTGTAATTAAGGACCTAAGAGATCCTAGACATACTTTAGTTACTGGCATTGTTGATGATTCCACAAGGTTGTATAAGTTTTACAACTTTGGGTCATCATGTATTCCCTCTTATTTTGTTGCTCATAATGATGAAGTGAGAAAAATTTGGCATGAGATATTTGGTCACTTAAACTATCGCTCTCTTAAAACTCTATGTAAAGAAAATATGGTGGAAGGTCTTCCTATGGTACCTTTCTGAGATGGTGGTTGCTTCATATGTGTACTTGGAAAAAATCATCTGGATCGTTCTTACAAACGTGCCTCTTGGCACGCTTCAACCCCTTTGCAGCTTTTGTACAGTGATTTATGTGGTTCACTTCTAGTTGTTTCTTTCTTTGGCTACAAGTAATTCTTAACTTTCATTGATGATTTTTCAAGATGCACTTGGGTATACTTTTTAAAACTCAAGATTGAATATTTTAACCTGTTCTTGGCCTTTAAGGCCTTTGTTGAGAAAAAATTTGGATATCATAGTCTTAAGTTAAGATTTGACAATGGAGGAGAATTTTTTAACAAAAAATGTGTCCACTTTTCTAGTGAGAATAGCATTCAATTGTAACATAAAGTTCTGTATACTCGACAAAAAAATGGTGTAGCTAAAAGAAAGAATCACAGTCTAAAAGAAATGTTTAATTGCATGCTTCAATCTAAAGGACTTAGTCATAATTTTTGGTGAGAAGCAATTAACAATATAAGGAAAAGACCCTCTAGTAGATTTTTTTGAGCAATCCCTTATAAAAATACCCCAAACATCCATTTCTAGTGGAGTTTCCAAGACGAGGTTGGTGGGCGGAGGTTTTTGCGGATGTATTTCTTCTGGTGCTCTTATCACCGCAAAATGCACTGGTGCTTTGAACATGACATAGCACTGGTGCAGTTATAAAATTGGCACACCAGACACCGTGGGCTCCATACACACCCACCTGGTGTGCTGTAATTCTGTAGAGTACCAATACTTTACATAACTTCCGCACCGGTGCCTCATAAAAAATGTGCGAAAACTGACACTGCCCGGGTCGCCCTTAAACACACTAGGTTGCCAATGCACCAAGCAGCCCTGAAATACCCTTCACCAGCCACAAGTTTAAATAAATAAAAAATTATGGCCAAAAAGCCACACAAAACATAGGCACACCAGGAACCATGCACTCCTAACACCCTCACCTGGTTCGTCATATTCCTGTACATCACCGGTTCCTTACATGTATACTGCATCGCTGCTTCTGAAAATGTGAGCGAAAATAGATACCACCCGGTGTGGAAACCAGAAAACGTACCAGGGTGTCCATAAAACGTGCGGACTTGTAGATGGTTAAATAACAAAAATTACGGCAAAAAACCACATAAAACATTGGCACACCGGAAATCGTGTGCTCCGTAGACACCTTCCCAGTGCCTTTTATTAAGGAACAACACTGGTGTGTGTCAACTCGTCAGCACCGGTGTCTCATAAAAAGCACGCAGAATAGAAATTGTCCAGGGTGGAATGAGTGAAACGCACTGGGGCCCCATAAATTGCGTGCACCGGAAAAGGGTTAAAAAAACAAAATTATGCCCAAAAAACCACACAAATCATTGGTTCACCGGACAATGTTCCCAATGCGTCTTATTACTGTAGAGCACCACTACATTACTACTAATCTGCCCTGGTGTCTAATAAAAAGTGTGCGGAACAGAAATCGTTTCGGTGCGGAATGACCGAAATGCATCGGGGACCCATTAATGACGCACACTGGAAAAGGGTTAAAAAAACAAAATTACGGCCAAAAAACCACACAAATCATTGGTTCACCGGACAACATTCTTGGTGCATCTTATTACTATAGAGCACTGATGCGTTACCGCTACGACACCCCGTTGCCTCCTAAATGCACACAAAAACAGAAACCGTCGAGGTCGACATAGTGCAAACACATTGGTACGCCAATAAAAACCCCCCGCACCAGAACATGGTTAAATAAAAAAAAACATCATGGCCAAAAAACCACATTTTTCACTTTTGTTAGTGCTATAGAGCTCTCAAGCACTGGTGCAAGTTATCCTTGTTTGAGCCGCACTGACATCCATGCTCCCATTGCACTTATTGCATGCATTGTTGTTGTGCATTGCCACCAATCTCCAGCTTGAATTTTATAAAACAGTGGACAAAAATTCTTTTACAAATTGTATAACCAATATGCCTCCTCGACAGGTAAATGTACAGGTATTTTTATTTTTTTCCATAATTAAACCTTTTAGCATATTAGAATTTTAAAAAACCTTAAAATTAATCATTAAAAAAAAAAAAATTGTCGCGCGGTGCGCTCAAGTTGTTCGGCTCGCACCGGTTTGCGGTGCTGCCTATAAATTTATAGGCTGCACCGCACCTGATGCTGATGGTATCCGCACCAGTTCCGGCACGGTACTGCATGACGCACCGTGTTAATTTAAAATAAAATAAAATGTGTGGTGCGGTCAGTTACTAGGCCACACCGTTGATAATGGTGTATCACGGCAACTCGATGCATTGACAGAATTATTAGCCCCGAGGTAGGTAATGTTCAAAGTGCACCAGAACTGCAATTCGACATTGTCAACGATTCGGGCTGGTAAACCAGTGCTAAGGGCATCCACATGGATTCCAGGGCGGATACCAAAGGCACACCGTGTTATTTAAATTTCTTTGAAAAGAGCGATGCACTTGGCTACCTGGCCGCACCATTGACCTAGTTCAATTGTGGTGGAGCGGTGCATTGACTGAGATAACAACCCCGGGTTGGCTATTTTTGTCAGCGCATGACTTACCATATTTGGCCTAGGTCAATAGTGCGGCATCCTAAAATACTGCACCGACGACTATGTACGGTGGCAGGAGGGTGGTGTGCTGACTTAGTTATAAGCCCCGGGTGGATAGTGAAGTCATCGCATCGGCCTCCTGACATCGCACGTAGTGAACGGTGCACTAAAAAATTTTTCCAGAGCACCGCTTCCGGTGCGGTCAATATCATGAGGTGCACCATATCCAGTGCGCTCTGTGGGGTGATGCACTGGGACCAGTGCGTGACTGTGTTTTTCGCACACCGACTCTTGTTTTATTTATTTTTCAAAAAATAAATATATACGTATATTTCTAAATACATGTGTCATTTAATAAATTTTTTTTTTTAATATGTCAATCATTCAGAGACGTGAAAGGATAGAAGAGGGGCAACAAAAACAACAACAGGTGGAACTGTATAACATTGTTCGCCTATGGGAGGCAAGAGAGAGGGAGAGAGATGCATACCATCGCCCTATTACAGCAGTGACGCAGGGGCTCCTTAGGCAGGTAGGCCTCCTCAAGTTCTATGAGGAGGCTACTTCCCTAAAGTCCCATATTTTGTTTTTGAGACATCTTATCCGAAGGTGGAATGCCCAGCAACAGGCTTTCTGGGTTGGTATCAACCAGTGGTACACACCCACTGAGGAGGATGTATATTTTATTACAGGGCTATTGAGGAGACGGGTGGATTTTCCCTCGTTCCCCGAGGTTCCAGCTGGTTGTGTGGCAGGGAGTCAGTTAGTTTACTCCCAGAGATACATTGGAGAAAATTTAGTATCTCCTACAGAGTTTTAGGTCTCTAGAGGGCAGTTACGTATTGGTGTGTTTGGTTGTGAGGAGGTCCATTGTCTCTCACTTATCATTTCGACCATTTCGCACAACACCAGTGATGGGCAATGCATTAGTTGCCAACTTTGATATTATGTTGATTATTTACTACAACAGCCATGACTTGTCTGGTGGTCTACCATTTTTTTGTGGTAGTTCTGTACAACATTAGATAGATGTCGTGGTCGTACACAAGGGAGGGTTAACTTCCCTTTTGCTTCAAAGATTTTTTGTTTATTTTTTGAGAGGTTTACCGAGACGAGGCCTTCTTTTCTTTGGTAGCCTCATAGGCCAATTAATGAGGCACGTATGCACATCTAGGGGTAGATGATGCCCAAGAGGGAGCAGCCTCTTTTTCCAGTGAGGATATCAGATGATGCACTGGATTTGCTAGTCAGTGTTGATGAACATCCCTTAATTTTAGTCCTTTATCCTTATGCGGGGTTGGATTGGCAAGGGTGTGCCAACATCCTCTTCACAGCTGATGAGTGGCCAGATGATAGAGGTAATATTACTATTTTATCTAAATTTATTCTAACATGTTCTTTAACTTGTTTTTATTAAATTGTGTAATAAAATCCTCCAATTATTGTTGTGTACTTGTATATATTTTCCAGACATTGGCTCTTTTGATGGAAAGGAGATGTCGCCACCACCACTTGATCCAAATGTGGATCCTCGTGATGAGGATTAGGGCATGCCAGATATTGTCGAGGATCATTAGGAGACCGGTCTAGATCAGAGACCTGCTCCTGTTGGTGCACTGGTATGCGGTCAATGTCTTAGTGATGCTAGATACAGGATGGAGTTGGGTGACCAACTAATTGCATTGATTGTTTAGGCGGGCATTAGGCCAGCTGATTTTAGAGAAATAGAGGCCGATGACAGGCTATCACGGATGTGGAGAGGCATGTCGTGTAACATGTACAACCTAATGCGACATGTCGTAGGAGTTACGACAACCTTTATGAGACTGAGGAGGACTGTTGCACGTTACGATCGAGTCGCATCACATGATGGAAAATCTGCTAGGTGCAACGTACCATCATCTCATGATCGTTCATAGCCTTGTGCCATGCCAGATTTGCATGAGCCTCCACTAGCATCTACCAGCAGTCATCATGGAGATGAGGCTGGACCATCGGCCACTAGTACTGATATTTTTGCTGGACTACCACCAAATGATCCATGACATTTATATTACAGTTGTATATTTTTAACATTATTCAGTTATATATATATATATATATATATATATATATTATATGGTCCATGTATTTTAGGTTCATGTCGCAGTTGTACTTAATTTACATGTTGGTGATCATCATGATGTGTATGTTGTTAGGTCATGTTAGATATGCTCATTTAATGTGCAGCTTGCAGATAGATGTGTATGTGATAGCATGAGATGTATATTTGATGTTTGTGTTGTATTGATGATGTTAATATATAATGTTAATTATGTTTTTTTAGATGATCATGATCACGATGATGCAGTTAGCGATTTTGAATGTGTTTTTTAGTCAAATATGATGTTTTTACGATGGTTATCATGAACATGATGTTTATTTATTAATTTAATACCAAATGATCATGATATTGTAAATTTGTAATATTTGTATTTCTAATTGTATTTAAAATTTTGTTGTGAAACCAGCTCCAAAAATAGAAGAAAAGAGATATCAACGCCTTAGAAATAAGCCACTTTGAGGGGGCAACATCCAATACATTACATGAATGAAAAATTATTGGATGATACAAATTACAAAACCTCCTTTCTATATATAGGAGTCCATGGGTCCACAATGTAATCCTAGTGGGGCCATAATGTAATCCTAGCTAACCTAACAATAATAATTTAAGGGCATAATAATAACAATATGGGGGTTACAGGGGTACAAAAATAACAATAAGGGGGTTACAATAACAAAAATAAGGGACTATACTAGTAATATAGGGACCTAACATGCCCCTCTCCTTCAAAAGAGTGATGTCCTCAACGCTTGAGTAGCTCTGGGTGCTTCTGTATAAAATTCTCATCCTCCCATGTAGAATCTTCAGTGGGTAAGTTCTTCCACTTGATGAGATACTCTAAAATTGATCGATTCCGTAGCTGTCGAATTCTTGTTTCTATGACCGCTTTAGGTTCCAATATGATTTTTCCTTCCTCATCAAGTTCTAACAATATTGTTTGAACTGGAAGATTTTCACCTATAACCTTATTTAAGAATGAAACATGGAAAACTAGATGCACTTGTGAAGAAGTAGGAAGCTCCAATTTGTATGCCATAGTACCAATCTTTTGCAACACCTTGTAAGGACCATATTACTTTGGCGATAATTTATTATCCTTCTGAGCTTGCTTGAGGGACATTTTTTTTGTATGGTTGTATCCGTAAAAATACTGAGTCTCCTACATCAAAACTTCTCTCACTGCGATGTTGATCTACTTGTTGTTTCATTCGATTTTGTGCCAAATTTAGGTTATCCTTTAAGAGTTAGATAACTTCTTGTTGATGCTCGATGTGATCTTCCACTACTTGAACCTTCAAATTTTCTCTTAAAGATGATGTGATGGATGGTGGATGATATCCATAAAGTGCCATAAATGGGGTCATTTTTGTTACAGTATGGAAGGAAGTGTTATACCACCATTCAGCGAGAGGTAAACACTTGACCCATTGTGTTTGTTTATCAGATACAAAACAACGAAGATATCCTTCCAAACATTTATTTACTATCTCAGTTTGACCATCAGATTGAGGATGATAAGATGAGCTATGAGCCAATTGAGTACCCAAACAAGAAAATAACTCCGTCCAAAAATTTCCAGTAAAAATGGGATCTATGTCACTCACAATAACCCTTGGGCTTCCATGTAGCTTTTGAATTCTGTCCATAAATGTAGTAGCAACTGTACTTGCTTTAAATGGATGAGATAATGCACAGAAGTGTGCATACTTGGTAAGTCTATCAACTACCACCATGATGACACTCTTTCCTTCGGACTTAGGTAAACCTGTGATAAAATCCATTGAAATCTCCTCCCAACGTTGACTTGAAATGGATAAAGGTTGTAGAAGTCCCGGGGTCTTAATTGTTTCCACTTTATTCTGCTGGCAAACCAAACATTCCGCCACAAACTTTTGAATATCAGATTTAAGGCCATCCCAAAAAAATTCTTTCTTCACCCTGTGGTAAGTTTTTAAAAATCCTGAGTGTCCTCCTAAAGGAGAAGTGTGCAATTCCAGAAGAATATTTTGTTTTAGTTGGAAATTATTACAAAGATATAAGCGATCTTTGTACCATAAGGAATCATTTTTCCAACTAAATGTATCAGATGTACTAGGATCTTGCTGCAACTTTTGAATGAGTGTCCATACATCTTTGTCCTTCTTCCATTCATCTATTGCTTCGGTTATCCAATCTGGTTGGATAATAGAAATGGCACAAAGCAATGCTTCCACCTCTTCATTGTTTCTTGAGAGTGCATCTGCAACAACGTTTAGCTTCCCTTTTTTGTAGATTATTTCAAAGTCATAACCCAACATCTTTGTGACCCATTTTTTCTTCTCTTCTGAAGATAGTCTTTGTTCGAAAAAGTGTTTAAGACTATCATGATCATTTTTTACCTTGAAGTGTCTTCCCATTAGGTAAGTTCGCCATTTCTTTAGTACATGCAATATTGCTAACATTTCCTTCTCATAAATAGGTTTATGTAAATACTTTCCTTTGATTGGACAACTTTCAAAAGTAATGGGTCTTCCTTCTTGCATTAAAACAACACCAATTCCATTTCCTCAAGCATCACATTCCACAATAAAGGTTTTTGTAAAGTCTAACGTAGCGAAGACTGGTACTAGGCAAATTGCCTCTTTAAGAAGTTCAAAGGCCTTAGTTGGTTCAGGAGTCCATGAAAATGCATATTTCTTCAATAATGTTGTTAGAGGTGCTGCTATTCTCCCATAATTTTTAACAAACTTGAGATAATACCCTGTTAACCTGAGAAATCCTCGCAACTACTTTATGGTTGCGGGGACTTTCCATTCCTTAATGGCTTTAAATTTTTTAGGGTCTACCTTAACACCCTCGTGAGATACAACATGACCCAGATATTCCACCTCTTGTACTCCAAATAAACATTTGTATGTTTTTGCATATAATTGTTTCTCCTACAATAGTTTGAGCACCTTGTCAACATGTTGAACATGATCCTTCCAAGACCTGTTGCAGATTAGTATATCATCAAAAAATACTAGCACAAATTTTCTAAGGAAGGGTTTGAAAATGGAATTCATCAACCCTTGAAATGTAGAAGGTGCATTGGTAAGGCCAAATGGCATGACCAAAAATTTATAATGACCCTCATGAGTTCGAAATGCTGTTTTTGGAATATCTTCAGTCTTCATTCTAATTTGATGATATCCCGAACGAAGATCCAACTTGGTAAAATAAATTGCTCCATGTAATTCATCCAATAATTCATCAATCACAGGAATGGGAAATTTATCTTTAATGGTGAGTTTATTGAGCTCCCTATAATCCGGACACATTTGCCATGATCCATCCTTCTTGTGTACCAATACTACAGGAGCAGAGAAAGAACTTTGACTAGGTTGAATTATACCCGCCTCTAACATTTCTGCAATCATACGTTCAATTTCACTCTTTTGGATATAAGGATATCTATAAGGCCTGATGTTTGGAGGAACACTTCCTGGAATCAAATGAATAGCATGATCATGATCATGAATATGTGGGAGTCCTTTGGGAGTTTCAAACACCTTGGAATGATTGTCCAAGACTTGTTGGAGATCTGCAAAAATAGATGATTTTGATGTCGGAACTTCTAGTGAGCATAATTGTGCAATTACGCCTCATTGTTCTTTATTTAGAAGCTTTGTCATGACATTAGAGCTTATTATCCTTCCCGGCTTCCCTTCAATACCCCGTAATTCGACTTCCTTTCCTTCTGAAAAAAATTTCAAGAAAAGTTCTTGAAAATTAAAAGTTACCATCCCCAAAGATTGTAACCATTGTACTCCTAGTACAACATCAACACCTCCCATAGGAATGGAAAGCATTGGACTATTCAATACATATTCCCCCATGGTTAGCTTGATATTATGGCATTTTCCAGAGAAATTTATAGTTCCTCCATTTGCAACCATCACTTGAAATTCTGGTGTTGGGTATAGGAAACAATTCAATTCCTTGGCTACCTTACAATGAAAAAAATTATGGGTGCTACCTGAATCAATCAACACTATTACCTTTTTCTTCTTGATATGTCATTCTATGTTGAGAGTTTGAGGAATGGTAATTACTTCCAATGAATTACACAATATGGTCATACTCATTTCTTCCTCTTCTAGGGCTATTTCTTGGTGTATATCATGTTCTTGTTCATTTTCTTCTTCCTCTTCACAATCTATGTAAAATAATTTCTTCTCAGCACACTTATGACCTTTAGTGTATTTGCTATCACAACTGTAGCAAAGCCCTTTTGCTCTTTTTTCTTCCGATTTTTGTGGTGTCAACCTTGTGGGTTGTGGAAATCTAGGAGTAGCAACACTTCCATCTTTATAGAAGTGAGTGGTAGGCTTCCTTGTCACCATAATTTTACATTCAACTTTTCTTTCCAAGCTGAATGCCTTCTCCAATGAATCAGGTTCCAAAAAGTGAGCGTCATGTTGGATGTTATCCTTTAAAGTACTTATGAAGAGATCAATCATGTGTTCCTCTAAAATATCAATTACCCTTATATTCAATATTTGGAAGTCCTCAATGTGCTCCCCCACTGAACACTTTTGTTTGAGATTTATCAATTGGCTAAAGAAAGTGTTGTTCTTTGTATCCTCATAATGTGCTATCATTTCCTCTATAAAAATTGACCAAGTGACAATTGTTTTACAGGAGAAAAGCCATCGATACCATAAAAATGTATTTTGTTCTAAATGTAAAGTTGCAATGTGTACATTTTGTGTGTTTTGCACATTATTGAGATCAAAATATTGCTCCATCTGTAGTATCCATGTTACATGATCCTTTCCATCAAACTTCGTCATATCCATTTTTGGAATATGGTGGTTCTTCCCTCCAACATTAGAGTTTATGAAATCATGATTAACATTAATTTTTTTCTCATCATGAGTTTCCTCTACTATCTTTTCACCATTAGGAAACATTTCTTGTATCAACTTTGTCAAACCTTCCATGTCTATTTTTAGATCATCCTTCATGTTTTCCATCTTAGCTTCCATGTCATCCATCTTATATTCCATGCCAGCTTCCATGCCATCCATCTTAGCTTTCATGCCATTCTTTAAACCATACATGCCTTTCTTCAAACCATCCATCTTAGTTTCCACGCCTTTCTTCAAAACTTCCATGTCATTTTTTGTTGCTCTTTGCGAGAGCGAAATTTGTTGCACTTGCTCTTGTAATTTTGATATGTCATGTTTCCATTCTTCGTCTTCATGAGTCATAGTAGAGCCTTCTAAAGGCTTAATGGGTGTTGAATTATTTTTAGGGGCCATTTTAGAATCCAATACTGATATCTATTCTATAATATTCCCTTGGAATCAATTCAACTTGATTCTTCAAACAAGACTTATGCAATCTGGGGAAAAAATAAATACACACCTTTTACTTTCTTTTTAGGAGCTCGATATTGAAATTGACCTATCTATATATTTTCAGATCCTCAATATCTGAAATTCGGCCCTATAGTAGTCCTCTGAAGCCTCTTTAAAATGCCACATGTCCGACTTGATTTGGATTCTTCAAGACAAAGTTATGTCCAATCTCCTACAATGACCTAATTATGGACTAGTTTAGTAGAGAGAACTTTTACGACTTGCCATGTATCACCGTTTTCTCCTTTGGCTCCAAAATTTATAAATAGGAAACTACAGTCCATGTTATTCCAGTCACTTTTTACATAATTCCAATCCGATGCTCAGAGAGAGAGTTATGAAGCTTTTCCCACAATCATCTCTTTGAGATGAAATTCGAGAAACTGAAAAAGACCTAACTTCCACGGATCATATCTCCAAAAATATTACGAACCAAGCTCTGAAATGTTGTGAAGATGTTCCTCAGGATTTTAGCTTCGTGGTCTAAAAATTTCAACTTCTTAACCTTCGTAGAAAAAATGTTATAGCGAAAATTCTGTGATGACCTTTTTAAGTGAGATTCAGGAGCCTACAAAAAGACCTAACTTCCACAGATCATATCTCTGAAAATATTATGAACCAAGCTCTGAAATTTTACAAAGATGTTCCTCAGGACTTCTTCTTCATACTCTAAACATTTCAGCTTTTGAACCTTCGTAGAAAAAACGTTATAGTGAAAATGCCACGATGACCTGTTTGGAGCAACGAAACCCTAGAATCCAAAGCTCTGATACCAAATGTTGTGGAACCAGCTTCAAAAATATAAGAAAAGAGATATCAACACCTTAGAAATAAGCCACTTCGATGGGACAACCTCCAATACATTACATGAATGAAAAATTCTTGGATGATACAAATTACAAAACCTCATTTCTATGTATAGGAGTCCATGGGGCCACAATGTAATCCTAGAGGGGCCACAATGTAATCCTAGCCGATCTAAAAATAATAATTTAAGGGCACAATAATAACAATATGGGGGTTACAGGGGTACAATAATAACAATAAGGGGGTTACAATAACAACAAAAAGGGAATATACTAGTAATATAGGGACCTAACAAATTCTAAAATTCTAATTGTAATGGTATATATGTGAATTTCTAAAATTGTAATTGTAATTGTAATTTTTAAAATTATAAAATTGTAATTGTAATTGCAATTTTTTAATTTGTAAAATTGTGATTGTATATATGTAAAAGTCTAAAATTGTAATTGTACGTGAAATTGTAAAATTGTATTTGTAATTGTAATTCTAATTATAATTGTAATTGTATGTAAAATATTTGTAAAATTTTAATTTTACTAATGTGAAATGAATTTATTAAAATTTCTAAATTTGTAAATTTTTAAATTTTAAATAATTTTAAAATAATAAATCTAGAATAATATGATTTATCGTAACATAATAAAGTTTAGAAAATAATGCAAATAAATTCCTGTACTTTAGAATTATAATTATTTTATTATGATCTTAGATTCAAAAAAACAAATTAATTTATACAATACGCCATTGTTTTCGAGATCAACATAATACCAAATTATCAAGTGAATTACTGATTTTAACATTAACACAATGAAAATTACCAATTAATTCAAAATACATATTATATTAATATTTCAAAAACTCTCCCGGATGCGGGTTAACTTCGAGATGATTGATCGGTTGGTGATGTGGTGGATTGGCGCGTGGTTCATCTCCACCGCCATCCACCCTCGCATGATGCAGGCATTTATATCTCCTGCTCAAAACTTAAATGCTGCATTAATGCATCCAACCTCTCCAAGTTATCTCGACCATTCCTCTGCTATGGCGCTCACTCGGAATTTCATTTGTGCTCCTCCTCTTTGAACTTGTTGCCCCCTGGCTGATGCTGAGCCTTGCTTGCACACCAGCACAGGGAAGCATTGTTTTCTGAATTGTTGTATCAATCTCTCACCTGGAATTCATATATCCTTCATTCCTTATTGCACTCTCAGTTGCTCGTCCTTTGTTTTCTTTGGGACCCCTCTGCAAGCAGCCTCCAGCCCCCATTCTGCCAATAGCTCCACTCTTTTTGCTTTGCAAATCATGCATCGCCTATGCCCACGAATGAGCTGTAGAAGAGGCTCCTCTTGTGGGCAAGCGATTCGCCAACCCTCATTCTCCTCCTCGGATTC
The DNA here is from genome assembly GCA_034641835.2 of Pinus albicaulis. NCBI lineage: Eukaryota > Viridiplantae > Streptophyta > Pinopsida > Pinales > Pinaceae > Pinus > Pinus albicaulis. The sequence goes on along the minus strand of CM076571.1, from coordinate 711,288,420 downwards.
TTCGTCCGACACCTCAGATTCCAGACCTGGTCGTGCTCTTGCTCCCAGAAGGGGCCGAGGATGAGGTCGTGGTCTTCCCAATCCAGTAGCGCATGTCCGCTTTTCCTCTAGGGCCAATGCTCATACAGCCCACCTTCAGTACCCTTTCATGCTCAATAATCACAATTTCATTGCCTCTGTCACTATCAATCTTCGTGATGCACCCGTTGATCAGGTTATGGCCCCTCCTGAAGTGGCTCTTGAGTCAGGGGAAGAAATTTTGTTTTTCTCCCCTCAGGTAGACAGTCGGTAGGGTGATCAAGGAGGCCAAGCTACTCAGCAAGTAGGGCCCTGCGTTCCTCCAGGTGGTGACTCAGGCAAGGATTGCCCTCCTCCAGATGAATATGATCCCTATCAGTACGCGTGCCCCGTCGTCGAAGAGATGCCTTCTCCTACTAATGATGCTTAATCAGGTTTGTGCCCGCTGGTTTTGGAATTCAAGCAGAAAGGAGGTGCTCATTTCCCTTCTTTTCTATAGTTATTTGTTGTTTAATATTTCTCTAGAACAAATGCTTTCTCCTTCATCTTATAGCTGGTTTCCCCTGTGTTGGTGGCATACTATTATCTATGTGTATGTTCCAAGGCGAATGCTCCAGCTTTACATTGTGTCTGTTTTTGTTTTTTGCTATGGGCAGCATATTTTTGTGCTCTGTCAGCAGATTAGAGTCCTATATTCCAGTCAACAGTCAACAGTCTAGTCATAAGTGTCAGCTGCTACTAGAGTCGGACAAGGTCATGGCTTTAAAAAAAAAATTGGTCAGTATCCAACTGTTTTTGTCTGTCAATGATTAGCATTGTAACGTGAGAATGCCACATCTATGGGCTAGCTCTCCTGAGGCCTTTGCCTCTCTATAATTTTATTTTGTATCAATATAGAAGTAGACCGATTCAGAAAAAAAAAAAAAAAAAAAATATATATATATATATATATATATATATATATTTCAAAAACCCATCTTAAAAAGTATAAATATTGACGAAATAACACATGTACCATATCACTCTTGGTTCTCATGACCACCCTCATCATCTTCTAGCTCGCATGGCATGATAACACTATTTTTTCCAAAAATATGTTTTAATTTAGGGTCTTGTGTCAATGCGAACCACCAATCCCTATCCAACACATCTGGGTAAAAAAACACCCGGTTGCAGTGTTTAGGGAAGACATAGGGCTCCTTAGATTCATCCCACATCTTTCTAGAGTCGATACATATCAGCCTACTATCACAATCTTCATTTACATTATTCTGATCAAAGGTGTCCCACCACTTGCACCTAAAAATAACACATTGGAAAGAAGAAAAATCCACTTCAATGATCTCTTGTATCTTTCCGACGTAACCTAACGTCCCTCGTACTAGTTGTTGATCACGGTGGCTAGATTGACTAGATTGATCGAACTCGACTTCCACTCCACATTCTTCTATGATGTTTCTAGAATCATCATTTTCTGTGCGAAAATGGTGTCCATATGCCCACATAGATGGGAAAAAATGCACCTATTATAAAAAAGTAAAAAAAATCATAGTGACATGTGTCTTATAAATAATAATCCAATAGTAGTTAAAATATGAAATTTGGATGTCTTAATATAAGTTTAAAATTTACATATAAATTAAAAATATTATTACCGAGTTGTTGCACCCAATCCCTATGTTTAGCGCATCCTCTTCAGCACGCGGGTAACAACCGGTAGCACCGTATTTCTCTCCGACTTGGTCAGCAACCCAACTGTTGGGGCATATTTTTGGCATATTTTCTTTTAAATGATTAGGATAAGGCACACTTCTACCATTCAACTGTCTAAATTCTTTCCTGTCACTATCCCATTTCATCCTGTTTTGTTTGTACAATGCGACCCATGGTTGTGTCGCTTCAAAATTGTAAAGAATGAATTTATTGATTGCTTCAATTTCTGCATTTGCTGATGAAATCAAACCAACATTATATAGTACTTAGAGATCAAAATTTACATTATATCGAAGTTCAACATGAATATTAATTACTTTTTGTAAATTTGAAAAATTATAAGTCGCTTACTCTTTATCAAATGTTTTTTTCCACTCGTTTGGAGAAACTCTCCTTCTCTTTTGGCTTCGTCCATTTGATCATCCCAAATCACCACACCTAGTCTATTTTCAATCTGCTTGATGTACTCACTAGCATAGTATAAAGACTCATACGATATGTACCCCTCTACCATAGACCTCTCGGTTTTTTCCCTTTGTTAAACAAAACCTTTCAATTTCTTCATGTACCTCTCTAAGAAGAACATCCAACAACAAGAAACAGCCCCAACTAATTCAACCTCATGTAGCAGGTGGTTTAGAAGATGAACCTGTAAGTCCATGAAACTTGTCGGTAGTTCCTTTTCAAACATACAAACAATCTCAACTATCTCTTGATGCCACCTTGGAATGCTAGTCACATGAATCTCCTTTGACATGATCCAACGTACAAATGCAGATAATTTAGATATGACACATCCTCGGTCTTGAGGGAATTCATGTTTCACACACCCATGCACAAACAAAGGATAACGACAATGAAAAGTTATAAACACGTACAATAATATACAAAATTAGTTATGTTTTATGATCCCCACATGGGATAAAATTTATTAATATAACAAATAATAAAATCACGCTTTTGAAATTATACGTACTCTTTGAATATTCAAATGGTCATGCGATTTCAACCCTAACAAATGGTCATCCATGTTGAAGCAGCGTTGTAGTGAAGAAGCGTTGTAGTGAAGACTCATATGAATTTGGCATCCTCACATCCATTATAACTTCCTTTGCCAAAGATATATCATCTTTTCTAAAAATCCATGGGACATCACCTTCTTTGAAAAACCATGAATTAAAGGGACCAACGCCTGCCTCTGATCCCATACTTTCTAATTGTCTTGGCCAACATTTCTTTTTAGTTTTTGAAGTAATAAGATCTTTCCTAACAGCCAAGGTATCACTTTTTTTCCATGATATGTGCCTCCATAAAGAAGATGAAACATTTTTAAATATATGCATGGGATCCAATAAGTGGAAAATCTTAAGATGCTCCCAATATTGGAGGTCATAAAAGATTATATTTCCTTTTCATCCCAATGGGAAATTTCTCAACATAGGTGTTGAAGAAATCTGGATCATCGAACTTAGGCTCTACATTTGAATCGAACATTTCTATGAACTCCTTCTCCTTCTCTCTCTCATATGCTCTAAGCCATTCAATTGGTGTCATTATTGGAGGCCTTTGGGTTCTCTTTCATTTACCATTGAAAGTGGATGCTGCTCTTCTGTAAGGTGTTGTTTTGGTAGGAATATCCTGGAGCAATCATACACTGGCTTTCATAGGTCCTTGGACCATCTAGCTTTCAGAGAAGGTCCGCCACATTTGCATCCAAAATACCCTTTTGTTACAAGACCTGTGAGATTATATTTGTATACATTAATAAATATGCATGGCACATTAAATAATATCATGAAGATTAGAAAAAATATTATTACAAAAAATTAAATAACTAATATGTGAAAGAATATTGTTACATTATATATAAAAAAATAAAAAAATTAAACATTTAATTTACCAAAGCAAACTCCTAAGCCTGAATAATCATGTGCTATGTAAGCACATATTCCATACAATGTAAAACTCCTCTCTGTTGCGATGGGTCTTGATACATCGTATACATTTATCCCATCCCATAATTCCTTCAATTCATCTACCAGTGGTTGTAAGTAGACATCCATATTCTTCACTTGTCTTCTACCAGGGACTATGAGAGCCAACATAAGATTTTCATTCTTCATGGACAATCATGGGGGGATATTGTTATTGATCACTACTACAGGCCAAACAAAATAGTTGGTGTTCTGGAGGGAATATGGGTTGACGCCGTCAATGGCTATGCTGAGTCATAGACTTCGTACTTCATTCTTGAATTTTTCGGGCCATGTATCTTCTATATGCTTCATGGCTATTGAATTAGTTGGGATTTGCATAACTCCCAACTCACTTCTGTGTGAGGCATGCCATCCCTGCAACATAGCTAATTATTTGCAATGAAAGAGCCTTTGAATCCTTGGGATTATAGGCATGTGCCTCAATATATTAAAAGGAGGACCAGTACATGATTTACCCTTCTTTTTTTAATTTATCATACCTGTCATGCCCACATTTCAAACACATCTCTTTGTCTACATATTCTCCTCTATATAGAATACAATCATTTGGACATGCATGATATGATATGTACTCAACACCTAACATTTTCAACAATTTCTTTGTCTCTTCGCAGCTACCGGGCAAGACATTACCACTCGGAAGAACCTTATCTTTGAATAACCTATAGTTGGTGATCATCGAAAAATATATTAATATTAAATGTACATTAATGTCGATATAATTATTAGCATTCATAAAATTTAACATTTGTAATGTTCATTCCAGTGTACTAATTATATTTCAAATTTATATAACGGGAGTAATTTATGGTAACTTACCTCAAAAAGTTCTGAGAAACATGCATTCGACAAGCCAAACTTTGCTTTCAAGTTGTACAGTAACATTGTTGTCCCCAAATAGGTAGAATTTGACTGACCACGAGGTCCAAAGAGAGCAGTGGTGGAAGCAAATTTAAGGCTTTCAAAAAAGGTGTCAGCGATATGAGCATCATCCCCTAGTTGATCATCATTTTGGAATGCATCTAATAACATTGTCTCCATGGCTATCGTATCCCTTAAGTAATCATCCATACCAACCTCTATTTGATTCCCTCCATTTCCATCTTGTGAAGAACTACTATTGCTGTAGTCATTCCTAATTGCTGAATCTGGACGTAGCAGGAATTGAATCGGTGGTTAATTCAACCATTCTTGCTATCTTTCCTCTCTGTTTTTTTCTCTTAATTCAGTCTTCTCTTGATTTTACATTGTCATGGGGTGCAATGTAATATGGTAGGTAGGTCATTCATCATCACTAGAATCCTAATAATTAAAAAAAAAATTGAACATGATTAGTATAAAATATATGATATCAATTAGTAACCACATTGATAATATTGCATGATTATAAATTGGTTTGACGTTGAAATAATTACATATTAATCAATATATATACCAAACAATCATAATTATAATTACCATCATTGTCTCGGGATTGTGGCTAGAAGATGTAATATTGTTACAATTTGCAGGGTGAAACGACTGCCCATTTTCATCTACCAAATGCGCTTTGCGGTATGCAGCTCCTGATAAGAACTTCCGATGTTTTGGAGAAGTTTGAATATTTTGTACATCTAAACTCAATGCTAAATCTGCATGAACCTGCAAATTTGTATACATTATAAATTTAATTAAGTTGTGTGTGATTGACTGCATGGATAAAAAACATATATAAATTCAATTAGATAGTGAAAAAATAAAACAAATCTGAAGTAAATATTACGTCTCCACATGGATAGGGAGAACTCCATGATGGACTTTGAGAAATAGTATGGAATGAGATGGATTTTGAAGAATTGTCCATTCCATATAATATATGCTATTTTCTCCCTGCATTTGAGCAAAACAACAATAAATTTTGGTGCACAAATTTCAATGTCATTCTGGTGCGTGATGTACAGATAACCGCACCGGTGATTTTTTTTATTTTGCACACCGGTGCCATTTTATAAAACGATGCATCGATGCGGTTAAATTAAAGGACACACCGGTAAATGAATAACTGAAAAAAAAAAAAAAAAAAACACAACCCTATATTCTTTAAGTGAAAAAAAGCGATAAATTGAAAAATGGGTGGCAAAATATTTTCGAAAATCTAATTTCATAAAACATTTATTTAAACACTAACCACTTTTCATTATTTCACTATTTTTGCAAAAATATTTAGCCAAATATTTGCAGGATACATACCTGGAGCAAATAGAGCACGAGAGCACTGTGGAGTAGGGAAATACTTTCGAACATAAGTATTCAAACAATAAGAATTCCAAATGTCCAGTTAGTCAAACCCTGTACCATAGAATTTCAAATGATGTGAGTAAGTTTATTGTTTTTTTTTACTTTTTTTTGCAGTTTTTTTTATGCAGTAAAATAAGAAATCAAAGTATATTGTTTATTTTTTATTTTTTCTGTAATATTTTTTATGAAGTAAAATAAAAAAATCAAATCTTATTGTTTTTTTAACTTTTATTTCTGCAGTTTTTTTTTACCTTTTCTGTAGTTTTCAGATACAAAAATAAAAAATAAATCTATTTTTACAAACAAAACCCTAGATTATTTTTGTTTCTGCCCTTTCTTCTCCCTCTTTCTTTTCAATTTAGATTTATAGGGTTTTTATAGTCATAATATATCCAACCCATGGGACGAATTACATATTCGGATCCCAATCCATGTTAGCCCTTACATCAATCTTAAAAAAATATAGATTTTTTTTCGTCGGTTCACCCTGCATAATAGAGCGCACGCACTCGGTTATAGCAGCACATCGCGAAAGTACAGTGATAAAAAATAAAAAAATGTTTTTATCAGTGCGCCATATGTAACATATGGCACCAGTGCACTATTGCATTATGGCGCACCACAAACGTGTTGTTTTGCAAAAAAAACCATTTTAGGAACAAACCCTACATTCTTTTTGTTTTTGCCCTTTTCTTCTCCCACTTTCTGTGATTTCAGAATTAGGGATTTTCAATTTATATTTATAGGATTTTTATTGCTAAATATAAGCCTAAGGCATACAACCAACAGGAGGACCTGCATAGTTGGATCTCAATCCATGTCAACCCTTGCGTTAATCTTAAAAAAATACAGACTTTTTTTTCATCGGTGCATCATGCATAACATAGCGCATCAGTGTGCTCGGTTATAGCTGTGCACCGTGAAAGTACAGTGATAAAAAATTAAAAAATAAGAAATGTTTTTATCATTGCACCATATGTAACATATGGCACCGATGCACTATTTCATTATGGCGTACCGCAAATGTGTTGTTTTGCAAAAAAAACCATTTTAGAAACAAACCCTACATTCTTTTTGTTTATGCCCTTTCTTCTCCCACTTTCTGTGATTTCAGAATTAAGACTTTTCAATTTATATTTATAGGGTTTTTATTGCTAAATATAAGCCTAAGACATCCAACCAATGGGAGAACCTAAATAGTCTGATCTCAATCAATTTCAGCCCTTGCGTAAACTAAAAATAAAAATAAAAATTATGGTGCACCCTATGCGGAATAACTCACCGGTGCACTCTGTTCTCCCAGCGCACCGTGCAAGTACTGTGATAAAAAAATTAGAAAAACAAAATATTTTTTTAGTGCGCCATTTGTAAAATATATAGCTAGTGCGCTATTTCATTACGGCGCACCGCGAACGTTTTGTTTCGAAAAAAAAAAAAAAACCTTTCAAAAAATATAAACCTTACATTCTTTTTGTTTCTCCCCTTTCTTCTTCCTTTTTCTGTGATTTCAGAATTATGGCTTTTCAATTTATATTTATAGGGTTTTTATTGCTAAATATGTACCTAAGACATCCAACCGACGGGACAATTAGCATAGTCAGATCCCAATCCATGCGGGCCTTGGCATGAATTTTAAAAAATAAAAGATTTTTTTATCAATGCGCTTGGAGTACGTAGCGCACCAGTGCTCTTTATTTTACAAGCGCACTAAAAAATGTAATGTGATAATTTTATTTATTTATTTATTTATCGATGCACCATATGTAAAATATGACACCAATTTATGTTAAAAAACTAACACTGGACAATTTTTATTATTTTATCATGGTTGGCCGGTGCGCTCATTGATATGTAACACACCGGTGCTCCTTGTTGACATAGAGCACCGTACGGTCTATTATACTGTTATGGCGGTGCGTTTAGAAGAGAGACACGCACCGACATCGGTGCGTAAACCATTAATGGCACACCTAGTTTTTGACTTTTTTTTTGTTATTTGAAAAGTTGACAATTTATTTATAAATATATTATTCAATGATATGGTACAGCTTTGAGATTGATAAAAAAATGAGTGACAAGAGATCAAGTAAAAAAAATACTGATAACACATCAAGAAAAGCAAAAAAGGCAAGTTCTTTGTAAATTTTTTACAATTTTTTTTTTTTGAACTATATGTAAGTTTAACTAATATGTGTTGTTTACTATGTATCATGCAGAGCCAAAAAATAATGAAGCTCAATAATATTATTTCTAATCTAGGACGAGAAGATCGTAAAAGCTTGATGGGAAAATTGCAAAAGGATGAATTAGGTAAATGAAAAATTACTATCGATCCAATATGAGTTTCTTTTTTTAGTTTTCATTAATAATATAATTAAAATTATTAGATAAAATGTATGAAAAAATATATTAGTTCATATCTGTTCAATGTTATACAGGGATGAACAACTCAGAAAATGAATTTTGTTCTAAGAAAAGAAAAAAAATAGAACATGAAAATGAAAATGAATTGGTCTTTAGCTCATCAGGAGTGGTGTTGGAGGTTAACGAAAGGGGGAAAAACTTTTACAATATTTTGAGGGATCTAGTGGAATGAATGTATAGACATTCTTTCCACTTACAACATAAAAACCAATCCAATGATTCCAAGAACAAAATTTTATGTAAACTACAGGAAGAGTTTCTAGATAATTGGTCAATGAGACATGTCAGACTTTTAATAGCAAAAACGTACAACAACAAAAAAGAAGGAATGAAAAAGTAATATTCCTTTAGATGTTTGTCTAGAATTATTTATAAATATCACTTTTGTTATAATTACTTTTCATATATCAATATAAAAATTAAATAGCTTATTGTCATGTTACATTTTCAGGAAGATTATGAAAATCTCAAAAGACGAACAAGCTGATATCAAAAATATGCCAGTAGGAATGTCCAAAATGGTGTACAAGGAGATGGTCAAAGAAATGGAAAAAATTGCATCGTTGGAAGAGCCATCTCAACAACAACTTGCTTCAAATGTAATATGCAATCATTGATTTTTTCGATCATTAGGTAAAATAAATAAACAATTTAGCATTAAATATTAATTTTCAAGTATTTTCTTGCAGGAAAGAAAAGAAAATGGAACCCATTCAGCACATAAAACAGGATGACAAGGAAGAAAAGGATTGATATCTAAGTTTGTGAGTAATTGTTACTTCCTTATAACAACTTAACTAAATTTCATTTTTGTATTTTTTAAGTTGTTTTACAAAAATCATCATTGAATGTCCTCAAACAGGTGCTAACATACAAAGAAAAACCATCAGAGGAATTGATTGAAATTGGGTTCAATATGGGTTGCGCGTATATGTTGGCATATTAGAACTTAATTGTGGAATTTGTAATCATCTATCGATCTTGTTTTACTTAGCTCCATCTATAGTTAATAGAAAAAATAAATCTTTATTATTAAATATATGATTTGCTATGGGGTATATAACTTGCAGGAAACAAAGTATGGCACTGCGCCAACAGATCAAATCTTGAAAGATGGCATGTTACATGGTTTTGAAAGAATGTGTATAGTTTATGAGTCAATTTTTGCATTGGTACGTCATTTATTTTCGATCTACATTGATGTATATTATTTAATATTGCAATTTTCATTATTCTCACCAATGTATATACACTCATTACAATTTATTTTTATGTTTCTAGATGGAAGGTGAAGAAGAAGAAAACAATCAGCACTGTGAACAAAACATTTCTGAAAATAACCCAAGTCATGGAAGTAGCTCTAGCAGTGACAGCCATTCAAGCGAAGAATGATGATCACTATGTTTGGATATAAAAGCAAGGCATTGTATTTTTTGAAAAATGTCTGTGAAATTAGACATTTTATTTAATGTAATGGACATAGTGTCCCAGTTGAAAGATAAAGGGATACCAATAACTCTCCCATTTTGTATGACAAAGAATGTCTTATTCATATATATATAATAAAAAATGTTTTAATTTATTCTATTGCGTTCTCTATTGTCGCTATTGCATTCTCCATTGTCATTCTCAAATGCACTAATAAAAATTTAATTCATATGAATATTGTTATAAGATATATATGTGTCGACTTTTGATGAATAATGAATTTAAAACAATCACAATAATTGCACTGTCATAGGTCGATGTTTCTAAAAAATACAAAATGAAAACCGGTGTGTGTATAATTACACCAGTGCGCTTGTATTCTTAGCCACCCCAGTGCATTTTTACGACCTATGGGCACTGCATAAATACCAAAACCGATTAAAAATATCGTGGTTTTTGTGCGGTACAGCTCTCTAATGTGTTTATGTCTATCTACGCACTGGTGCCTTTTTACGACCTGTTAGCACCGCACGAATATAGATACCAATTATAAATCTTGGTGCGTTTGTGTGATACTATGCACTGGGGCGTTTTTTGTCTATACGCACTGGTGCATTTAGACGACCTATGGGCACCGCACGAATACTGATACCAATTATAAATCTTTGTGCATCTGTGTGATACTACGCACTGGGGCGTTTAAGAGTCTATATGCACTGGTGTATTTGTATGACATATTTTCACTGCACGAATACTGATACCAATTATAAAGCTTGGTGCATTTGTTTGAAAGGATGCACTGGTGCATTTCTATAAGTCTATGCACCGGCGCGTTGATACAACCTATGGGCACCACTCAATTCCCAAGACCAATTATAACGGCCATGTGCGTTGTATCACCAACACTACACCCGGTGTTGTTTTATACCTTAATGACCCAATGCATTCTCCTTAGACCAGTCCAAGGCGTCGTCCATAGGTACGCATCAGTATGTTAAAACCTGATTAGCGCATCGATGAAAAAAACATCCGTAATAACCTCTGGCCACCCATTTTTTTTTGTTGTGCTGAATTTCCGTTAAAATCTCCACCAAAACCTCTGTAACCATAAACGGATGTGGTAGCATATGTTTTTTTGACAATTTTGGCCAATTTTATAACATTAAAAACCTCCTTTATAACCTCCACTAGAGGGTCTTTTCCTTGTAGTGTAACTATGAAAATTACATATTAAATCACACTGCTACTAAGGTTTTAAGGAATATCACTCCAAGAGAATCCTGGAGCTCAATAAAACCAGATGTAAGTCAATTTCATGTTTTTTGAAGTGAAGCTTGGGCCCATATTCCTTATGAGAAACATAAAGACTTAGAACCTAAGAATGAAAATTTCATTTTTGTTGAGTATTATGAATATGTCAAAGGATATAGAATTCTTCAACCGAAATCCAAAAATGTAATCATTAGAATAGATGTAAAATTTGATGAAAATATATCGGCCTGCGAGCCTAATTTGGCGGGTGTGCCACCTTTTCCATGCGAGCCTAATTCGACATATATGCCACCTCTATCTATCTATTCTACTTTTAACGACATTCCTTCTAGTTAAAATGATTACAACGAGGATGAAAATCCTCCTCCACCTCTTGAGGATCCTCCTTCAGATCCATAGCTTCTAAAATGGGTCCACTCTACTCGGGATGTAGCAGGTTCTCTTGCAGGTGACACTGCAAATCAATGTCATACACATTCTCAATTCGACAGAGCCTCTTCCTTATTGGCTCAAGTTCCAAAAAATCCTGATCCAGAAACTTTTGAAGAATATTCAGGTCATCCAGATTAGGATGAAACTATGAATGAAGAATATCGTTCCTTATTGGAAAACGATACTTTGGATCCTGTTCCTCTTCCAAAGGGAATAAAAATTGTCATATGAAAATGGGTTTACAGAACAAATTTTGGACCAGATGGAAAATTGGATAAACATAAAGCTTGTCTTGTTGCTAAAGTATTTTCACAAGTTGAAGGCATTGACTATACTAAAACCTTCTCCCATGTTTCCAAAATGATTTCTATCTACCTTGTTCTTTCCCTTGTTGCCTCCTTTAGATGGGAATTGCATCAGATGGATGTCAAATATGACTTCCTACAAGGGGACTTGCATGAATAAATCTACTTGGAACAAACCCGTGGATTGATCCAAAATGACTCTAGCCTTGTTTTTCGCCTTAGGTAATATCTCTGTGGTCTCAAACAAGCCCCTCGGGCTTAGTATGCTGAGATGGATAGCTTTCTCTTAGATAATGGATTTAATAAATTTCAGTCCGACAACATTGTCTACACCATGAAAGTAGGTAAGTCCTTGTTACACAGCATTTTGTCACTGTCCCTACAATCCCCATCCCATTTTTGTGACCAATATGCAGTGTCATGCATTGCAAATAACATCGTTGCATCCATTTTGATGAAGGAAACATTCTTCTTGTTCACATTTCCCTAAGAAGAGCTGTTAAAATCCCTATTTTTTCCTTGGCGCGAGTAGCCCTTTACCTCCTTGCACCGACCTGGAAATTTAACATTGAGCACATGTCACTTGGTGCTCTATGCCAGTTAAGCGCCCATGCCAAGCTATTTATGAAATTTTTTTTAAAAATAGAGGTGGAGGTTCCATTCTAACCACCTCGAGGGTGAGTCACTGGGAGTGGTTGAACTGAAACAACCACGGGCCTCCTCCTTTAGTTAGTAGTTTCCACCTCGCTTGGAACACTCCTAAAGGATAGGCCTCCCTTCTAGATTTGTAGGGATCCCAACCTCCTCCTTTGCCTCTACATAAACAAGCCTTCTCTCTTTATGAAAACTAGCTGAACAAAGAGAATTATATAGCTGAAGTTCTAAACTTGGAGACTAAGATATAGTTGAATAACTGAGTTATTGAGAAGGTAGATCAAGAAGGAACTCCATTGAGAGGTCCCTTTTCCCTTCTGAATTCCTTGACGAGCTTTGATATGTGCTTCACTCGAGCCCTGCTGGAGGAGACTGCAACATCAGAGCATGCTTGTATCTCTTCTTTCTACCTATTAATATAAGTGACTATTGTCTAGTTCCCATCTTGTGTTTTGTCTTTATCGAATGCAATATGCTAGTCTTCTCTAACTGAATAGTAGTTTTTGGATGGAATTAGTATGTGGTATGTGGTTATCATTTTCTGATCTCTGTGAAGGTGTCTAAACGTGATAAGAGGAGGGGTTGTGACTTGCCTTCGATCAGGAGCGAGACGTTCTCATCATCACTACGAGTGTTGACGATAGCTTTGGACCACAGGTAGCCCATCTTAACCCATCCTCTTTCATTCAAATATCTAGGAACCTAAACTCTAGCATGATTCCTTCTTAATAGACCCACCCTAGGGCTAGAGGGATCGGCTCTGTCCGCAGAGAGGATTTACCTATATAACAAGTTGGTGACCATACTGGGGATCAGTGTGAGTTTGTCTTTGATCTTTTTGAGTCATTTTTTTGGGTTTTTGGTCTTGTTGTTTACCTTTCTGGTTGTTTAATTGTGTTTCAAACCATTGTTTAGCCCCAAAGTGTCAAGATTGACCTCCTCTCTATAAATTTTTTCCTTTCCCCTTGGTTAACTGGCTTGGCTTGGTTTTTCCCTGAACAGTCACGTCGACTGGTGCAAGTTGCTTTTGTAGCACTCACGCCATCACCTATTTGGCGCTGAATACCGCCTCACAGTCACGCCGACCACTGTAGGTTTTTGGGTGTGAGATTTTCTACGAGTTTTTGGTCAGTTGTCTTTGTTTCTAGGTTATTTTAAAGATTAATTGAAGTGTTTTTTACCATTTTTTATTGTTGGAGGCTTGTTTTCCTCAGTGGTTTGTCCATTTCTTATTAGTGTGACTTGAGGTCTTAGGGTTTTTGAGTGCCTTGGTGCACTAAGCCTTCTGTTTGGAGATCAAGTATCTTGATAGCTGTCGATTTTGTTCCTTTTTTAATTGCTCTTGGTCTCTTTGATCCTATTGAGTATGTTCATTGGTTGAATGATCATTGATTTTCTCGTTTTGATTTTTCTTCCTCTTACTCCAAGCACCGATTGCATTTCTTGTGTGGGTCATTTTGGAGATTTATCTTTGATTTTAAAAGTTTGTAACATTAGTTTGAGTCTTGTTATGTTTGTTTCATATTTCTGGAGTCATTCTGCTTAAAATTTTATGTTCACTCTCTCAAACTAGTGTTTAGTTTTGTTTCTCATGTTATTTAGTGCATTGTTTGCTTTATCGCATTGAAAAAACAAAAAATATTGCATTATTTTTGCTTTGAAAATGAAACATTCCCTTACTTAAGTTGCATTGTATAGGCTAGGAAAGAGTTTTGTTTTCTCTTAGATTGCATTAGATGCGTTAGTCGATGTTTTCGCATGATTTCATTATTTGCTACTGCTTGAAAGTTTCCTTTCCTTCTCGTAGATAACTTTCATTGAACGAAAATGGTATCCTTTTGCATGTAGTTTTGCATTTAGGAAGATTTTAGATTTGACATATGTTAAGGCCTAGAAATTGAAACCTAATCCAAGATTGACATTAAAATTTATTTCAATTAACCTAAGGCGACATTGAAACCTAACAAAATATTCTAGTGGTCTAAGTTAGAGACGTGTTCCAGCGTCTTTAAACCTACTAGTTGTCATTCGCCGCTTGGCTCCAGAAAACTCTAGTATGGACTTGTGCTCCCCGTACCATCCAGTATATAAAGGGAGACCCTTATAGGTTGCAATCCTTTTATCCATAGGAAGCCGAGTCTGCCTCCCTGTAACCTTGATAAATCGAACACATCATTCGGGGAGACTACCTGCACGTACGTCAAGTCCTTGGTCATTTCTCTTTCATTTGATCACCAAGGTGTATATGGCAGTTCATAGAAACCTGGCACACCCTCTTTCTTAGAATACCTGAGCAGTCATTTTTATCTTTACTGACTCCTTAAATTTGAAAATACCATCGAGCACTTGTCCTTTCATGCTCATTTCAACCTCAAAGTGATAGAGTCACTTTTTTCCTGTTTCTCGACTCTTAAAATATGAAACGATAGAGTTTTGTTTCAATGTCTTAAAAATTAACTATCCACGAAATATTCTTGGTTAAAGTTATCATCCTTAGTGTGTTGTTTCTGATGGAAACATTTTCGAATTTCACTAACCAAGGCATCCCCTCCGAAGGGAATCCTGGTCCTTTTCCTACTTTTGGGAATGTTGGTGCTCCTTATATGGCAACATTGTCCCTTCCGGGGTTAACTATTGGTTTGCCTGTATGGTTATTCTCCACCTCTGTGGTCTCGAGTATTCTGCCCTCTATACATCCATCTCCTCCACCTTAACAACATCATGTTTATTCTAAGCTGAACCTCTCCCCTTCATCGCATGTTTCTTTGTCCTCCTCTTCTACTTCGCCCGGTGAAAGTATGGATTCTAGTAACCAGGTGGCTAAGAATAATAAGAAGAAGAAAAAGAAGAAGAAGTCAGATAAGCAAGAGGCTAATGCTATAGCTATTGCGCTTAAGAAACCTTCCCTTGAGAAACCATCCAACCTTCCACAGAAGGTTAAATTCCCTTGCATGTTGTGCAAAGGTGACCACCTTCTTCGAGACTGCCCTGCCATTCCCAAGGTACTTGAAGTATGGTCCGACAGTCATCCATTTTTTCCTTTGGCTTCCGGAATTCATATTGGTAACACATCTTCGACTAGTTCTGATAAGACTCATAAGAAACAGGGTAAGATTACCAATCCCTGTAAGTTGTGTGAAGGGAATCATCCCATTCACCTTTCTCCGTACATGGATGAAGCCAAGAGAGTGTTGGACAACCCTACTGTTTCTGCACCTTACCTTCTGACTGGTTACCAAAAGTTTTCTTCGAGTCCTCCACTAGTTGATTCAATGATCAATCAAGATTCATCTTTGGTCAATCCTACTCCCCCAAAAATTCAAATTCATGAATCCATTCCCTACCAACCATTGCTTGCGGAATCATTCGATCTGGCCCCATATGTGGTTCATCAGGTCTTTTCCGTTGAGAGTGGATCTCATTCCCCTCATGTTCTTCTTGTCTCTTCAGATTCTTTGGAATCGGAGAAAGATTATTCCATCCCTATAGTTCGAGAAGCTGCTCCTCCTACTCCTGTGATGGAAGTCCTGGAGGAGGTTCCTCTTGCTTTGGTAACACCGGGAGAAGACCATCTTAGTTCAATGGTACCTCCTCCAAGTATTTTGGTCGCTTCCTTCGATTGTAGTCGATTTGCAGGATACCGCCTTCCTTCTTATGTGCCTTTTGAGATCACGGTGTAGATATTTGATATGGTCCTAGCTAGCATGATTATAGATGAAGGTGCATCTATTACTGTTCTGTCTTCAACTACTTGGCAAGCTTTTGGTTCTCCACCACTTATGCTTGTTACCCAGAATCTGTTGGCTTTTAACAGAGGAACCAGTCAACTGTTAGGGATCCTTCCGAATTTCCCTATTACTTTGGGAGGGAAAACCGTCTATATAGACGTGATGTTTGTTACAGGCCCCTTAAATTTCAATTTACTCTTGGGGCACGACTATACTTATGTCATGGGCACGGTAGTCTCTTCCCTCTTTCTTGTGATCTATTTTCCACACAAAGGTCAGATCGTGACCATTGATCAGCTTTCATTCTTTGGTCCTGACGTGGCAGCTAGCTCGCCATCATCTCTTCTGGGTCTTTATTTGTTGGTTTTATCTTCCCCGCCACAGGTTAATTATGTGGCTACCTGTCCCGTGCCCGCCTTTAGTGATAGTGCCATTGTACATCGTGTGCTGGGGGCATTAGGTCCTAATTTTCAAGATGTTGTTCTCCCATCAGATGCGAACCTCTTGGAAGCCATGATCTCTTATTCGTCATAATGAGTTGTCAACGGAGCAGAGTTCATTTTTCTTGTGTCAAGCTCCTTAAAAAATGAAACAAGGCATCACGAGGAAAGTTATTTTAATGTTTTAACCTCGTTAAAACAATGAAACACGTTCCCGTTCAATTTGAGTCTTTGATAAGATCTCATAAAATCCTTGTCGAGTATTTCTCTTGATCTCGTAATTTGAACCTCCACTCCATTTGCCTTTCATATGGACTGAAGTTTGGGGGGCATGTGCACCTTGATTTGAGTCACCATGCTGGGGGGCATGCTTGTTTTTTCAAGCATAGTTTACTTTTGTTTCAAGCTTGTGTAAACATGAAACCAATCTCAAGCATAGTTTACTTTTGTTTTTGAGCTTGCATAATAATGAAATCTTTTGGATTTATATGCTTTGTGAAAATTTTCCTGACTCTTGGGCCGTTACTTATTATGTATATTATTTAACTGATACATTAGCTAATATTGTATTAGGCATTTTCATAATTTGAAAAAAGCATCATCATATGTAAAAGATCCATGTAGGGAAATATCTATATATATATATATATATTGCATGTTTGCAACTGTGTGCATCATAATGTCAAAAAATATATGTATGTTTCTATTACATCCTAAGACATTATGTCTTGCAAAATATGCAGATAAAATAAACCTAGGTGTCTAATTAGCATGGTGCTTGTGATAACATGTCACAGCCCATACTAGCCACCTCAGCAAGCGGTGAATTCGGCTGGGCACCCCTACGGTATGCCTCCGGTAGGCGCGAGGAACATCATCAAAATGTGCATAATCTAGGACTCCTTGGGTGATCCCCTCCAGGTTGCGCACTATCTCGTATTCCTCGCTGCCCTCGCCCTGAGGGTCGAAATCGCAAGGGATTCACCTCGCTATCAGTGACATACCAACGGGTCTCTCTGGGCCAACATCTGCATCACATGGATTTGATGTCAGAACATACATAAATAAACAAAAAATCATAATACTCATAAAAATTTTAAAATTGAGTCTTACCCAAATCTTCATCCCAATATTCTCCCTCCGAGAGTGGGAGGTCTAGATCATCAGTGAAATATGTGCCAGAGTAGGGCCAATCCTCCACGACAATGAGTTGTCGACGGAGCCAATCAAAAAATTCCAGCCTTCAAGACATCTGTTGGCTGCCCCCTGCCCTTGGCATCAGTGCTACCCATCAGGCCATCTGTGGTTCTCTCACTGGTGGTGTCAGAACTATAACCTCCTGTCGCTGAGAAATTAGTAATCATTCGAAGAAGAATGATACCAGAATGGATCCATAACCAAATTGTTTCAGTTTCCCTTCTTGCATTTGGTTAGTTGGCGCTTCATGTTGATATTCATGACCTCGGCCCAGTTGTAGATGGTCGGAGCCATGTAGTCCACAGCAAGAAGCAACTGTGTCTTTGTTGCTTCGTGTGGTGCTTGTGATCATGCAGCCAATGTGATGGTATGCAATACCATGCGTAGTGTCAAATTAGGGATAGTTTGTATATCAACTTTCCCACTACCTAAACCTTTCCACGCTCCTCGACATATCCTATCGGTCACCATGGTCATGTTTTCCATATAGGGCCGGGTGCCAGTTAGGAGTGGTGTTGCACCCCTCCACGATAATCCTGTGATGAAATATACATCGGAGACATCGATCTAAAGCTCTTGATACCGTAGGATGAACTTCTCTTGATTTTCGTCCCACATACTGATCAGATATTGTAGAAATTCTGGTTGGGCTCGGAGACATGGTGTTAGAAAGAATTTTAGCAAGCCACAGTTTTTGAGGGCTTTCATAACTCCCTCATTTTCCATGGCCAACTCATCTTCTTCACTATGTTCCCATTCTTTCCATTCTATGACCATTTTTCTCTTTTCTACCTGCAAACACACACATACAAGTGGTATTAGTCAATATTTATCCTTGAAATTGTAAAAAATTGGGGAAATTTCGTGCATTATTTTGCTAGAAATTGGTTTGCACCATTGGCACGACTTTTTATAAAATAGTCATGCCAATGGGTGTGCCCTAGTGTAAAAAATTAGGTAGTTGGCGCGACTCTATGCCCAAAACCCAGGCCAACCACGGAGCCCTAGTTCTTACAATTTCTTCCCCCAAAATTCCAAATTGACAAATACAAGAAGCAAGAAATAGCTTAAAATGACAAGAGGGATCTCAACTCTTACATGGAGTTGACAGATTTACGATTGGTGTACTAGATTGGCTACTATCGTCGCCACAATATTGCACAGTAAAATGGGTAAAAAATTGCTCCACAAGAGGTAAAAGTGAAAAGTAATTATTTTTTACCATTTTTGGCATTTTATAACTTTTTCACAACCTTAATTAGGTTTTAAGGCATATTTTTTGATTATTTTATCATTATTTTTTGAAAAATACATTTTACACATGTCTCTTATGCAGCAACAGGGTTTTTATGTGACAATGATGAAGTAATGAGTTATATTTTATACTTTTTAGGACTCGGTAAAAACACGAAATAGTCACTATTGGAGTCATCTTTCAACTCTTTTTTGACTCTCTAAAACTGAAAATATTTCCGAGATGCTTGTCGTTTTGAACTCATTAAATGGTTTCGAAACGATATCTACCCAGTATACATTTACCCCTTTTTCAGGCTGGGATGGATTATTTACGAAAAAGGAATACCTTAGCCTATCGCGACTAAGAGGTTCTTTTAGACTTTGTTTCCTACCTTTTTAGATCTATGAGACTACCTACGAAAAGGGACTGTTAGAGTTTTCTTTTCTACCTTCTTTTCAAACTCTCTAAGTGTGAAAAGATGATGAGTTCTTCCTTTGTCAGACTTGTTAAACTCTGATGACATCGGGCTTCGTCACCATGATGTTATTCGAGTTCCTCCTTCCTAGGGCTCGTAAAATGTACTAGGATGGATTATTCTGAAGGAAAAACTTACAGTGCAAGCATATGCTATCCCCTTCAAGCTTGTTTTCAAAAATAATTGGGGTACTCACCAGAAATGGTGGTGGGAAATGGAACCATATTTTAGCTATGTTGGCAGTATGTCACTTCTGTGACATGGCACTTGTTTTCATTCGTGTCAGGTTGGGGACATCTCATTTCGTCATTTTTTCCTCCATGGGTTTGGGTAATCTCTTTTGACCTCTCATTTGCGCTTTGCCACGTCATCATGACCTCAGATCCTTTGATGTCAAATACTGCCAAATCCAGTGTCATGTTGTTGATATGTTCAAGAGAAGTTTGCCTCTGAAGTTTTCAACCTCCCTCTGATTCTTTGTTGGTCCTAATTCACAATCATCATATTCCTCTGTCTCGTGTCGATGATGTGGGAAACATGATGGCCCACGTTTTATCAGGTCACTTCCTGTCGACTTCAGCTCATTATCTAGGAATCTGATCTAGAGACTCCACTTTGGTACCTTGGAGCCTGCATGCATCAATGGAAGGTTCTTCGCATTCGACGTAAGGTCCACATCATTGGCCTTCGATCGACTAACTCTGCAGGTGTTCGGCACTAGATCACTATTCACATTCCGCGGATTGTACCTTTCATACCTTGAGAGCCATTATCATTATTGGTGGTTTCTCTCACGTCTGTTAACAACTTTCATCATTGGTTGGTAATCAGACGATTTTCTTGCGTGTTTGACTTTAACTCATATATTGGCATGCTTTAATTTGTACTTGTTCGGATCAAGACAGAGCGCAAGACCCTGGGTTTTGTCTATTAAAATCCAGGCTGCGAGTTCTTTTTGGATTATCATGACTTATTACATGACTCTTTGATTGGATGGTTGCGACGATACCTGAGTCTATTTAGTGATCTTTACTACTGGATGGCTGCGTCCATACCTAGATCTCAGTTTTTATATACTTTGTTTATAGATGGCTGCGCCCATGCCACATGTTCATGTATCAGAGATATTAGTTGTATTTGTGATTGCAGGTTTTCTGACAGCAGTTTTTGGTTTGAATGCGTTCTCATAAATAATTTCACCCCTCCCTCTCCCTCAGACCTCATGCTTTAGGGGGGATTTGTTACATGACATTTTGTCACTGTCCCTGCAATCCCCATCCCGCACATTGGAGGGTCATTTCTGTGACCAATACGTAGTTTCATGCTTTGCAAATAACATCATTTCATCCCTTTTGATGAAGGCAACATTCTTCTTGTTGACATTTCCCTAAGTAGAGTTGTAAAAATCCCTATTTTTTCCTTAGCGCGAGTAGCCCTTTACCTCCTTGCGCCGACCTAGAAATTTAACATTGAGCCCATGCCACTTGGTGCTCTGTGCCAGTTAAGCACCTGTGCCAAGCTATTTATGAAATGTTTTTTAAAAATAGAGGTGGAGGTTCCATTCCAACCACCTCGCGGATAAGTCACTGGGAGTGGTTGAACTAAAACAACCATGGGCCTCCTCCTTTAGTTAGTAGTTTACACCTCCCTTGGAACACTACTAAAGGATATGCCTCCCTTCCACCTTTGTAGGGATCCCAACCTCCTTATTTGCCTCTATATAAACAAGCCTTCTCTCTTTATGAAAACTAGTTGAACAAAGAGAATTATACAGCTAAAGTGTTGAACTTGGAGACTAAGCTATAGTTGAATAACTGAGTTATTGAGAAGGTAGATCAAGAAGGAACTCCATCGAGAGGTCCCTTTCCCCGTCTGAATTCCCCAATGAGCTTTGAGACGTGCTTCACCCGAGCCTGGCTAGAGGAGACTGCAACATCAGAGCATGGTTGTATCTCTTCTTTCTACCTATTAATATAAGTGACTATTGTCTGGTTCCTGTCTTGTGTTTTTTCTTTATAAAATGCAATATGCTAGTCTTCTCTAACTGACTAGTATTTTTTGGATGGAATTAGTATCTGGTATGTGGTTATCATTTTCTGATCTCTATGCAGGTGTCAAAATGTGATAAGCAGAGGGGTTGTGACTTGCCTTCGATTAGGAGCGAGAGGTTCTCATCATCAATACGAGTGACGATGACAGCTTTGGACCACAGGTAGGTCATCTTATCACATCTTCTTTCGTTCAAATATCTAGGAACCTACACTCTAGCATGATTCCTTGTTACTAGACCCACCCTAGGGCTAGAGGGAGCGTCTTTGTCCGCAGAGAGGATTTACTTATATAAAAGTCCTTAATCATCCTTTTTCTTTATGTTGATGATATTATCCTTACTGGTAGTGATACCAACCATATAAGCCATGTGAAGTCTATCCTCAAAAATAGGTTCGAAATGACATACTTGGGACACTTGTATTATTTACTTGTTCTTCAAGTCTTGCAATCCAAATAAGGTATTACCATTTCTTAGTCCATGTATGCGTGTGGTCTTCTATGCGACTTGCACATGGAATTCTCTAGGCCAACCCCTTATCCCTTTTAGTCTAGAGTCAAGCTTTCAGTCACTTGTACTTCCCCTAAAGTTGATGCTACCTTATACCATGAACTTGTTGGTAAAATTATGTATCTAACCCATACCCATCCTCAGCTTTCCTTTTTTATTGGTCTTGTTTCTCAGTATATGCAGAAACCTCATGAAAGTCACTAGAAAGAAGCTAAAAGAATAATTTTATATATTCGAAGTAAATTTCAGTTTTGGATTCATTACAGTGCAAGAGCATCTCCATTGTTGATTGGTTTCACTGATTCTCATTGGGCTAGTGACCCCGATGATCAAAATTCTACTGTAGGTTATGTATTCACTCTTGGTTTAGGACCTATTACATGGTCTTGTAAGAAACAAAGTACCATCTCTCTTTCTTTGGCAGAAGCAGAGTATCATGAAGATGTTGAAGCCAGCAAGGAAGCCCTGTGGCTTCGTCAGATCATGTCCAAATTTGGTCTTCATCAGTAGCATCCAACTACACATTGTTGTGATAATCAAAGTGCCATTCAGCTATGAAGAAATCCAGTTCAGCATCAACGCTTGAAACACATTGAGCTACACATACACTTCATCAGAAAACTCATTCATGATCATGTTCTTGAAGTGCAGTATTGTTCATCCAATGATCAAGTTGCTGATATATTTATAAAGGCTCTCACAGAAGTGAAGTTTACCAAAATTTGATCTATGCTTGGATTTTAGGAAATTTATCATTAAGGGAGTATAGGCTCTAATGCCTCCTTCCTTCACCTATTGTGTCACTTTGTAAATCCTTCAATCCTATCCCAAGTTGTTCTTAGGGGGGATGTTAGGATATTCTGATACATAGGAAATAGTGAAGTATATCTTGGTCTAGGGTAGAGTTAGGTAAAGTGTATTTATTTACTATGTAAATTTGTAACTTATAATCCGTCAGTCATGATATGTATTAATCTGACAGTTCAATCTCTCCTCAGTATTACTGATACTTGATTTGTGGCTTAACACCCAATCGGTCCATGATCTCTATTTAAAGAGAATGGAGGGTCATTTTTCTAGTAACTATTTATGAGAGAATATTATGTAATTTTTCTATCTTTATATTAATAAATTTCCTGAAGTGGCCATGTTGGCTTAGGTCCTGGATTGTTTCCCTCTTGGAGAGTTTTAACCACGTCAAATACTAGTGTACTGATCTATGATCTGTTTGTGAGTGGTGTCCTTTGGTTTTTGATCTAAGGAACTTACCCTCTAAATTCCTACATTTCCACACATCTTCATCATTCCTCCATTCCTCCCTTGCTTCGATTATCCAATCTGGTTGGATAATAGAAATGGCATAAAATAATGCTTCCATCTCTTCATCCTTTCTTGAGAGTGTGCCTGCAAGAGCATTTAGCTTCCCACTTTTTTAGATGATTTAAAATTCATAACCCAACATATTTGTGGCCCATTTTTTCTGCTCTTCTAAAGATATTCTTTGTTCTAAAAAGTATTTAAGACTATCATGATCAATTTTTACGTTGAAGTGTCTTCTCATTAGGCAAGGTTGCCATTTCTTTAGTGCATGTAGCTGTATTTCCAATATTTCCTTCTCATAAATAGCTTTTTGTGAATAATTTTCTTTGATTGGATGAATTTCAAAAGAAATGGGTCTTCCTTCTTGCATTAAAACAAAACCAATTCTATTTCCTGAGGCATCACATTCCCCAACAAAGGTTTTTGTGAAGTTTGGCATAGCTAAGACCGATGCTTGGAACATTGCCTCTTTAAGATGTTAAAAGGCCTTAGTTTCTTTAGGAGTCCATGAAAATGCATCTTTCTTCAATAATGTTGTTAGAGGTGCTTCTATTCTCCCATAATTCTTAACAAAATTTTGATAATACCCTGTTAACCCGAGAAATCCTTGCAACTTCTTTATGGTTGTGGGGACTTTGCATTCCTTAATGGCTTTAATTTTGTTAGAGTCTACCTTAGCACCCTCCTGAGATATAATATGACCCATATATTCCACCTATTTTACTCCAAAGAAACATTTGGAGGTTTTTTCATATAATTATTTCTCCTGTAATATTTTGAGCACCTTATTAACATGTTGAACATGATCCTTCCAAGACATGTTGTAGATTAGTATATCATCAAGAAATACTAACACAAATTTTGTAAGAAAGGGTTTGAAAATGGAATTCATCAACCCTTGAAATGTAGAAGGTGCATTTGTAAAGCCAAAAGGCATGACCAAAAATTCATAATGACCCTCATGAGTTCGAAATTCTCTTTTTGGAATATCTTCAGTCTTCATTCTAATTTGATGATATCATGAACAAAGATTCAACTTGGTAAAATAAATTTCTCCATGTAATTCATCCAATAATTCATGAATCATAGGAATGTGAAATTTCTCTTTGATAGTGAGCTTATTGATCTCCCTATAATACAGACACATGCACCATGACCCATCCTTCTTGTGCACCAATACTACTGCAGAAGAGAAAGAACTTTGATTAGGTTTAATTATACTAACCTCTAACATTTCTGCAATCATATGATTAATTTCTCTCTTTTGGACATAAGGATATATGTAAGGCCTGATGTTTGGAGGAACACTTCTTACAATCAAATGAATAGCATGATCATGATCACGAATAGGTGGGAGTTCTTTGGGAATTTCAAACACCTTGGAATGATTGGCCAAGACTTTTTGGAGATATGGAGAAATATATTATTTTGATTTTGGAACTTCTTGTGAGCATAATTGTGCAATTACACCTCATTTTTCTTTCTTCAGAATTTTTTCCTTGACATTGGAGCTTATTATATTTCTCGTCTTCCATGCGATACCTTATAATTCAACTTCCTTTCCTTCTGAAAAATATTTCAAGAAAGGTTCTTGAAAATTAAAAGCTATCATCCCCAAAGATTGTAACCATTGTACTCCTAGTACAACATCAACACCTCCCATTGGAATGGAAATCATTGGAATATTCAATACATATTCCACCATGGTTAGCTTGATATTATGGAAGTTTCTAAAGAAATTTATAGTTCCTCCATTTACAACTATCACTTGACACTTTGGTGCTGGGTATAGGAAGAAATTCAATTCCTTGGATACCTTACAATGAATAAAATTATGGGTACTACCTGAATCAATAAACACTATTACATTTTTCTTATTGATATGTCCTTCTATCTTGAGATTTTGAGGATTGGTAATTCTTGCCAATGCATTACAAGATATTTTCAGGTTCAATTTTTATTTCTCTAGGGTTGGTTCCTAGTGTATATCCTCTTCTTTTGAAGTTTCTTGTTCATTTTCATCCTCTTATTCAAAATCTATGTAAAATAGTTTCTTGTCACCACACTTATGACATTTAGTGTATTTTCTATCAAAACTGTAGCAAAGCCATTTTTCTCTTTTTTCTTCCAATTTTTGTGGTGTAAACCTTCTAGGTTGTGGAAGTCTAGGAGTAGCAACACTTCCATATTTATAGATGTGAGTGGTAGACTTCCTTGTCACCATAATTTTACTTTCATTTTTTCTTGCTAACCTGAATGCCTTCCCCAATGAATCAGGTTCCCAAAGGTGAACCTCATGTTGGATGTTATCCTTTAAAGTACCTATGAAGACATCAATCTTATGTTCCTCTAGAATATTATTTACCTATATATTAAAATTTTGGAAGTCCTCAACTTGCTCTACCATTGAACCCTTTTATTCAAGATTTATCGATTCTCTAAAGAAGGCGTTGCTCTTTGTATCCTCATAATGTGCTTTCATTCCTCCATGAAAATTGACCAAGTGACAATTTTATTACAAGAACAAAGTAATCGATACCATAAAAATGCATTTTTTTCTAAATATAAGGTTGAAATGCGTAGCTTTTGTGTGTTTTCCACATTATGGAAATAAAAATATGGGGACTACAGGGCAACAACAATAACAATAAGGGGGCTACACTAACAACAATAAGGGACTACATCAGTATTATAGGGACGTAACACTAATAAGGTAAACACATGCCTTAAGTCATCCTTGTTCTAACATTTTTGTTGATGTTTACCTTCAAGGAAAGTTACAACAACTTTCGTAGAAAATTCTCGTCTTTAAGCCTGGGACTTGTTACGAAAGTACCTAGTTTACTGAAGTTTTGTACCTTCTTCTTCCTCTTATCACATCCAAAAAACTTTTATCATCCTATACATGCATGTGTTAATAACATAATCCATAATATAGTCCAAAAATATGTAATATTACCCTATCTATGGAGCAGCATCATCAAAATCAGTAGTGAATTTCAAACCCCTTTGAGAAATTTCATCTTGAATCATCTACATTTGTACTTCTAGGTCTATGGCCTGACCTTGTAGCTTCTTCATTTCTTCTTGTAGCCACCTATTTCTCCTGAAAATATGCTTCATAATTATATGTAGAGGCAGTGTCCTCTTTAGCATCATCCTTGAATTATCTTCCATTTCATTGAAAAAATCTAGTTTCTTTCTCATTTCTTTTGTGAAATCTTCCATCTCCAACTTTGTTTCTAGAACCTTTGTCCTAGATTCACTTATTTGTTCTTGTAGAAGCTCCATCTCAGTCTTCTCTACAACTTGCTCTTTACCTTTCCTTATCTTAATTGACTCCACTTTTTCTGAAGCTAATTGTGATATCTCCTCCAATGGAAACTTCTCCTTTTATATTTTCTCAGGCATCATTTTAGGCATCTTTCCCTTGGAATATTGTGACCTAGTGAATGACTTTCTAGTTTTAAAGATAAACCTTGAGCCTTCTTTTGAAAATTCCAATTTCTTAGCCATTTTTTTTTCTTTTTGGTCTCTGCCTCCTTTACTTCAACAGGCTTTACAATAGGACTCTGTTCAATTTCAATTTCCTCTAGGATGTCTACTAACTTGCCTCTTCCCTATGTTTGACTTCTAGTGAGCCTCCTATGGGTCCTTGTATATATTTTTATTTGACTACTGGTATACGTCTTCTTTGGCAACACATACTGTTAGGTCTTCGTAGTTTGCAAGATTGGCAAGAACAAACGCTACAGAGCCAACATCAAAACCACTTTGGAATCTTAAGATCTAGCCCTCCTAGATTCAGAGAGGGATCTCACTATATAAGTGTTTTTCAAAGATATGATCTTTAAGGCTTATGATATGATATTAGGCTAGTTATAAAGCATAAGGTTTTTTGTTTGTTTGGTTGGGATGAATATCATTAAAATGAAGAAAGTATTTTTGAGGGGTGAAGGTGTGAGTAGGTTGAAAATGGTTTAGCTGATAAGATAGGTAAGAAACAGTGTCAATCCATTGGGCTATGGAGTCATAAAAGGATTTAATTGTACAGAAAGTTTCAAGAGTGATATATGGGGCAAGTCATCTAAGTCAATAGATCTCTTCAAGTTGATTTATGGTATGAAGCATTAAGAAGCGGTGAAAGAAGAAAACATATAAGAAAAAAAGGGGCAGCTTAAGATCAAGTAAGGACTTTTAACCTAGCCTGATTTCAGCATACTCAAAGGAAAACAAAGAATAGCTAAAGATCAAATAAGGACTTTTAACCTAGTCCGCTTTCAGCATATTCCAAAAGAAAACATTCAATATATACAAAGAATAGCCTAAGATCAAGTAAGGACTTTTAACCTAGCCTTCTTTCAGCATATTCAAAGGAAAACATTCAAGATTAACATGAAAAGTAGTCTAAGATCAAGTAAGGACTTTTAACCTAGCCTGATTTTGACATACTTTCAAGGGATCTTTTCAAAGCAACTATTGGAGAAGAAACTAGAGGACATGGCTAACCATAAACTTCTCTAATTCAACTTTAGTTAGAAAAATTTGTAAGAACATCCAAGGATAGAATCTCAAGTTTTACTCAGCAAGACAAGGAATCACCAACATTCCTTGACTGATCACACTCTTATTGAATTATCCTCAAATACACAATTAGAAGAAAACATAAGGATAAAGATTTATCAGTGAGATTTAGGGTACTTGAAAGTAAATCCTAATCTATATTTTTTTTTCTTTATCAGAGAAAAATGGACAGAATGGAAAACATGAGGAAAATAACAATTTACAATAAGAAAAACATCACCATTAACATAGACCAGGATCCCATAAATCAGCTTGTATTTGATGTTCAAACCAGTTACAATATTCAAGTCCAGTGGGTCTTTACAGCTTCAAACTTCTCATCTCAGCTTCTGTTTCTTCTATTACAAAACAAAGCTTCAACAGCCTCAATAGCTATTTACACTTAATGAGTATTCAAAGACCAACCCCAATACTCTCTTCTAGAGAAGTATTTATAGAATAATGAGGAGGTGGAGTGAAAGCAAGGTCTTTATGTTCAATTAATATAGAGTAAATGCTTCTCGGCCTTTGAAGGGTGAAATGGAGAAGTTTTCAAATGTTTTAACTCTTTTAATTGATTGTTACATTAAATTTCATCAACTTTTGTCACTTTTGTTGAATTTGGAGGCTTTTGGTAGGCTGGCAATTAATTCTGAGCTGTCTTTAGAAATAACTCTGACTGTGTAATTAATATGCACTCTCTTAGGTGAAATCAACTGGGAGGTGGCATTTAGAGGGTTCCTTTACTGATCTGCCTGTCTTAATACTTCAAAACACTGTTTTAACTTTGATTCTACTTTATGCCTTTATAATCATCTTCTGAGCCTTTAAACTATATCTACTGACTGTATCCACTGATTTGGCTTTAGTCCTCTATCTGTTGCCCTTTTCAGCTAAATTAGGCTTTGGTGCCTCTAAGCCTTTTTCTTTAACTATCTTTAATCATGCTTTACCTTTAACTCTAGGGTTAAGCTATTTTAATCTTCAACCTTATGCATTAATCCCTTAATTTTTAAGCCCAAACCTTCAATTCCTCAATCTTTGTTTCTTCGTTGTGTGTGCAGGTGGCTTTGGTGCTTGGGAGGGTTCAACCATGTAACCAGTGCTCATACAACATGGATCAACTATGAAATTATGACTGGTAGTCTCCTTTTGTGCAATTTTTTACCTCTGTTTGGACCATGGGGGTCCATATCTTCTGGCCCTGCCCTTTAATGAACTATGGGGGGGGGGGGGTGGTTCGGCCTTAAAAGCACCATAAAAACCTACAAAAACCACAAAACATGTTATAAAAACCTGCAAGGGAGGGAAATACTACATGTTGGGGCTGTCAGAGGTAGAGGAATAGTGCAGAGGGGGTGAATATGCAAGCGGAAGATGTTTTATGAAGAAAACCGGAAAAAATCCAGTTTAAAACTATATTTGGCATGAATTTGGGCAAAGTGGTTTTCGAAATACCACTGGTGGTTTTCACGTGACCTTTAGGAAGTAAATGGTTTTTCCCATAGGGAACATGATCCAATTAAAAGGAGACGCGTGGCCCTTCTAATACTAGTGGTTCCGCGCGATGTTTTTTTGTTAAATTTCAGACGCAAAACTTATGCAATATGCAATATCGACCGTCGGATGAAGAGGGAAAGATCCAACAGTCGAGAGAGAACATGATGGAAAGGTGCGCGAGAAGAATTTATGGTGGGAGATAGGTGGTAGCGGAATATTGGTGGAGCGTTTGAACTGTGGGGATAAGTGGGTCCGGAGGGGTTGAGTGTCGGGATGAATGAGGGTCGTTGGATCATACAGATCGACGGCGGAGATAGTTGTGGAGGGTGAAGGAATATATAGGGGCTTGGTGATCAATGGATAGGAGGAGCGGTGATGACCGTTGATCTATATAGATCTACGGTGGAGGTTGCATGATGGAGTGATAAGGTGGGGATAAGAAAAAATAAGGGAAGGAAGGAAGGGATGGCAGGGTGAATTACCTCCATCAGATCTCCAAGATCGATGGTGGAGATCTCTTGTTGGGAGGGTAATTAAAGACAAGGGAGGAAGAGCTAGAAGGAAAGGGGCGAGATAGGTCCGGTGGAAGAGTAAGGGACCAGGGGCTAGGAGAAAAGGGTTGGGGCTAAAGGTTTTAGGCACCCGATTGTAGGGCGAGGTCATATGACTGAAAAAGGCCAAGGTTTTAAGCCCTGAGGGGCTTAAAGCCTTTTTTGTTAATAAAAGCGGAAAAGTGGGTTTTAATAGTTTTTCCAAGTCTCGATAGCTAAAAGGAAGGCTTTTTAAACCATAAAAAATGGTTTTATAGCCATAAAAGGGGATTTTTTTATGAAATGGAAGGTAATTTTGAAGGTTTTTTAGGATGATGAGGGTACAATGAGAAGGAGGAAAAGGGGTTTTTCAGAGGAAAATGGAGGATGAATAAGGGCTAAAAATGAATAAAAATAGGTTTAGAAAATGATGGAAAAATTCCTAAAAATAGTCTTTTTGGATATCAGCATGGCTTCTTGGTGGATTTTCTCAATGAAACAGTAGTGAAGATTACTTTTTGAGTTTAGGAAGCACAAGAAGGCTTTAGGAATAAGCAGTTTTGTATGAAAACAATCTGTTGAAGGCTTAGGACATGTTTTAGCCATCATTTTCTTTGACAAAAATTTATTGATGGCTAACAGTGGCTCCACTGGGGGATGGTAGCTCCTTGGAGGTGTCAAGAACTTTAGAAATTTATCTCTAGGATGCATACCTGTGCCTTAATCCATTGACAACCTGCTTCTTCTGTGATCATGCTGATTAGAAAATATGATCAATATTTCATATTAAAAAATAAATTACTCCCAATATTTCTACTTACACAGCCTACATTTCCTAACATTTTTTCTTTATAAGATGCACTTGAACTTGCAAACCTTAAACATCAGTATTTTATTCTTTTGAAAGTAGGAAAAAATAATCTAAATCTACCCTTGTTTCTTCCATGAGTTCAGATTAGACTCTTGAAATCATAAATTTTCTACCTAACCTACTATCTGCCAGGATTACACTATCTGGAAAATTTTATTCTCTATTTTCTAAAACAAAAATTGAAACACAGTCAAATCCAGATTAGACTGTCTCATCTTCCATGGTGTCTATGGCTATATGTAGAAGCTGCACATAGACTTTATTTGCAGAAATAAAAACAAGAATGTGAAGGCTTCAGATCTAAAAAATAAAAGACATCCTTCTCTCTTTCTATCAGCTCTGATTTTGAGATTTTAGAGTTGTTCTCTTTTCTTTTGGTTCACATTTTGAGCATGTTAGAACCAATTCTTCATCATACTTTATAGGTTCAGTTTTTAAGCCTTTTTGAACCACTTTTTCTATCCTAATCTAATATACTGATAAGCCAAGATTAAATTGTTTGGCTAATTTGATTCGCTAACCTATCAACAACAAATTTAAATCTCTCTAGTCATGATTAGGTTGTATGACTAAATAGCAGTGCTCTTTTGGTAGTGGCATTTAAGCTTGCACACTTTCAGAATTTTTCTTTTTAGATATGGGGTTGTACCTTTCTTCTTTTATATTCTTCCCTCTTTTTCTCTTTTTCTATTTTTTTGTGATTTTTTTTTTCTAAATTGTAAAGCAGTGATATATACAATGAACATAAAGTTCTGAAACTAAGATATCAAGTAACAGAAGTAATGTTTGAGCATCCTGCCATTGACAGGACCTCCAAAAAATTCAATTCCATCTAATTCTTGATGAAAGAATGCATTGTTCCCAATATCAGATTGAATAAGATAAGGGCCTTGCCATAAATTATCAAATTTTCCATTTTTACCCTTATCTTCTCTCCTTGAATCCCATTTTAAGACTTTATCACCAATTTTAAAATCACTTGCCTTGGTTCATTTGTCAAACAGATTCTTGATATTTTCTTTTATTTGTTGTGCTCTGATGTATACCTCCTCCTTGGTTTGTTGTAGATGTATAGTCTAATTTATTCTTCTTGTCATATCATTATCTTTATAATGTACTTCTAGGATCAGCTTGATGACTGGCACTCCTAAATTGGTTGGAAATATTGCATCTGTTCCAAAAAATAGCTGGTAAGGAGACATCCCAATTGAATTTTTAACTGTCAATCTATCTTCCCATAATGCATGTACTAGCTTATTGTGCCATGTATTCTTATTATCTTCCAGAAACTTCTTGATAATGTTTACCAAACTTTTATTTGATGATTCTGCCAACTCATTACTTTGAGGGTGATAAGTTGTGGAATGACCCAATATAATCTGATATTTATGACAGAATTTAACCATCTTTTTAGATCCAAATGCAGCAACATTGTCAGTTATGATCTTCCTAGGACACCCAAATCTGGATAGTATATGGTTTTCAAGGAATGAAATGATGACTGAATCTGTGGCATTCCTAGATGGGATGGCTTCTATCCATTTGGTAAAATAGTATGTTGCTGTGAGAATCCGTTTATGTTGGGAAGATGAGGCAGGATGGATTTTGCCAATGAAGTCTAGACCCAATTGTTGAAAAGGAGCTTCAACAGTGATTGGTTGCAGAGGTAAAGGAAGCAGTTTTCTTTTGCCTTCAAAAATTTGGCATTTTTTACAGCCAGTAATCATCTTGTGGACATCTTAAAAGAGGGTGGGCCAGTAGTAACCAGCTCTAAGGATTTTGTTAGCAGTTGACTTCTAGTAGAGGTGGCCTCCACATTCTCCTTCATGAAACTCATGCTTGATATTTTCTGCATCATTCTCAGGAAAACATTTAAGAAATAATCCACTAGAATTTTTCCAATATAAACATTTATCTAAAATGTAGTAATTTACAGCTTTCAACTTTAAGAATCTTGCCTTTGTTTTAGACAACCCAGGAGGGACATTAAGATTGAGAAAAAAATACAAAATATCAGCACACCAAGATGAATTTAGAAAATGATCTTCAATAATTGGAGTTGAAAAATCCTCCTGTTCATCTAATGCATTAAACTTGTTTATATCAAGAGCTTGAAAGTTGGATTCATACATAAGTTTTGCTAGTCCTTGACCTTTAATGACCTTAGTGGATTTGATTTCCAAATCATATTCTAAAATCACAACTATCCACTTTCCTCTTTTGCCATTTGGATATTGGGTCAAAATGTCTTTTACAACTGAATGAGGCACAAATGCTATGATGTGGGAGTGTAAAATATAAACTCTGAAGTCCTTTAAGGCTTTGACTAAGGAAAAGGCTTGTTTTTCCATTATATTGTACTTCAAAGGTGCATCTCTTAATGCCTTGCTGAAAAATACAATTGACTGCTCTTATCCATTCATGTTTTTCTATAATAGGATAGCAGCTACTGTATGTTCTAATGCAAATGAAAAAATGAAGAAATCTTTTGTAAAATTAGGACTAATGAGAACTGGTTTTTTGGTAAGTGCTTGTTTTACTAGCTTAAATGATTTATTTGCTTCTAAGGTCCACTTAACTCCTCCTTTTTTAAGCATATTTGTCATGTTTCTAATGAGTTCAACTAGATTGGATATGATCCTTCTCAAGAAATTAATCTTTCCAATGAAAGATTGAAGTTCCTTGATGTTTCTAGGATGGTTGATTTGCAATATACCATCAATTCTCTTTGGATCTATTCTTATTCCTTCTTCAGATATGATATTTCCAAGAAGCTTACATTCTTGGAGGCCAAATAATGTTTTCTTTGGATTTAAGAACAATCCAAATTTTTTGCATTTTTCAAAGACTTTTCTCAAGTGTATCAGGTGTTCTTCATCTATTTTAGAATAGATAGTAATGTCATCTAAGTAAATCACTATGAAGTAACCTATTTCTTCCGAAAATGCAATATCCATGGCTCTCTGAAATGTGGCACCAAAATTCATTAAACCAAAAGGAATTTTCAAATACATGAAAGTACCCCAAGGTGTAGTAAAGGCTGTTTTAAGTTGATCATCAGGATGTAACAATATTTGATTGTAACCTGAGAAGCCATCTAGCAAAGAAATTCTTCTAGAACCAACTACCCTTTGTAAAATATGATCAATTTTGGGCAAGGGATAATTTTCCTTTAATGAGGCTTTGTTTAATTTTCTAAAATCAATGCAAAGCCTTATTTCTCCTGTTTTCTTCCTAACAAATACAAGATTAGACACCCATTCTGAGTATCTAACAGGTACTATAATTCCAGCATCATACATTTTTCTAATTTCTTTCTCTACCAGAGGTAATTGAACAGGGTTAATTCTGCACAATTTTTGTTTAAAAGGTTTCTGGTTTTCTTTGAGGGGTATCTTATGCTGGATTATTGCTGTATCATATGATTTCAGATCTTCATAACTCCATGCAAACACATCAGAAAATTCTTTAAAAAGCTCAATATATTTCAGTTTAATGTGAGCTGGCAGTGTCTTGGATAATTTAATCACTTTGGGATTTTCCTCATTGCCTATGTTGCTTTCTTCCACTTCAGTTTCAATAGGTTCCAGTTTTGGCTTTTTAGCAGCATCATTCAATTCAAACAATTCATCTAATGGGACCAGTCCTCTTGGCAGGCTGTGATCTTTAGATCGCAACACTTCTAAGTCTTCATCTTCTAAATCTATGCTCTTTTCTTTCATATGTTTGGGTTCATTAGTTAACAGATTTATTTCAGCAATTTCTGGAGACTTTTCTTCTTCAACAAGTAAGTTTTCTTCAATAGGACATTCTTGTTCATAATTTGAATATGAGTTTGATGTTTCAAATTCATTTTTGGACTGTAGGAAGTTTTCTATTTGTTTATCTCCATAAAAAACTTGCCAGTATTTTTCATTATCCGGGACAGCTGGTCTATATTTGACTTGGGTGGTGCATTGCTTGGTTTCATAAGGTGTAAGACAAGTCCTCGCAGAAAAAATGTAATCCATTGGCAAGGATATTTTGGTTTCTTGGGACAAAGATAAGTTGGAATTCATGAAAATTTTTTAACAAATCCATGGCATCATCTCTATAGGCTCTAATTCTGGGATGATTGGCACTATATTCCTCATTTACTTTCCTAATTATCAATTCTACATCTCCATGAACTTTTATTCTTTTGGCCCCTAATTTTTTCAATAAATGCAGGCCTAAAATGAGAGCCTCATACTCTGCTATGTTATTGGTACATTGAAAGTTTAATCTAAAGGAATGTCCC
Organism: Pinus albicaulis; assembly: GCA_034641835.2. Classification (NCBI taxonomy): domain Eukaryota; kingdom Viridiplantae; phylum Streptophyta; class Pinopsida; order Pinales; family Pinaceae; genus Pinus; species Pinus albicaulis. The sequence goes on along the minus strand of CM076571.1, from coordinate 711,253,200 downwards.
TCAACATGATTTGTTTCAGTGTTATGCACCCATATGCCTGCTCCTGCACCATCTTTAGAGTAAGATCCATCAAAACTCATACTCCAAAAAGGATTGTTTTCAGATTTTTCATTTATTTCATTGTTTTCCTCTCTATTTAGTTTATTATAGCAGTTATTATGATGTTCCTATGGGTTTGCACTATGTTGAATTTTTTTTTCTTCTTCAAGATTTTCAGTGTTTTGAGGATTTGTTCTTTGATTTCCATGATCTGCACTAGATATACGACGGATTTGGACCTTAGGATCTATGATTTGTTTGCTGTAATTTCTTGAGTTTGAAAACTGATTTTTAGTTTTCTCATCATTTTCTTCTTCATTTATGGTTTCCCCTATGTTTGAATGTGGAGTGATTACTACATGGGCTGATGTTTCATTAATTAACTCTTGCTCATTAGGATTATCATCATTGTAAAGAATAAATGATTCAAGGTTAGTGTGTATGGAATAAAGAGGAGAATTCATTGGTCTTTCTTGGTTACTCACCATATATTTCATGTGTGTTTCCCTATAGAGTCTTCTAGGTTGACTGAAGACAGGGATGGTGGCATAAGTCATATCCATTTGCATAGTGCCTTGTAACTTAGCACCCCATGATCTTGAAAGAAGCATGCCAAATTTTGGGGGCATATCAGCCACTACAATGTCCATCACTAAAATTTTGGCTGGGATTTGAGCTAAGTTAAAATAAAGATCTTTTATAAGTCCTAGGCATCTTACTCTACTTGAATCAAAGGAATATAAATCCTTATATGGTCTAGTTACCTCAAGGCCTAGTTTTTCCATGATTACATTAGGCATAAGGTTATGTGATGCCCCTGAATCAAGCATGGAATTGTGAAAAATGTTAGCATGGATGTTCAAACTGATGTAGAATGGAGGGGTTGTTCCTTCTTGAAATTTACCTTCAATTTTAGGACCAAACAGAAGCTCTGGTGTATCATCATTTAAGTTAACTGTGTCATGAACATCTTCTATGTTCAAAGCTTTCAAAATTTGACCTCTATATACATTTTGAGTGACTAACTCAGTAAGTGGGACATAGATTTTGATTTTGGAAATTTCATTTTCTAAACTAAAAGGAATCTGATTTTTTAAAGGGTTTGATTCAGCCTTGCTAGTCACTCCTTGTTCAGCAAAATCAGCTTGTTGATTTCTAGTATTTATAATAGTCAAAATGGTTTTTCCAGGAGCATTAGCCGAAATACTAGTTCTGCCAGATTCACCACTGTGTTTTTCATTGGTTTGGGTGTTTTTTTCTTTGCTTAAATCAGAACTTACAACCACTGTTTTATAATTTTCAGCTATATTTTTGGAAGCATTTTCAGGGTTGTTTTTGGCAGATTTATCAAAGGTTTTGTTCCTGGGAGTTTCTTGATTCTTTTTACTTCTTAGGTCATATTCTATGGGTTATCCTATGATGCAATTTTCAAAGTCTGGTTCATAGTATTCATTCTCTGGTCTTGTATCATCATAGGGTGTGTATAGACCTTGTTTTCTTTCATAAATGGAATCAGAACCTTCACTACTTACTCCTAACATGTTTATGTGCTCATCCTCTGTTTGTTCATTTGTTTCTTCATCCTCATTAGCATAATTTTCTTGGAATGGAGGTCTGATATACTGATCAGCTTCTCTTTGTCTGTTATGAGGTTGATTTCTCCTAAAGTTCTGATTTTGGTTCTGGGGCTAATTTCTGTTTTGAGGGGCTGATTGATTTTCTCTAGTTTGAGCTCTCTCAAGCATGCTCATCCTCTCCATTATCTTTTCCATCATTCTTTCTAGTTTTTATTCAAATGTGGAAGGTGCAGTATCTTCCCTATAGGATACCCTCTTCTCAGTTTTCATTCTGTCTCTCTTCTCAATCAGATTTGTCTCCACACTAAAAGCTCCCTTCTGCATGTCTTCTAAATTTAAGGGATCCCTTTCTCTTAGCTGATAAGCCATTTTAGGATCAAATCCTTCACGGAATTTGGCCAAATATGAGCCTTGTGGAGGTTTCAAATCTGGGGGAAGTGCATTATAAACACTATTAATTCTAGTGAAATAATCTTGCACACTTTCCCCAACATTTCTTTTGAGGTTGTTATAATCTGAAATTATTTGAAGAGGGTTCTTCCCAACTTGCCATTTTTTTATGAATGTTTGATGGAAAGCTTGGAGATCATTAATACTATGAGGTGTTAAGCCTTTAAACCACTTTCTTGCTTCTCCCCCTAAACTTTGAGAAAATAATCTAAGTTTAATGGTCTCATCATCTATCTCATTTCTATCAAAATAGTAATTCATCTTATCCACATGTATTTGAGCGGTAATAGTACCACTAGCATCATATGATGGAATCTTGGACTGATAGTATTGTGGAAAATTGGCTAATGTTAAAGGAAGGACTAAAGGAGCATACCATGCTGCCATGATAGGAGGTTGCGGAAAAAATGGGGGATTACAAGTGGAGGGTTTATGAAAGGAGGAGGAGGATGGAATGGAGTATTTTGAATAGTGGGTGTATGGATAACAGTAGTACTTGGACCAGCAAAAGACTGTTGAGCAGATATAGGATGAGAAAAAATAAAGTTGTGAATGAAATTAAGGTCAGGTAAAGTGGTTTCTCTACTACCAGGATGTTCACCACTATATTGGGGAGACTCAAAGTCTATTTGATCTATATCATCAAGTTACCTAGTTCTGAATGGGTTTCTTAAGTCAACTTGTGTATTTTGCAGAGCTAAGAGATTTTCAGGGACAGAATTAGCTCTATGAATTGGTCTGACAATAGTTGGATTCTTGGATTTAGGAGATTTCCTAAGGATAATTTATGGATTATCAACTATCTTAGGAGGGTTTGGGTCTGGAAACGCTCTAGTATGAATTCTTCTAGAAGCCACTATGTAGTGCTTTTAGATCCAATGATAAGAAAAGTTTTAGCCAAATATGACAGTCTCTAAGAGGCTAACTAATCTGTTTCAAAGAAAACTCAATCCTCAAAATCTTCTTAGCTAGTTTTCTATGATGTTATGGTAAATGTTTTCCCAGTGGAGTCTTAGGAAAGACCAAAGGGGTCAGAAGGCATACTGAATACCATTGGAGGCACGAGGTGAAGGATTTTTACTTGTTTTCAAGGTTTGGTTGTTGTTCACCATCAAAAATCAATAATACCAGTCTTGGTGACACTTGATTCATTTAAAAATAGGGGTTAGTTTAGTTGTGAAGTTATCTATTACTCAATAATGTTCCCCAGTATGGTCACCACTCTATTAGGTCTCTGTAGTTTGCAAGATTTGCAAGAACAAACGCTGCAGAGCCAATATCAAAACCACTTTGGAATCTTAGGATCTAGCCCTCCTAGTTTTAAAGAGGGATCTCTCTATATAAGTGTTTTTCAAAGATATGATCTCTAAGGCTTATGATATGATATTAGGCTAGTTATAAAGTACAAGGGTTTTTGTTTGTTTGGTTGGGATGAATATCATTAAAATGAAGGAATTTTTTTTTAGGGGTGAAGGTGCGAGTAGGTTGAAAATGGTTCAGCTGATAAGATAGGTAAGAAACATTGTTAATCCATTGGGCTATGGAGTCATAAAAGGATTTAATTGTACAGCAAGTTTCAAGAGTGGTCTATGGGGCAAGTCATCTATGTCAATAGATCTCTTCAAGTTGATTTATGGTATGAAACATTAAGAAGTGGTGAAAAAAGAAAACATATAAGAAAACAAATGGAAACTTAAGATCAAGTAAGGACTTTTAACCTAGCCTTCTTTCAACATACTCAAAGGAAAACAAAGAATAGCTTAAGATCAAATAAGGACTTTTAACCTAGTCTTCTTTCAGCATATTCCCAAAGAAAACATTCAAGATAAACAAATAATAGCCTAAGATCAAGTAAGGAATTTTAACCTAGCCTGCTTTTAGCATATTCAAAGGAAAACATTCAAGATTAACATAAAAAGTAGTCTAAGATCAAGTAATGAATTTTAACCTAGCCTGATTTTGACATACTTTCAAGGGATATTTTCAAAGCAACTGTTGGAGAAGAAACTAGAGGACAGGGCTAACCATAAACTTCTCTAATTCAACTTTAGTTAGCAAAATTTGTAAGAAAATCCAAGGACAAAATCTCAAGTTTTACTCAGCAAGACAAGGACTCACCAACATTCCTTGACTGGTCACACTCTTATTGAATTATCCTCAAATACAAAATTAGCAGAAAACATAGAGATAAATATTTATCAGTGAGATTTAGGGTACTTGACAGTAAATCCTAATCTATATTTGCTGTTCTTTATCAGATAAAAATGGACATAATGGAAAACATGAGAAAAATAACAATTTACAATAAGAAAAACATCACCATTGACATAGACCAGGATCCCATAAATCAGCTTGTATTTGATGTTCAAACCAGTTACAATCTTCAAGTCCAGTGGGTCTTTACAGCTTCAAACTTCTCATCTCAACTTATCTTTCTTCTATTACAAAACAGAGCTTTAGCAGCCTCAATAGCTATTTACACTTAATGAGTATTCAAAGACCAACCCCAACACTCTCTTCTATAGAAGTATTTATAGAATAATGAGGATGTGGAGTGAAAGAAAGGTGTATATGTTCAATTAATACAGAGTAAATGATTCTTGGCCTTTGAAGGGCCAAATGGAGAAGTTTTCAAATGTTTTAACTTTGCTAACTGATTATTACATTAAATTTCATCAACTTTAGTCACTTTTGTTGACTTTGGAGGCTTTTGGTAGGCTGGCAATTAATTATGAGTTGTCTTTAGAAATATCTCTGACTGTGTAATTAATATGCACTCTTTTAGGTGAAATCAGCTGGCAGGTGGCATTTTGAGGAGTAATAGCCTAAATGATGTGGAATTTGGAGGGTTCCTTTACTGATCTGCCTGTCTTAATACTTTAAAACACTGTTTTAACTTTGATTCTGTTTTATGCCTTTATAATCATCTTCTGAACCTTTAAAATGTATCTGCTGATTGTATCCACTGATTTGGCTTTAGTCCTCTATCTTTTTCCCTTTTCAACTGAAAGGCTTTGGTGCCTTTAAGCCTTTTCCTTTAATTATCTTTAATCGTTCTTTACCTTTAACTGCAGGGTTAAGCTCTTTTAATCTTCAAGCTTTATGTATTTTAACCCTCATCCTGTGTTTTTTCCTTTAAACTATAAGATTATTCCTTTAATCTTAAACCTTATGCCTTAATCCCTTAATTTTTAAGCCCAAACCTTCAATTCCTCAATCTTTGTTTCTTTGTTGTGTGTGCAGGTGGCTTTGGTGCTTGGGAGGGTTTGACCATGTAACCAATGCTCATACAACACAGATCAACTATGAAATTATGACTGGAAGTATCCTTTTGTGCGATTTTTTACCTCTGTTTGGACCACGGGGGTCAATATCTTCTGGCCCTGCCCTTTACTGAATTGTGGGGGGGGTTTCGGCCTTAAAACCACCATAAAAACCAAAAAAAACCACAAAACATGTTATAAAAACCTGCGAGGGAGGGAAATACTGCATGTTGAGGCTGTCGGAGGTAGAGGACCAGTGCAGAAGGGGTGAATATGCAGGTGGAAGAGATTTTGTGAAGAAAACATGCGAAAATCCTGTTTAAAACTGTATTTGGTGCGAATTTGGGGAAAGTGGTTTTCGAGATACTGCTGGTGGTTTTCGCGTGACCCTTGGGCGGTAAACAGTTTTGCCAAGAAGGAACGTGATCCAATTAAAAGGAGATGCATGGCCCTTTTAATACCAGTAGTTTTGAGCGATGTTCGTTTGTTAAATTTGAGACGCAAGACTTATGCGATATGCAATATGGACTGTCAGATGAAGAGGGACAAATCCAATGGTCAGGAGAGAATGCGATGGAAAGGTGTGGGAGCGGAAGCTATGGTGGAAGACAGTTGGCAGTGGAAGATCGGTGGAGCGTTTGAACAATGGGGTTAAGTGGGTCCGAACGGGTTGAGTGCTGGGACGAACGTGCAGATAGTTGCGAAGCGTGGAGGAATATATAGGGGCCGAGCAATCAATGGATAGGAGGAGCGGTGACAACCATTGATCTATATAGATCTACGATGGAGGTTGCATGATGGAATGATAAGGCGGGGATAAGAAAAAATAAGGGAAGGAAGTGATGGCAGGGTGAATTACTGCCATCAGATCTCTCGGATCGACGGTGAAGATTTGTCGTTGGGAGGGTACATAAAGACAAGGGAGAAAGAGCTAGAAGGAAAGGGGCAAGATAGGTTCGGTGGAAGAGTAAGGGACCGGGGGCTAGGGGAAAAGGGTCGAGGCTAAAGGTTTTAGGCACCTGGTTGCAGGGCCAGGTCATATGACTAAAAAAGGCCAAGGTTTTAAGCCCTGAGGGGCTTAAAGCTTATTTTGTTAATAAAAGCGGAAAAGTGGGTTTAATGGTTTTTACAAGTCCCGATAGCTAAAAGGAAGGGTTTTTAAACCATAACAAAGGGTTTTATAGCCATAAAAGGGGATATTTTATGAAATGGAAGGTAATTTTGAAGGTTTTTTAGGATGATGAGGGTATAATGAGAAGGAGGAAAAGGTGTTTTTCATAGGAAAATGAAGGATGAATAAGGGCTAAAAATGAATAAAAATAGGTTTAGAAAATGATGGAAAAATGCCTAAAAATAGTCTTTTTGGATATCAGCATGGCTTCTTGGTGGATTTTCTCAATGAAACAACAGTGAATATTAATTTTTGAGTTTAGGCAACACAAGAAGGCTTCAAGAATGAGCATTTTTGTATGAAAAAAATCTCTTGAAGGCTCAGGACCTGTTTTAGCCATCATTTTCTCTGACAAAAATTTACTGATAGCTAACACATTCTTCTGCACTTTTTCAACTTCCAGCTCCATAGGCTGCATCTCTGCTTCATGGTCAACCATAGGTTCTGCTTCAAATTTCTTGTCTTTCCCAGGTGTATTAGACTTGGATCTTGCTGTTTTCCCATGAGTAAGGACATAAACCTCATAGCCACTCAGAAACAAGAATGCAGACAAATCTCTTTTTAGCTTTTTTAATTATTCAAGTACCAACAATTTGATAAGAGCATGTTGAAAGATGAAGGTATCACTAGTTTCAAGTTTGGCCTAAAGATTGTCTACCTTTTTTCTCAAACTCCTAAACAAATAAAAAGGCAGATCCAGGGGTTACTTACCTATGAAGTGTAGCACTAATTTGAAATGGTATTGAGAAATCATATGGAATATACCTTGACAGGTGAAATATTTATGAATCACCATTACGAACTTGGAAAAAATCTCCTTAAGATATATTCTAGAGATACCTGAAGTCATATCAATGCCTTTATGCTCCTCTTTCAAACATTCATCAAAATTCTGTAGTTTTAATTTATTTACCTTGAACCCTAAATCCCCTGATCTTGGGATATGAGTATGTTGTACAATTGTGTCAGGAGATACATTAAAATTCAAAATTCCCACCTTTGACCCTGTTCCTGTAAAATTGGTAGCAAAATCCTTTGAAAATTGTGCATGGTATCCCTACAATTTTTGAAAAAATTGAAGGCAGCCCACACTAGCAAATGCCTGTGAGAAGGCAGGGTCTTCCTCAAGCAACCTCATTCCCATGGGATCATACCTAACAAAAACTCCACCTATATACTTCTTCTTTTGTGATGCGAATGCTTCAAATTTTCATGATCATCTCCTTCCATGACACCTACAAAACTTTTTGAGACAACACACAGTCCTTTTGACACTAGTATTACCTAGCCCGAGATAACTACTAAACAAATGCTGGACCTCCAAACCAATAAAAAAACAATAAAAAAAATTACAAGGATGAGGATAAAGCGTATTTGAAATAGGAAATTGAAATGAAGAGGTGGAAAGGGAATATGATGATCGAGAAGATGCATGTGTTTACAAATGATGGAAAATAAAAATATGGATTAATAATGAGCCAATATGCTCTGAAAAACCATTGATTCAACCTTTAATGATAGTCCACAGCCTTTTCCCCATCTTTAGCAAAAAAATATTAAATTTGTAGTGAATCCTGTGTTTGGGAGGGCGAATTTGATACAGAACTGCCTAGAAGATCCGTTGCAAAACGTGACCTATTGAAATTGAATTTTCTATGAAAGTCTGTAAAAGTATTAAATTCACCATAATGACCAAAACAACTTATGCACACTTTATTTTTGGATTTTTCTTTAATAATGACATGTATTACATCAATGATGATCTTTTAAACTCGCCAAGAGACCCTCATACATGCAAATTTTTTTTGAAAATCTAAAATTTAAAAAATCCTATCCAAACCCAAGTGAATTACTCAAATTCACTCAAGAAAAACCTAATGGCTATCATGGATAACAATGGCTCTAATGGGGATGTTGTTCCCCAGTGGTGCAATAAAGAACCATCAGCTCCAATGCCTTATTGAAAACTAAAAATTATAAATTTGATTAAGTCCTCTCCAAGAATTTATGGCCTTCTCCTCGAGCTAAGACTTGATTAAAATATCACCTTCACTTGAAAACATGATAAAGGAAAATGGAATATATACAATGGTGTCTCTTTCAGCATGATGAATTAAGAAGAATAGTGTTTTAGAAACCTGCCATTGACAGTTCCTCCTTCACATAACTATCCATCCATCTCTTGAAGTAAGAAAGTGTTGTTTCCATGATATATTGTGATCTTATAGGGTCCCTTATAGATATTTTTAAATTTATCATGCTTCCCTTTGTCTTCTATCTTGTCCTCCCACTTCAAAACCACATATTGATTATTAAAAATTTCCTACTTTGTCTTTCTGTGAAATGTCTTTTTGACTCTGTTTTGTGACTGCTGATGATTAGTGTACACTTCTTCTCACTTTTCCTGCAAATAAATGAGTTGATTATTCCTTATTTGGACTGCATTTGTTTCTTCCTCCAATCACTCCAATAATTTCATCATGGGAACTCCCAGAGAACTAGGAAAGATTTCTTTAGTTCCATAAACTAGTGCATAAGGGGAGGTTCCTATAGATCTTTTGGTACAAATTCTGTCAGCACATAAGATAAATTTCAGCTTCAAGTGTCATGACCTTTTGTTTTCTTGCAAACAATTCTTGATATTTTGGACTATGCTCTTGTTTTATGACTCAACCAAGCCATTACCTTGAGGATAATAGGTTGTGGAGTGACCAAGGGTGATATTGTACTCATAGCAAAAAATTATAAGCTTTTTAGACTTGAAATACTGAGCATTATCAGTGACAACCTTAATGATACAACCAAAACTTGATAAAATATTATTTTCCATAAAATTTATAATGAATGATTTTGTAGCTTGCCTTGTAGGTACTACTTCAATCCACTTTCTAAAATAATTAGTGGTTTCTAAGATCCAGCGATGTTGGTCTAAAGATGGAGGATGTATCTCACCAATAAAATCCAATCCCCATTTCTCAAAAGGAGCTTATACAAATATATGTTTCAAAGGTAATGGGAGAAACTTCTTTTTCCATCAAAAGCTTGGCACTCATGGTAGGAAGAAATATTTTTGTAGATATATTTGAACATTGAATGCCAATAAAACCATAATTTAAGTATCTTGTTCATTTTTTCCTTCCAAAAAAGATGACCTCTACAGTCACCCTCATGAAATTCATCAGTTACCTTCTCAACTTCATCCTCTAGTATAAATTTTAGAAGTATCCCATCAATATCTTTCCAATACAAATTCTTATTCAGGATGTAGTACCTTAGAGATTTTAGCTTCACAAATCTGGATTTAGACTTTGTCAATTAAGGTGGAGCTCTGTGATACTATAAAACAAAAATTTAATCCCCATACCAATCAGAAATAGTGAATTTCTCTTCTATAGGGATCAATTCTTATTCTTCAACCACATATTAAATTTATGCTATAAATTTCATATCTAGGCAATCAAAATTTGATTGAGTCATCAATTTTTCTAGCCCTTGTCCTTTCACCAATTTTGTAGGCCTAATCTCCAAATCATATTCCACTAAAGTGGAAATCCACTTCTCTTTCCATATTGATCAACTTGGGTTACTATGTCTTTTACCACAACATTAGGAACATAAGCCAGAATATGAGAATGAACAACATAATCTATGAAATCCTTGAGTGCCTTCACTAGAGCATAGGCTTGCTTCTCCATAATGTTGTACTTTAACTCAGAATTTCCAAGTGTCTTACTAAAAAAACTACCTTGTTGGTTCATCTACAATAAAACTCATACAATTGTATGCTCAGAAGAAAAAGTAAAAAGAATAGATTCATTTGAAAATTAGGATTTATGACCACTGGAGTTTGAGTAACAGCTTTCTTTATCTATTTAAAATATTTTTTTGCCTTTATTGTCCATTTAATACCAGAATATTTTCTAAGTATCTTGGTGATATGCTTAACAATTGCTGTAAAATTAGGGATAAACCTTATAATAAAATTCACCTTGCCAAAAAAGCATTAGATTTTCTTTCTATTTCTAGGAAAATATATATTCTAAATAGCAGAAACCCTACTTGGATCAATCTTAATTCCCTCTCTTGATATTATATGACCCAATAGTTTTCCAGTTATAAAATAAAAAATACTTTTGGTGGGATATAGATAAATACCAAATTTTATGCATTTTAGTAGAATATTCTCCAAGTTCTTGAGATGTTCTTCTTCCTTCATTTAGAACAAAATGATGCCATCCAAATAAACATCCATGGATTTGTCCTTTTCTTTAGAAAATGCAATTTCCATTTCCCTCTGCAAAGTTTCTCTTGCACTCATGATTCCAAAGGGTATCTTGGCATACACAAATGTTCTCCATGGTGTAATGAAGGTTGCATTATCTTGGTCATCTAGATATAGTAATATCCTTTTATAGCCTAAGAAGTCATCTAAAATTGACATCCTTTGAGATCCAACATTGTTTTGCAGTATATGGTCCATCTTGGGAAGATGAGGGTTATCCTTAGGAGATGCCTTATTCAAATTTCTGAAATCAATGAATAACCTAATCTCCCCACTTTTCTTCCTCACGGGTACCAAGTTAGCGAGCCACTTAGAAAATTTCAATGGAACAATTATTTTTTCTTCAAAAAACTTCTCAATTTCCTTTTAAATCAATGGAATAAGTAATGTATTGATCCTCCTCAGCTTTTTTTTGAAAGGCTTTTCATTTTCTTTGATGGGTATTATATGTTGAAGGATGCTAGGATCATATCTCTTTAAATATGCATAACTCCATGCAAAAAAATCAATTCAAATCTTCATCAAATCAACAACCCTTTGCTTTACTTATAAAAAAAGGAACTTAGAAAACTTGACCAACTTGGAATTTTATACATTACCAAGGTTACAGCTTTCAACTTCCTCATCATCAAATTTCATGTTAGGACTCTTAGCCACATAATTTTGATGAAACAAATTTTCAAGAGGGATTAAACCTTTAGGAATACAATATTTTTTTAGTTGTACGACTTCTTGTTAGGTCCCTATATTAGTATTATAGTCCCTTATTTTTGTTAGTGCAACCCCTTTATTGTTATTGTTGTACCCCTATAACCCCAATATTTTTATTATTGTTCCCTTACATTATTATTGTTAGGTCGGCTAGGATTATATTGTGACCCCATGGAATTCTATATATAGAAGGAGGTTTTTTCATTTATATCATACAAGAATTTTTCATTTATGTAATGTATTGGAGATTTCCCCCTCGAAGTGGCTGATTTCTAAGGCGTTGATCTCTCTTTTCTTCTATTTTTGGAGCTGCTTTCATAACATTTGGTATCAGAGATTTGGATTCTAGGGTTTCACTGCTCCAAACAGGTCATCGTGGAATTTTTGCTATAAATGTTTTTCTATGAAGGTTCATATGCTAAAATGTTTACAGAGCAAAGAAGAAATCTTGAGGGATGTCCTGTAAAAATTCAGATCTTGGTTCACAATATTTTCGGAGATATGATCTGTGGAAGTTAGGGTTTGTTCATGCGCCCAAATTTCACCTAAACAGGTAATCGTGGAATTTTCGCTATAACGTTTTTTATAGGAAAGTTAAAAAGCTTAAATGTTTACAAAGTGAAGCTGAAATCCTAAGGAATGTCGTGTAAAAATTTTAGATCTTGGTTCACAACATTTTTGGAGATATGATTTGTGGAAGTTAGGGTTTTTTTCAGGATACCAAATTTCATCGCAAGTATGTGACCGTGGGAAAATCATCATAACTCTCTCTCTGAGCATATGATTGAAATTATGTAAAAATTGGCTGCAAGTACACAGAACGTACTTTCATGTGTATTAATTTCAGGGCCAAAGGAGGAAACAGTGACAACTGGGACACCATACAATTTCACTCTACTGAACTATTCCATAATTAGGTCATTGTGGGAGATTGGGCATAATGTTTCCTTGAAGAATCCAAATCAGGTCAATAATGTGGCATTCTAAAGAAGATTCATATTGCTACTACAAGGCCAGATTTAATATATTGAATATTCGAAATAACAGAGATAATTTAGTTTCAATATCTAGCTCCTAAAAAGAAAGAAAAAGATGTGTTTGTTTCTCAAATTCCATAAGTCTTGTGTGTGTTATTCATTAGTATTTTTTACCTGTTATTGATGATTAGTTTCCTTAGTTGAGTTCTCTAGAAGCTGATCTACAAACTGTCAAATCTGTCATCTAGAAAACACCCCAAATTTTTTTTTGTCATCCTATCCCTTCCTGTCAGTTTATGATGAGGAAAAACCCCAGTTTTCAAGTCCTATCTGGTTTCAACAAAGTAACCCTGTCTATAGCTGTCATAACCGTAAATCATTTGCTATCATTTACCCTTGTTTCTCATGCCATTCACTATTCAAAGGTTGACAAAGTGTATGCAATTCTATCCCTGGTCATATTGTCATTTGAAAATCTCATCATGCCTAAGAAAACACTCAGAATGTATCAAAATTGTCCCTAAGTTAGATAGTGGTGTTTAGGGAGCTTTTCCTTGGCTAATATATCCTAGACCAAAAAGCCTCTGTCTAGTACCAGTCAACTTTGAATTAGTTCCTATTCTGCAAAACAAGCATTGTTCTATCCATAGGTCGCACACCACTAAGAGGTCACTTTGTCTCATGTTAGAAGAAGTTCAACAAAGATCCAAATCCGGAAAAGAGAAGGTTTGTAACTGTCTAAAGAAAAATGCTTAGATCATGGAAAAATCTCCATGAAACACCAAAGAAGCTCTCCAATGTTCCAAAGCATCTGTTTTTACATCTATGCAGGGGTGTAATTTAATGATGATCAGTACACAAAGGAGGGCAAAAGGGACAAGTTCAAACATGTCTCTCATGTTGAAAAGATTTTCCATCAATGATCAAATGAAGAGTTATAAAGTGAGAGCAGCAAGAGTACATGTTATAAATCCAAAGCTACCTGAAGAACAAAGATCACTCATCAAGTCAAAATGAATAACAAGGACTGAGTAATGCTGATCAGCAGTGATGCATAAACTCTCCAAAGGTCATCATCATGTAGGACATAAGAAGATAGCTGCTTCTTATGTTACCTTGAACCTGGGATGTGAACATCAGTGAAAGGCAATCTGAATATACCTCTGAAAACACAGTCAAGGGAAAAGATATTCAATGATACCTATCAGTAGACACTCTCCATGCTTTCTTCAAAAAAATATATAAAGCCAGATACAGTGATTTGAAATAGATGTATACCCTTTGTTAAATATGACCTCCTTCAAAGAGCAGAGGGTCAGAAACATAGTGATAACCTCCTCATGAAAAGTAGATAGTTAGGAAGACATTATTGTGGCCTCCTTCACAAACACGAAGAGGGCCAACATGTTCTTAAGTAACTTCAGAAGCTATTGTGTGCCACCTCCTCCAAGGATGAAAAGAGAATGCATAGCAGGACTAAATTTATGTTTAAAGAAAATTTTCTTTTGGAAAGAATGGTTGAGGAATAATGGTGGAGCAAGTGAAAGTTTATAGGTTGAAGGCTTGTGTTGCATCAAAAGCAAGAAGTAACATAATAGTGCTAAAAACCTCTGCTCTTATGTTTATGAGAGCCTCATTCAAAGTGTAAATCTGAGGATGGAGTTTTTGACTAAGAACAACCTCATCTAAATGGCTAAATCCCTCCAAGTTATGAATAAAAAGCAAGTGCCAAGGGTTAATTTTTTCAGGGATTCTCTTCAGGACAAATAGAAGGTCTACATACAGTCAAAAGAAACTGTTGATACAAAGAGCCCGACAATAGCAGTGGCCTCCTTCAAAAAAAGGCAGAGGATCAACTCTCCAAATGTTTACACTATGAAATAGCTCATTCAAAGGGTTAAAAGGGTGATCTAACCATGATTCACTTCGGTCAAAGGGTGCCTCCATCAAATGATCAGAGAACAGAGTCTTGGGGGCCACGAGCATTTTATATTATGAGGTGTTTTCAATCAGAAGATAAGCTCAAATTTTAAGTTTGAAATACCACCTTCGAAAGGGAAATATGGCACAGTGTCTTATAAAGATAATTTTTTGTTTTAGAGGCCTCCTTTGTGTAAACAAGTAGAAGGAGAAAACACTGGGAACCAGCTGTCATGATTAAAAGCCTCATCTCTTTATAAAACAATGGATACATAGTGTTTTCTAAAGGCTGCAGCTGAGTTTTTTAAGGTGACCTCTTGAATGATATAACCTTGGTAAATGATAAAAGGCCCCATAGGGAAACTATTTAGGTTGGAAGGGCCTCCATAGGAGCATTATGGAGAAAGACAACTTTGAAGGAGGTGAAACAGTTGTTAAAAAGGGTAGTTTCAAAGAACAGGAGAACACAGGCACTATTCAAAAAATTTCATCCAAATCACAAAAAGATATAAGTTCAAAATCGATAAAAGAAGTTTTGAAATAAAAACCTTGTGAGTTAAAGGGCACGAAGCCAATGTTCATTTTCACTTTGCAAATGGAGCCACTGAGGAAAAAACAAGTATTGAGCGATTTTGAATCATTTTTTGAGCTTGTTTTTCTATTCGGCATGCCTGTATAATCGCGTGGCACGCCTATAGGCATTTGGCAGAAGGATTAACACATAGGCATGGTGCACCTATAGCATTGCGCGGCACGCCTGTGCTGGCATTCAACGGGCACCCAAGCCCGACCTGACAACATCAGCGCGATGCTTTTATGCCCATTCAGGCCTGCCCAACCTACTAACCACCTTTGAGCGCCCGTCTCCAGCTAGGGCCAACGCTGCAAGAAAATCTCCAAGCCGCCAAGATCGATTTGTATTCAACAAAATCATCCCCAAACACGGCCAAAATTCATTTTATCAAAGGTATTTACAGCTCTTGGCTCGTTTTTGATTTAAAGGAACAATGATTAAAGCGAGAGGGAGTATTTCTTCATAAGTAAAAAATCTGTTTACACATTTGTGAAAAGGAACACAGTCAGATAAGTAGTCTTATTTTCATCAAGAAATACTTGTTTTCTAGATAAAGATTACACAGTCTATAGAGAAAAACTGGGATTATCTTGAAGACCTATACTCAGTGAACGAAAGAAGATATTGTTGTTGACAAAACAAACTAACCTCCATCCAAAAGAGCTTTCTTGCTAAAAAACATCACAAAGAAACAGTGATTGGGGATAAGGTTTTCTTATCAGTGTTAAAAGGGCCCTTTTTGTTGGATAAGGAACAGATCTTAGTTTAAACAGAGAGACCCATCATTTCAGGTCAGTAGCTTGTACTACATAAAACAGAGAATAACTGTTTTCAAAAAATAATACCTTGTGAAAAGTATTAAACTTAATTTTCAAGTACATAAAAGAAGACAAAGTTGTTTTGAAAGCTTCCCACTCAGTGACAGGGAAACTACCTTTTGTTTTAGAGAAACAGTGATCATCAAAGAGGGGTAGTTTGTTCAAAGGGAGAGCACAATGTTTTTCAAATAATGTATTCTTTGCTTCAAGAGAAAAGAAGATAATGATTGGGTGAAATAGCTTATATCAGTTCACAAGGTGTTTGCTCAGTCTCTTAAAACAGTGATTACTCAAGGAAGAAACATAGTGGTTTTCAGGGGTGCCCTCTTTGATTAAAAATAGAGAAAACAGTGAAAAGGAAGGGAGAGTTTTATTGTCAAAAACAAAGGGAGCTTGTCTTCATAAACCACAAATAGATTTTATTAAAATCCTTTTTCTCACAACATAGTTCATAAGAAGGGATTTTTCTTTCACTTAACAAAAACATTCTTGCCAACTAAGGACAAAATTAGTCTTACAAAGAGGAAAAGGTTCTTTGATTGAGGGCCTTTTTCAGTGATCATTTAAACAGTTTGCCTTAGTGTGTCCATGAAGGGTATCAGAAGAAAAAATTCCTCCAAAGAAGGACAGCAGGAGTGGGTATCTTAATAGGTATGAACCTATTACAACTCAGGAAGTGAATGAATCTCCTTCAATACTCTTTAATTTTCATGAAGTAGGGTGCTTGGAATTTTTCCAAAAAGTCCAAGAAGTAAAAAGTCACCTTCCTTTGACACATTTGTTTTCTTTAAGGATGCAAGGGAAGCATGTCCATCTAGCAAGTCTAGATTTCAGAATCTCTCCTAGGGCTATCTCCAAAGCTACCAAGATCCCCTATATCAGAGAAAAGTGGTTTGAACAATCATACCTAGATCTGAATAACTACAAACCCTTTCTAAAAATAGACCATCAAGATGCTTGCCAAGCCATTTTCCATTTTTCTCACTTGTTGACCACCTATGCCCCACTCATGAGATTCATCATGAAGTATTTCACATGCGAATGGAGGTTTTCTCAGATTTATGCCTATCACATCAGGCTCCTTATGCATTTCACAAGAACTCAATTGCTGAACCTACCTTTCTTCCTCTATAGAAGCATTGACAAGATGGTCTCTACTATCGAAAAGAAGCCCTCAGCTCAACAACAAGCTTGTCTATTTCATCATTCCTAATCAAGATCATCATCCTCCAGCAACTTGAGAAAAAGGGAGTTTCTTGGGATGCTTTCATCTCCCATCCTAATTTTTCCATTGCCTCTTCATCTCATGCGCCTTCCTCACCATCTACCATCATGTTTTTCCTTCTTCTCGTAGATCCAATCCTAAAAGAACAAAATCCCCTATGATTTAAAGTGAAGAAGAGAAGAAACAAACAAGTGATGAAGAAGGGAAAAGTGACAAAAGGAAAACTAGTGATGATGAGAATGAATGAATTGATGCTAAGCATATCAGTCATGAACAGGAACATGATGGAAGCCAGCAAAAAGGTAAGAATATTAGTGATGAGGGAAAAAACATTGAAGGAGAAGAACACTACAGTCATGAAGAAAGCAGGGACAGAGATGAGCATAGCAGTCCTCAAGATAACAAAAAAAGTGGCAACCAAAACAGTGATGATGAGGGTCATGACAGTCCTTAAAAAGACACTTATGATGAGAAACAATACAGCCCTCAAGCAAGTAATGATGATGACAATCAAACACCAAACAGTGAGCATTCAAAAGAGGGAAGCATGGAGCAAAAAGACCAAATCAGTGACCATGAGCATAGCAGTGGTGAAGAAAAACAAAGAAATCTTCAAGCAGAAGAAGACATTGACAAAGATGAAGCTGGAGTAGATGATGATGGAGGCAGCCAGGTAAAAGACCAAGTTGAGAAAACACAAGTAGATAGACCTCCTCTATTTTCTCCTCCACATAGCTAAGAGCATGTGCTAGCTGCCTCTCCTAGGCAAGGGGCCATGGCTCTCCCTCCAAAAGTGGCAAAGCCTAGAAACACTAGATCAGCAAAGAAGAAGACCACTCCAGTAGTGACTAGAAATGTCACAAGAGAACTAAGGAGTAGAGTCAGGCTGCCTAAAAATAGCATTGTTGAATTTCCAAAGAGGAAGAGAACCAAGAAGTCTATCCAAGGCAAGGGAAAAGAAAAAGAGGAGAGTATTCATGAAAAGGAAAGGGAGTTTTATATCATACAGATAGATAGTGATGATAGCGATAATGAAGCTAGAATCCTTGAGGCTCTTTTGCGAAATAGAGAAGACCAAATTCATGACCTACAAGCTGATCTAGAAAGCTCAAAAGACTTCATACATGTTCTACAGATGCAAAACAAACAAATGAGTGGTCAAATGGCAGTTTTTGAGGCCCGGGCTTTCAAATACCAAAGGGAAGTCTCCAAAGCACAAACCAAGCTTGAAGAGCTCATGGGCGAATTTGATGATACTGAAGAAGAAGAGAAGCCAATGAGAAAGAGGCCTAGGACTATGGGACTCAACAAAGCTTTGGAGAAAAAGAAGGAAGAAGAGGCAACCCTTGTCCGATCTTATCCTCTCACTCAATTGCTTGCCAAAGAAATAGAGAATGATAAAGAATCATGGCTTGAAAGGGAAAATAAGAATTTGGAGGATAAATTAGAGAAAGCTAACAGAGAATTTAGCCTACAAAAGAAGATGACTGGGCACTACAAAAAGCTAAATCTTTTTGCCTGAAGGAAATTGAAGGTTGCACAAGAAAAACTCAAAACTGCCCAAAGAGGGCGCCCGGCAGAAAAAGTGGAGAAAGGCACATCAGCACTCAAAATCTTGGCCTCATCTTCCTTACATGTTTCTAAGAACCCATGAGGGGTTTGCTCTCCAAAATTGAGCAAATTTTGACAAGATTTTGTTTTTTGACATTTTTGGGCTTAATTGCAGAAATTTATGGGCGCCGCCATTTTTTTTGGAGCATCCTCAGCTATTGAGAGTTGTATCATTAGATGAATTAAGTTCAAGTGCATATACTTAAAAAATTTAAGATCCAAAGGATGTGTTTTGATCCCCCAAAGAGGCGAAAAACAGTGATTTTTTCACTTTCTGCCTCACATATCAGCAAGGGCTACTTTTCTAGTTTGTTTCACTCAGTTTAGTTTTCGATAGAATTCCTATAATTAGTTTGGGAAACATCAAGAATTTCCAGAAATTAGACATCCAGGTATTTCCAACGAGCCATCACGGGCCTCGTTTGGACATCGAGAAGTCTCTCAAAAGATGTATGCAAGACACACAATATTTTGCTGCTATGTTCCTGTAGCATTTTGGCAAAAAGACAGTTTTCTAAAGTGGCTTATACAAATGTGCACTAGACCTTTCTTAGCCATTTTCAGTAATTAAAAGTCAATATTTTTTCCTTTTTTAGCATTTTATAGATATTTTGAAGATATTTTTTCCTTGGACTTTGTAAAGCCTCAAGGAAAAAATCAGATATTTGTTTTTAGCCTATGAGCTTCTAGTCAGTTTTGTGAAGCTTATCTTCTCATTGTACTATATAAATCATGGAGAATCATTTTAATATTGTTGGTTGAAGAATTGGTAAAAAATATGGACTTTGAAGAGCTTAAGAACTTGACTGAGCTTAGAGCAATATATGTTATGAGTTTTGATGATCAAACTTGTTTTATGGAGTGAATAGCTTGACTTGCTTGCCTAGATGATGGAGAGGATCTATGTGCAGGATTCCATGGCTTGGTAAATGGTATTGTACTTATTTTTAGTTATTTTTTCCTTAGTTTTCCACATATGTATCCATGTTTCTTACTTGTTGTAGGTCAGTAAAGAATAGTTTGAGGTATGCCTGTGGAGGCTCATCAAATTTCCTGATTCATTACAGCTTCTATGTTTTCATCTTTTTTAGTCATGTCAAAGGATTCTTAACCGCCCTTTGATTGACTAGGAACTTGTTGTTTATTTTCTTAATGATTAATATGACATGCTATCTTGTTTGATTCATGGTGTTCCCTACTTACTCATAGCTATTTAAACCTCATTAATGAAATCTCCTTTGAAGTATCGACTGTCTAGTTTAAATCAGAGAGGTCTTGTTTCAATTTTTCCCTCTACCTATACTTGCAGACTTATTTCAAAGTTTTCACCAGTTTGAATGTGTTTCTTAGGAGTTTCCTTTCCACATTTTTAGTTGTTTGTTTGTCTTACATGTGTTGTCAACAACTGAAGGTGATTTTCCCAAATTTAGAAGGTCTTATACTTCTATGCATCACCTGAATGTTTATTTTATGCATCTATTAGTTTGAATTTGATTCATAGTAATTAATGGTTAGCCCTACCACATGAATACTTTCTGTTTAAACTATTTATGCTTAATATCCCTTTGTCTTTCACAAACTTGATGTTCATTTCACTTCATAAACCACCTGAAATATCCATTCGCTATACTAAATCGGCCCTCCAGTACACCCTACCCATTGTCTTGACATCCTTGGCTTGCTTTTGACCCCATAGCCCAGTTGATCTCATTTTCTTGTTCTATTTTGATCCACTTGATCAGTTTTTCCTCCAAACAACTAAAAACAAACAAACAAACACACTTAACAACTAGCCTAAAATCTAAACAAACTAAGTGAACAAGCTCACATCCTTCGCTTCATTAGAGAGAGCCCTCTCTAAGTCCAGGAAGGCTAGGTCCTAGGGCTCCAAAGATTGGCTTGATATTAATCCATTATTTGATCTGTCAATCTGCCAAATCACGGGAACCTAACATAATGGTAATCACAGCGGGACTCTGAGTGAATAAACAAACTTAGACTTCCCTAAACATTTCAGCATCCCTTAAGAAGATTATCTTGTTGACTTACCCCACCGCTCATGCTTAATGGTGATCACGGTGGGAAATTTTTGAGTTAGTGAAAATCTAAGTACACCTTAGGACTCCATAAATCCCTTGTCCTCAAGAATATCCAGTGATTATCAGCCACCTCATCGCCACACTAACATAATGGCGATTATGGTGAGACTCTCTGAGTTCATGGTTGTCTATCAAACTATTGTTGACTCATTAGTCCTTCATATTAAATCATAAAATCAACTGATAAAGCCATTAGAGTAAACTCTCTTTGTTTCATCACCTTAGCTAAGTGCTAAAAAAAAATTTAGGACACTCTTACAAATCATACTGCACATTAGAAACTCAGAAAATAACCTCATAAAAACATTTCTTTTTTAGATTGACTGTTCATATCAGTTTTGGTGGTGGACCATAGACAATATATCCTCAAAAAACCAAAAATATCCACCTGGTGACTCCACTAGCCTCCAGTAGGCCTTTTTGAAAACTTTAATAAGATTCCATAAACTATTATAAGACTGCTTTACAAACAACCTTGAAAAGTCTAGGAAGTCTTAATCATACAGTGAACTAGTTTGACACAACTTAGAGAAGAGAGCTTGTTGAAAACATTCATAAATTTCAGCCTCTCTAAAGTTTGAATCTGAAACCTGGCTTCACAAATAATTCATACCAGATCTTCTCCGGACCGAAATCCTCCTACCGTAATTGATGACCCAGAAAAGTTTTTTTGGCAAAATTATATGACTAGTAATTTAAATACCGATAGGAGCCTTGATAGAGCAAGCTCTGTACCTGAAAATCTTACATCCTTGCTAGACCAAACTTTTGACTTGCACCATACAAGAAATCTTTTTAGAACCAAGTCACAACCTAGCTTTGACCATTCTGATCTTGAGCCCTTAGACTTACAACAAAGTTCTAGCAGAGAAGCATCTCCTACTACTCCACCTGATTTTCACCTCCTCCACCACTTTATGTCTTTCCATCCCAAGTCTACTAAAAATTAGTTTGTCAGTCCAAGCACCTCTAACACTCCCACTTGCAACACCACTGTGCAAATCACTTCATCTCACGTACCAAATCCTCCACTTGTAAATTTACTAGTACCACCCATCATGGCAGCATGTGTTGCACTAAAAACTGTCACCTTGACATTCAGCTGACTGTATCAACTCATTTTCACTCATACTTACCTCCTTTGCAAGTCTTACAACCTCTAATCCTCATGTCAAGCCCTAAAAATAGGAGAAAAACCCTAAAAAACTCCAAAACCCTGGCTACGCAGGTAATGTGAAGCTTACCTGTGTTCCTGGCTGGGGTACGCAGGTAATGTGAAGCTTATCGACATTCTAGAATGCAATTTATCTGTGTAATGCCTGCGTACCCCTGTCAAAGTCAAAAGGGCGAGAAAGTAAAGTGAAAAAGCTGATTTTTGGTCAATTCTAGAAGCTTCTAGATGAGATTTTTTGGGGGTGAGTATGCTCTTGTAAGGTTCATGCATCCCACACCTTAAGGAGCTAACCCCTTGATGTGAGGAGCCTATCCCTTTGAAGGAGGATTCTATCCCTTCATAGGTGGAACCCTAACCTCCTCATCTACACTATAAAAAGAGGTATTAGGTAGCCTCAAGGGGAGTTCAAGCTTTAGTGTGTGATTGAGGTGAAGTGTTGTTGAGATTTAGACTCCTTTCTGCTAAGCTTTTGTGAGGAAATATCACATACCTCTATGTGCTCCTGGAGGAAGAGTGCAAGGCTTATCAAAGTAGAGGAAACTCCTGCTTTGGACCTTGGGAAGGCCTGTTCAACATCAAGGCTAAGGTTGTAAGGTTCTTCTATTATTTCAAAGTTAATACAATCAAGTTTGTTTTTCTCAATAAATTGTCGTTCGATTGTTTATTTCAATAAGCTGTCGTTTGATCATTTATTTCATAGATTCCTTGATCACTATGATAGGTATGTTTTATAATTATTTGTTATACAGGTGCTATTTAATATTTGCTTGTTTGTGATTGTAGGTCTTTAAAGACGACACTTTCAAGCGACGGAAGAACTATTGTTGCGACAGAAGAACTATTGTTGCAATGGAAGAACTACTGATGCGACGAAAGAACTACGGTTGCAAATAAGCGTTTGGATCTGAGGTAGGATCGACACCTTTATATCATTTACTTTTAAAATTAATATATTTAGAGAAAGATAAAATTAGTTGTTCTTTTGTTGCTATATTTTCTTCTGACACTAGGGAGATCGATCTTGTCCGCAAGATCGATTTATCCGGCCAACAAATTGGCAACTCCACTGGGGAAAGAACTTGTTTTGATTTGAGAAAATGCTTTTTATTTTTATTTTTGATTGATTTGTATTGGCTTGGGTAACTTAGATTTACTTTTCTTTGAGTGAAGGGGATCGGGTGGTGCACGCATTTTATGATCAAATACTTGACAATTGTGGCATTTCCGGACTGCATAGGTACAATCTTTGAATAAGGACGGCCATAAATAACCAGCGCACAATATCTTTTGGGCTGTGGCATACCTAGACATATGACTGCCACATGCTCCAGAATGGCAGTCATTTAAAACCTTCTCAGCTTCTTCATGAGTAAGATAATGTCAGAAAACAGAATCTGCTCCACGACAATAAAGTATATCACCAATAATATTATATTGTTGGGATTGGAAACATATTTTCTGTCGCTAAGATCGTGAGATTTCAGGCCAAAAAGATTGGGTTTGGAGTAAATCTAAGAGGTACTTGCTATAAATGGTGGGGCAAAAGAGAGAAAAATGAACCTGTTTGTTGTATTTTGATTATTCTAAAAGCCGTTAACCACTCTTGAACACGACACTTTTTTTCACGTGGGTTGGGAAATCCTTTGCCTAACAGTTAATCAAATCATTTTGAATGTCTTTAGCTGGTTTCTGGGTATTAGCTTTGGGTCAATTGTCACCAAGCCATCTATAGTGTCATTATGTGTTCAAGAGGACAGTTCAAACAAACCATTCATCTGCAAAATATTTGTCTTCCATTTTGACCATCCCTGAGTCAGTCCTTGTCAATATATTTCTTCAAAACTTGATCTATGATTTTGTGTTGTGGGCTTGCCTATGACGGATCACTTCCTATCAACGACAGCTCATTATCTAGGAATTTCATCTAGAAATCGTCAGTACCTTGAAATCTGCATGCCTCAATGGCATTTTTCTCGCCTTAGACGACAGGTTTCATCATTGACCTTCGATCGAATGATTCCATGACATGTTCGACTTCAGCTCATTCATTCACATTTCATGGATTGTACTGAGTACTTTGAGGGCCATTGAAATTACTGGTGGTTACTCTCACACTTGTTAACAGTCTACATTATTGACTGGTAATCAAGTGGTTTCTACCATGTTCGACTTCGACACATTTATTCACATGGATAGAATCGTACTGGTTCGAGAAACGGAAATCAAGACCCTGGATCTAGTTTCTACCATCCTGGTTGTGAGGAATTTTGTTATTCATTTATACAATGGACTATTCATAAACAGATTGTTGCATTCGTACTATGTCTACACATGTCTATACTAATGATGTATTGAGAATCATTCCTGTATCAGAACAATTTGAATCAGTTTTCTAGTTAGTTTGGTCTGAGTATGGGAATGCCTACCTCAACGATGATATGTTTACATATATATTTTTTTCATTGAATTTTTTTACAGGTTCCAACTGGGGTGTCCATAGGATGATATTTAGAAATATAAAGTACTTCACTCTTCATACATGACAGACTCTATCTTCATCTATTACAGACTTCGCACTTTAGGGGGCAACCTGTTGCACTGAAAATTGTCACCTTGACATTCTACTATCTGTATGATCTCATTATCACTCATACTTCCTCCTTTGCAAGTCTAACACATCAATTCCTCATGTCAAGCCTTGAAAATAAGAGAAAAGCTCTCAAAAGTCTCTAAAACTCTGGTATCGCACTTTCTCTTTGTCTTACTTGCAGTCCCGCACCTAATGTTCACGACTCCTGCGTACCTGAATGCACTTTCTCTATGTTAAGGGTGCAGACCCCTACAAAAGATTAAAAAGGCACAAGTAAACACAGAAGCTCACTTTTAGTCATTTCTAGAAGCCTCTGGAAGGAATCTTGCAGTGGCAGAACTGCTCTTTTGAGGTTCATGCATCCCTTGCCTTAAGGAGCTAACCCCTTGATGTGAGGATCTTATCCCTTTGAAGGAGGACTTTATCCCTTCATAATTGGAACTATAACCTCCTATTTTGCACTATAAAAAGAGGAATTGGGTAGCCTCAAAGGGAGTTCAAGCTTTAGAATTATTTGAGGTAAATTGCTATTGGGATTCAGACTCAGTTAACTAAGATTTTGTGAGGAAAGATCACATACCTCTATCTGTCTCGATTGGAAGAGTGCAAGGCTTGTCAAAGTAGAGGAGATTCCTGATTCGAACCCCAGGAAGGCCTGTTCAACATCAAGGCTAAGGTTATAAGGTTTTCTATCATTCAAAGTTAATACAAATGAATTCATTTTTCTCAATAAGATGTTAACTAACTGTTTATTTCATGGATTCCTTGATCATCATGATAGGCATGATTTATAATATTTACTATATAGGTGCTATTTAATGTTGGCTTGTTTGTGACTGCAGGTATTTAAAGATAACTCCTTCAAGTGACCGAAGGAAAACTACTTCGAACAAGCATTGGATCTACGGGAAGACCTTAACACCTTTATAGTATTCTTCT
The DNA here is from genome assembly GCA_034641835.2 of Pinus albicaulis. Taxonomy (NCBI): domain Eukaryota; kingdom Viridiplantae; phylum Streptophyta; class Pinopsida; order Pinales; family Pinaceae; genus Pinus; species Pinus albicaulis. Next base: position 711,227,780 of record CM076571.1, on the reverse strand, counting down.
GTAAATCGCATATGTCTAGAGAAAGATAGGTTTGTTTGGCTTTTTGTTGCTAGATTACCTTTCGGTACTAGGGAGATCGATTTATCCAGCCAACAAATTGGCGACTCCACTGGGGAAAGAACTTGTTTTGATTTTCCTTTGTTTTGATTTGAGAAAATGTTTTTTTCTAATTTTTGATTGATTTGTACGGGCTTGGGTAACTTATATTTACTTTTCTTTGAAAAGTTTTGAAGTCTTTTTTGTTTTTATTGAACTTTTCTATGGACTGCACATTGTTGCAAACCTTGTTAAAAGTCTTGAAAAACTTAGATTTCTTCTTTTAGTTTGAGTTTAGATTTAATTTATGATTCTTAGCATCTACCCAGATTTGTATTTTTTTGTCAACAAGATTTTTTTATGAGTTTCTTTTAGCAATTTTTTCATCTCATCAATCTCCGTTAAGTTAATTGGGTGTTTTGAGTCTCTTTTTTGAGAAATTCTTAATTTGATTTCCTTTGGTCATTACTTGGAGTTTTGTCTCAATCTTTTCACAAGTTTGCATCTTTTTGCTTTTGTTTTTGCAAAAAAAATTCCCCCTCATTCGCCTAGAGGGGGGCTAAATTGTGTATGAGTGTTAATCGCCTTTGAGTGTTTTTATTTTTTGATCTTTGGAACTCTCACCCAATTTTCTTTACTTTCACTTGGTTGGTTCTTAGATTACATTAGAATCATCTTGTGTTTGAGACTTCTCTTGGATAGATCACATTTGCATAATTAGAATTCTCATTTTCAGAATATTAGTAAATTGTGCATAGATTACAACTGCATAGTTTACATTTTGAAAAATAAATCATAGATTTAGATCAGTTTTCTTTGATTAGAATTTAGATGTTTTTATGCTTGTTTAAAAAAAAAAAAAAAAAAAAATTGGAATTGATTTGCATTAGTTTTTCTTGATGAAATTAGTGCATTAGAGAATTTGATATATTTTCTCTTAGTGATCAATTTTTTGCATTGTTGGAAGTGAATGGAAACTCTCTCCTTACTTTATTTAGGATTCATCGAATTAAAAATATTACATTATCATATTCGATTGCATTCAGTTTTGGGTCGGGTCATAACACCATTGGTTTCATATCCATTTACCCTTTTGAGTAATAACAGCCTAAATAACACAACGCTTAATTAAAATTCATCTAGTAATTTTTTTATTTTTAGGGCTCTTTCCACCAATCTAGCTCAGGATTAGTGCTTTGGAATAGGTTGTAGTTAACTTTCCAAATCAACTAAAACAAACAAGTAGATAAATCTTGCGGTAGGAAATAAATCCAATTGTAACTGGTACATTCCGGGAAGCTTCTCCAAAAGGAGTTAATCACGATATCTTGTCCAAACCTTTGAGACAATCAGTTCTATTTCATCAGGGAGGATAGAAGATCTGTGCACATTACAAACGGTAAACCTCGAATTAACCATTGTCGAGGAGCCTGGGGTCACTTGTTGGTAAACCTCGGATTGACCATGTCGAGGAGCCTTCAAGGGGATTGAGCTTTGTTACTCTGCCCTTGCGCATAGAATCGGATCGTAGACTGTTCCCCCAGTTGTATTTTTTGTTGTTGGTAACCTTAGTGTCCATAAACTTAAGATTATTTCCTAAGGTGACGGTGAAGGAAAGATCTCACTGTACCTGGAGCAGACGTCGACTAGACTCACTTGGACTCTCTGGGGGGTTCTCTTCACTCGAGATGGTTTTGTGAAGAAACTTGTGCCAGTCTGTTTCATTAAGCAAGTTGTCGGGGTAACTGTTCCAACCGCCCTTTCTGTATTAAATTCTACGATGTTGGATTTCATCACCAACTAGTGTTTTTAGTACGGGAAGTTACTGTTTGTGTGTGGTTTTACTCCTAGATTTGATAGCGCGTGTTAATTTGTTTTTTTTTTACTTTTAGAGACCATAGGTGTGAATTGTGAATTTTAATTGTTAGGTGTGAATTGTGAATTGTTAATTTTAGTTTTAAATTGTTAATAAAATTCACTGAAGTTGAATATAATGGCAACTGTTCCGGAATTTACCAAACAAGGAACCCCTCTTAACGAGAATCCTAGTACTTTTCCTTGCTTTGGAAATGTTGGTCCTCCTTATATGGCTACATTGTCATTACCTGGATTTACAATAGGTTTACCGATATGGTTATTTTCAACTTCCTTGGCCCCGAATACTCCAATTGTTCCACCTCAACCGGATGCTTCACCTCAACAGAGTTCACCATCTCAACATCACCAACCTTCTGTTGACCCTTTACCTTCTTCGCTTAATATTTCTTCCTCCATTTCTTCCTCTTCGCTTGGTAAAAGCCTTGACGCTAGTAACCAAGTGGCTAAGAAGAAGAAGAAAGGGAAGAAGAAGAAGAAGAAGAAGCAAGATAAGAAAGAAGTCAACCAACCAACCATGGCTGTAAATGTTAGTAGTGTTGAGGAAACCTCCAACATGCATCGTAAACCCAAATACCCTTGCAGGCTTTGTAAGGGTGACCACTTCCTTATCAATTGTCCTGGTATTCCAAAGGTATTGGAAGTATGGTCAGAAAAATCTCATCAACTTTTCGTTGATCCATCAACCAGTGATAGTCAGGTTCCTGGGAAAAAGGATAAAGTTAGGTTTCCTTGTAAGTTATGCAAAGGGAGTCATCAAACTCACATTTTCCCTCACATGGATGAAGCCTCAAAATTATTGGAAAACCTTACTATTCCACAGCAAGAATTTCCAACTGGTTACCGTAAAATTTCTCCCAACCTACCGTCAACTGACGGAGTGATTGATCTAATTTCAAGTACAGTCGATCCCACTCTTCCATTGGAGAGTGAAACTCATATCACTCAAGTTGATGATCCATTAGTTGATCAAGTGGTCGATTCGGTTTCACATTCGTTCGATCCCATTCTCCCTGTAGAGAGTGAACTTCATACCACTCAGGTTCTTCTTGTTACATCAGATTCTTCTACGCCGAGGGGCATTTCACCTGTTTCTACAGAACCCCCTCCAAGTACTGAGGTCTTTTCCTTTGATTGGAATAGACTGACAGAACCTCATCTTCCTTCCTCCATCCCTTTCCAAATTATTGTGAAGTTAGGTGGTAGGGACATACACTGCACACAGGTAGATGAAGGTGCTTCTGTTATTATTTTATCCTCAACTGCTTGGAAAGCTTTGGGTTCCCCTCAGCTTGTGCCTATTACGCAGAATCTGAAAGCTTTTAACATAACCATTAGTGAACCTTTAGGGATCCTTCCTAATTTTTCTATTACTTTGGAAGGTAAAACTGTCTGTATTGATCTTATGGTAGTTCGAGGCCCCTTGGATTTCAATTTACTCCTTGGGCGAGACTATGTCTATGCAATGAAAGCTGTAGTATCGACACTCTTTCGCGTGATGTCTTTCCCTCACAATGGAAATATTGTGACTGTAGACCAGCTTTCGTTCCCTAGTCTTGTTTCGACTACCAATAATATGACACCCCTAAATGTTCCTGATTCTAAAGTGGTATCTACCCCGCCACAGGTTAATTATGTGGCAACTAGTCCCATGTTTTCAATTACCGATGTAAGTGAGCCTCTCACTGTTTTCTCATCTTCCTTTGACTTAGATCCAGTAATTGACATGGAAAACTCTATGGGATTATTTGAACGTGATGTTCTTATCCCTTTTGAGTCCCTTGACATGTGTTCCTTCCAGAGAACTATTCTTCCTTCTAATGAAGACCTATTGGAAGCCATGATCAAGGTGTGTCCATTGACATGTGTTTCTTCCATTTGGAAGCCATGATCAAGTTTCCGAGGATAGTTCCTTTTCTTGTGTCTACCTCGTTAAAAAATGAATCAGGTATGAGGACAGTTCTTTTCCTGTGTCAACCTCATTAAAAAATGAATCAGTAGGTAGATTGTAGAGAGTAGATTAATAGATTAGAAATAAGTAGTTTCTGAGGATGGTTCCTGTTACTGAGTCAACCTCGTAAAAAAATGAATCAGGTATGAGGAAAGTTCCTTTTACTGTGTCAACCTCGTTAAAAATGAATTAGTGTATCAAGAGGAAAGTTCCTTTTATTGTGTCAACCTCGTTAAAAAATGAAACACGTTGCCATGAGCATAGTTATTTTCCTGTGTCAAGCTCGTTAAAAAATGAAACAAATCCTCCCCTAATTGAGTCAAGTCTTTGACTAGATCTCGTAAATGTTAAGTCATATTTAGGTTAGTTATTTCAGTTTTTGCATAATTTTCTTACAGTTTTAGGTCAGGTCTTTCATATGATCTCGTAAATGAACCTTCATTCCATCCAGCTATTAATTACCAGCAGTGTACTTAGTTGAATGAAATGAAGCTGGGGGGGCATGCGCTCTAGCAGTTACACTTAGGGGGCATCAAGCACAATTTTCTCTCTATTTCAAGCTTGTGTAAAAATGAAACCACTCTGAAGCATAGTTTTTCTCTGTTTCAAGCTTTTGTAAAAATGAAACCTATCTTGAGTCAATTTCGGTTATTTTCAAGACTCGTTAAACTCATGAAAATCCCGAGATTATTTTGCTATCTTTCATTCTCATAAAACACATGAAAATGCCGAGTTCTTTCCGTCTTTTCCTGCTCGTAAATTAAATTGAAAGTCGGCCACAGGAGTACATTTTTATCCCTTTTTCGAACTCGTTAAAACTTACGAAAAAGAGAAAACCATGAGTACATTTTTATCCCTTTTTCGAACTCGTTAAAACTTACCGAAAAAGCGAAACTATGGAGTTCTCTTTTAAGCCCTTTTCAGACTCTCTAAACATGAAAAGATTGCCGAGCACTTGATTATTCGAACTCGTTAAAGTAAATGAATGATCGTCCCTTCAGTATAAGTTTACCCCTTTTATGGACTGAAATGGACTATTTACGAAAAATGTATACGTTGACTAATTACGGTCAATAGAGTTCTCTCCCGCATTATTTTATCCTTTTTCGGGCTCGAGAGACTAAATTTACGAAAAAGTACACCCATGGAGTTTTCTTAAGTTTTTTCTTCTGACTCCATAAAATTGAAAAACACCGAGTTTCTCCTATACTGGACTCGTTAAAATTTAACAGTAAAGGACCTGTTCAATTTCAAACAGGAACGAACCACTCCTTCTTAGGGTTTGAATTTTAAACTAAGTTGGACTCATCCGAAGGATGAGCTTATAAACAAGCAAATGTTATCCTCCTCAAGCTTGTCAAAAATAAAGAGGTACTTGCCAGAAATGGTGGGGGAAAAGAGAGAAAAATGAACCTGTTTGTTGTATTTTGATTATTCGAAAAACCGTTAACCACTCTTGAACACGACACTTTTGTTCACCTGGGTTGGGAAAATCCTTTGCCTAACAGTTAATCAAACCATATTGAAAGTCTTCAGCCAGTTTCTGGGTATTAGCTTTGGGTCAATTGTCACCAAGCCATCTGCAGTGTCGTTATGTGTTCAAGAGGACAGTTAAAAAAAACCATTCATCTGCAAAATATTTTTCATCCATTTTTACCATCCCTGAGTCAGTCCTTGCCAGTATATTTCTTCAAAACTTGATCTATGATTTTGTGTTGTGGCCTTGCCTACGACGAATCACTTTATATCAACGACAACTCATTATCTAGGAATTCGATCTAGAAATTGTCAGTACCTTGAAATCTGCATGCCTCAATGGCAGGTTTCTCGCCTTCGACGACAGGTTGCATCATTGACCTTCGATCAGATGATTTCGTGATATGTTCGACTTCAGCTCATTCATTCACATTTCATGGATTTTACTGAGTATTTTGAGGACCATTGACATTAGTGGTGGTTACTCTCACACTTGTTAATAGTTCACATTATTGATTGGTAATCAAGTGGTTTCTACCATGTTTGACTTCGACACATTCATTCACATGGATAGAATCGTACTTGTCCGAGAAGCGGAAATCAAGACCCTGGATCTAGTTTCTACCATCCAGGCTGTGAGGAATTTTTTTATTCATTTATACAGTGGAATATTCATAAACAGATGGCTGCATCCATACTGTGTCTACACATGTCTATACTGTTGATGTATTGAAAATCATTCCTGTATCAGAACAGTTTAAATCAGTTTTCTAGTTAGTTTTGATCTGAGTATGGGAATGCCTACCTCAGCGATGATATGTTTACATATATATGTTTTGCATTGAATGTTTTTACAGGTTCCGACTGGGGTGTCCACAGGATGATCTTTGAAATGATAAATTACTTCACTCTTCATATATGACAGACTTCATCTTCATCTATTCTAGACTTCGCACTTAGGGGTCAATCTGTTGCACTAAAAAATGTCACCTTAACATTCTGCTGACTGTATGAGCTCATTGTCACTCATACTTACCTCCTCTGCAAGTATTAAAACCTCTAATCCTCATGTCAAGCCCTAAAAATAGGAGAAAAACCCTAAAATCAAAACCACAAGTCACATGAGCAATTTTAAACACTGATTCACCAACATTCAAGTCTATGATGTCTTGACTTAAATGTAATAGAACACATTTTCTATCTAGTCTGCGTGCATAAAATAAAAGGAAAAGAGATTAAAAGTGAAAAGAAATATGATTTTTGGTCAATTCTAGAAGCTTCTGGATGAGATTTTTTGGGGGTGAGTACGCTCTTGTAAGGTTCATGCATCCCACACCTTAAGGAGCTAACCCCTTGATGTGAGGAGCCTATCCCTTTGAAGGAGGATTATATCCCTTCATAGGTGGAACCCTAACCTCCTCATCTGCACTATAAAAAGAAGCATTGGGTAGCCTCAAGGGAAATTCAAGATTTAGTGTGTGATTGAAGTGAAGTGTTGTTGATATTTAGACTCCTTTCTGCTAAGATTTTGTGAGGAAAGATCACATACCTCTATGTGCTCCTGGAGGAAGAGTGCAAGGCTTATCAAAGTAGAGGAAACTCCTGCTTTGGACCCCGGGAAGGCCTGTTGAACATCAAGGCTAAGGTTGTAAGGTTCTTCTATTATTTCAAATTTAATACAATCAAGTTTGTTTTTCTCAATAAATTGTCGTTCGATTGTTTATTTCAATAAGTTGTCATTTGATCGTTTATTTCATAGATTCCTTGATCACTATGATAGGTATGTTTTATAATTATTTTTTATACAGGTGCTATTTAATATTTTCTTTTTTTTATTGTATTTCTTTAAAGATGACACTTTCAAGCGACGTAAGAACTATTGTTGCAATGGAAGAACTATTTTTTCAACGGAAGAACTATTTTTGCGACGGAAGAACTACTGATGTGACGAAAGAACTACAGTTGATAATAAGCATTTGGATCTAAGGTAGGATCGACACATTTATAGCATTTACTTGTAAAATGAATATATTTAGAGAAAGATAAAATTAGTTGTTTGTTTGTTGCTAGATTGTCTTCTGACACTAGGGAGATCGATCTTGTCTGCAAGATCGATTTATCTGGTCAATAGCATGGTATGCACCCCTAGTGTTAGCTCAGCCTTTGGTACCTTTTCTAAATGACTATCAGTCTAGGATCCCACACTTCATCGGGGTTGAATCCACTACTTCCCAACAACATGTAGATAGAATGAATGATGTTTTTTATTACATGGAATTAGATGAAGAAACCATCAAGATGATAATGTTCACCCAAAGCCTAGGAGGAAAAGCTAAAAAATGGTTTAAAGGCTTAGCTCCTCATAGCATACATGATCTCCTGTCATTATACCAAACTTTCATAAACAAATGGGAAATCAAGAAAAACCCACTTCAAGTCCTCTCTGAATATAATACTCTTAAGAGGAACACAGGAGAAAGTGTTCAAGATTATTGTACCAGATTCAACAGTGTCTATAATGCTCTCCCACCTAGCATGAAACCTCCACCCGGCTTAGCTCTAGCAAAATTTTCGGAAGGTTTTGATCTAGATATGACATATCAGCTAAGAGAAAGAGAACCTACAACTCTAGAAGAAATGAAAAAGGGGGTTATTAGTGCAGAAGAAAACCTTGCTGAAAAAAGGGCTAGGTTGAGATCAGAAAATAAGGTCACATACCGAGATGAAACCTTTCCCTCTACATCCTCTTCCAATGCCAAAATAGACAACTTGGAAAGAAAAATAGAAATAATGATAGAAATAATGATGGAAAGAATAAGTCTCAGTGATAGAACACCTCCTAGGGACAACCAACCAAACCCACAAACCAGAAACCAGAATCAAAACTTTAGAAGGGACCACCCCAAATCAATCTGAGAGACAATGATCAGCAAATCAGGCCTCCTTTCCAAGATAATTATCTTGATGAAGGAGAAAGAGACATTTAACATATTGAAGAAATTCATCTAAACTTGATAGGCTTTGATAGTGAGGGTGAGGTTTATCTCACGGAAGAAGAACAAGGTTTCTTCTCCTCATACCAAGATGAAACTAACTATGAAGATCTTGAAGACCCTAAAATTGGTTTACAAAAAGCCATAATAGAAGTCCATAGGCAATATGACCTCAGAAGTAAGAAAAACCAAGAAAACACGAAGAAAAAACAGGACAACTTAAAAAGGAACAATTCAGATTCTGCTGTCAATAAAACTCCTGAAGCTATTCTTAAAAAACCAACAGACAATGTTAATGTTATGGCTAAGAAAGATGATCTAAACAAATACAAAACTAGTCAATCAAACATCAACCCAAACTGTGCCAGCACTTCCACCAAAATTCCTAAAAATACCATCCTGAACAAAGCTCCACATCAAAATCAAAAGGACAAATCAGTAGAGAAGGAAATGGCTGAAAAAGTTGATGCAAACATGTCAGAAGCTCAAGTACCTTTTAGTTTCGAAGGGGAAATTGCTAAAATCAAAATAAATATGCCCCTAACTAAACTGATAGCTCAAAATTCCTATAAATATCAGGTTATGAAAATCTTAAACATAGGAAATGATACTGACACCTTGCACTTAGCTAATGACACTCCCAAACTATTATTTGGACCAAAAATAGAAGGAAAGTATCAAGAAGGAATCACTCCTCCTTTTTACATCAGCTTGAATGTACATGACCAAATCCTACATAACGCTATGCTAGATTCCGGTGCCTCTCACAATCTCATGCCTAAAGTGATAATGGATAGATTAGGCTTAAAAATAACCAAACCTTAAAAAGACTTGTACTCTTTCGATTCGATCAGAGTCAAATGTTTGGGCCTAATCAAAGACCTGTGTGTAAATCTAGCACAAGTCTCAGCTAAACATTTGGTTATGGACATAGTGGTAGCAGACATTCCCTTGAAATATGGGATGCTTTTATCTAGAACCTGGGGGGCTAAAATTGAAGAAAACATTCAGTTAGGTATGTATTATGCTACTATTCCTGTTTTCAACCAACCAAGAAGATTATACCATGAAACAAACATGAAATATATGGGCAGTAGTCAAGAGAAACCAGAAAACATACCTCTTTATTCCATACATTAAAACATCAATTCCTTCATCTTACACCTAGAATATGATACTGATGAAAACACAAGTGAAACTAAAACTAGTTCAAGCACAGTATCGTAGCCAGACCAACCTCTGTATGATGAATTTGGTACTCAAAACTATCATGACCCTGAACAATTATGTCTTGATGAGAGAGAATTTGATTTTCTAGAAACATAGATAGATCAAAAAACAAAAAACATTATACACCCTCAAGCAAATTGCTCAAACCAAGGACAAACATCAACAGTATAATCAGGAACCTTTTTAAAAAAAAAATCACTAGAGGACTTACATATTACAAACCTCTTTGGAAATCAGGGGTAGGGGAGTCTGATGTTCTTACCATACTTAATTACTTCACCATCCCAAAACTTTACCTCCTCGAATGAAACCTTGACTAGTGCCACAACCTTTAAAGATCCGGGAAGAATGCCTGATAAAATTGATATGAAGGAATGTGATAGCTGCAGTCAAAAAACACCTGAGCTGATTGAGATAGCTAAAATTCTGACCTTACACCAAAAATTAAGGATTGCTAGAATATGCAAAATTATTTAAGATACTAGTGCATGTCGGGAAAACAGTGTGAAACACTGTGACACTACCTTCAATTCAAGAAACAAATTTGACAAAAGGAAATAAAAAAATCTTGATCAAACATTAACAATCAAATACAAGATATCTGGACATAGGATCTGTGTTGATTTCAGAAACACAAATACATACCCCCAGAACAGAAATTATATTCTTCCTAAACAAGACCATACTATACAAAAACTAGGAGTTTCTAATCATGTGGTTTTGAGTGATAATTTTTTAGGATACAATCGAATAATACCACTTCAAATAGATCAGCTCAAAGACTTCTTCAAATATACTAGTGACAACTTCAAGTTCAAACCAATCTATCCAAAACTAATGAACACCGAAGATGCCCTTAGGAAACCTATGTTCCCGATTCTGAATTTCCTTGTCATGATGTACCTTGATGATGTCATCATATGCTTTAAAAATGACAAAGAATATCTGCATTATTTGAAAAAGATGTACAACAAAAGGAGAAGTGGAGATCAAAGGTATAAAGAAGTATAGTAGGAAGACATAGGGTTTTTTAGAGATTCATGCATGAATCCTTATGTTATGCTTACAAGAGAAAATTTTCCAAACTTTTCTTTTCAAGAGCTGAGTGGACCAAGAGTGTCAGGAGATCTTTACGAAGATAAGATGCTAAAGTTTCACCATTTTCAGGAGTTCTAGTTTCAAGTTTTTTCAATCATTGTACATACCATTTCTTGAAGAAATAAATCAAAAAACAGAAAATACAAAAATAGTAGAAAATTAGAAAAAGAGGGCGGTTTGAAAACACCATGAAAAGCCCCATACTCAAAAAAATAGTCATGATGAAAGTGTTCAAGTCTAAATGCCACTACTAGTGCCCAAAAGATATCTTATTCAGTTATCTAGCCTAATCATAACTGAATATGTTTTAAATTGATTGCTGATAAGTTAGTGAGAAAGAATATAGTCAAATTGTGTAAGCTTGACTTGTCAAAGAAAGTATATTAGGAAAAGAATGTTGGTTCTGCATGTTCAAAACAGAACCAAAGAGGAAAACAGAAATGAAAAACAATTTGTATATATTGGCCCTAATTTTTCTAAATTCCATCTTGTATATCAATAATGTTTGTGTGCATCTTGTTTTTATGCCACAAACACATGACAAATCAGACCGTCTAATCCTGATTTGATCATTTTTAAATTTCATGCTTTAGACTAGTGAATGAAATCTTGTCAAATAGCTTAATATTGACAGTCGATCATAGTATAAGTAGGGAAACAAAGGAGTTCATCAGTTTAATTTGAACTCCCAGAGGATATAAGTGTAGCATTAGATATTTTTTCTTTAAAAAAAAAAAAATAAAAAAAAATATCATGTCAAAGGGTTGCTAGTCCAAATGCAACTAAAAGAAGAAAAAATGTTAGGAAATATAGCTGGGTAGGTAGATATGACTTTGATGCTAATCATGCTATCAATTTTTAGAAATGGCATCAACAAAGGAAGAAATTTGCGCCAATAGATAAGGCACTGGTCTTCACGAGCCTGAGATCTGCAGTTCTGGACACCTTCTGAAAAGGAGTTGCCCTCTGCAAATGGAGCCACTATTAGTCATCAATACTTTTTGCCTCTTATTGATGACTAGTTTCCTTAGCTGATTTCTCTAGAAGTTGATCTACAAACTGTCAAATCTGTCATCTAGAAAACACCCCAAAACAATTTTTGTCCTCCTATCCCTTCCTGTCAATCTATGATGAGGAAAAACCCCAGTTGTCAAGTCCTATCTAGTTTCAGCAAAGTAACCTTGTCTATAGTTGTCATAGCTGTAAATCATTTGCTATCATTTACCCTTGTTTCTCATGCCATTCACTATCCAAAGGTTGACAAAGTGTCTGCAATTCTATCCTTGGTCATATTGTCATTTGAAAATCTGATCATGCCTAAGAAAACACTCAGAATCTGTCAAAATTGTCCCTAAGTTAGATAGTGGTGTTTAGGGAGTTTTTCCTTAGCTAAGATATCCTAGGCCAAAAAGCCTTTGTCTAGTACCAGTCAACCTTGAATTAGTTCCTATTCTGCAAAAGAAGCATGTTTTCCTCACAAATTACTTTACACTAACAGGTCCCACTTTGTCTCATGTGAGGAAAGAGAAGCAAGATCGGGAGGCCTCCATGTACTGTGACAACGGAGAAAACAACGGGAACAGTGCATGTGATTTAAAGGCCTCGTCTCTTTATAAAACAATGGATACATAGTGTTTTCGAAAGGTTGCAGCTGAGTTTTTTAGGGTGACCTCTTGAATGATATAACCTTGGTAAATGATAAAAGGCCCCACAGGGCAACTATTTAGGTTGAAAGGGCCTCCACAGGAGCATTATGGAGAAAGACAACTTTGAAGGAGGTGAAACAGTTGTTAAAAAGGGCAGTTTCAAAGCACAGGAGAACATAGCCACTATTCAAAAAATTTCATCCAAATCACAAAAAGAGATAATTTCGAAATCGATAAAAGAAGTTTTGAAAGAAAAACCTTATGAGTATAAAGGGCACAAAGCCAACATTCATTTTCAATTTGCAAACTGAGCCATTGACGAAAAAACAAGTATTGAGCGATTTTGAATCGTTTTTTGAGCTTTTTTTTCTGCATGGCACGCCTGTATAATCGTGCAGCGCACCTGTAGGCATCCGACAGAAGGATTAACACATAGGCGCAGCGCACCTGTAGCATTGTGTGGCATGCCTGTGCCGACGTTCAACGGGTGCATAGGGCCGACCTGACAACATCAGTGTGACGCGTTTATGCCCGTTCAGGCCTGCCCGACCTACTAACCACCTTTGAATGCCAGTCTCCAGCCAGGGCCAACGCTGCAAGAAACTGTCCAAGGTGCCAAGATCGATTTTTATTCAACAAAATCGTCCCAAAACATGACAAAAACTCATTTTGTCAAAGGTATTTATAGCTGTTGGCTTGTTTTTTATTTAAAGGAATAGTGATTAAAGGGAGAGGGAGTCTGTATTCATAAGTAAAAAATCTATTTACAAATTTGTGAAAAGGAACATAGTCAGATAAGTAGTCTTATTTTCATCAAGAAAGACTTGTTTGCCAGCTGAAGATTACACAGTCTATAGAGAAAAACTGGGATTATTTTGAAGACCTATACTCAGTGAACAAAAGAAGATATTTCTGTTGAAAAAACAACCTAACCTCCATCCAAAAGAGCTTACTTGCTAAAAGAAACCATAGAGAAACAGTGATTGGGGATAAGGTTTTGTTATCAGTGTTAAAAGGGCCCTTTTTGTTGGATAGGGAACATAGCTTAGTTTAAACAGAGAGACCCATCATTTTAGGTCAGTAGCTTGTACCACATAAAACAGAGAATCACTGTTTTCAAAAGCTAATACCTTGTGAAAAGTATTAAACTTATTTTTCAAGTACATAAAAGAAGACAAAGTTGTTTTCAAAGCTTCTCACTCAGTGACATGGAAACTACCATTTGTTTTAGAGAAATATTGATCATCAAAGAGGGGCAGTTTGTTCAAAGGGAGAGCACAATGTTTTTCAAAGAATGTATTCTTTGCTTTGAGAGAAATGAAGAGAATGATTGGGTGAAATAGCTTGTATTAGTTCACAAGGTGTTTGCTCAGTCTCTTAAAACAATGATTACTCAAGGAAGAAACATAGTGGTTTTCAGGGGTGCCCTCTTTGATTAAAAACAGAGAAAACATTGAAAAGGAAGGGAGAGTTTTATTGTCAAAAACAAAGGGAGCTTGTCTTCATAAACCGCAAATAGATTTTATAAAAATCCTTTTTCTCACAACAAAGTTCATAAGAAGGGAGTTTGCTTTCACTTAACAAAATCCTGCTTGCAAACTAAGGACAAACTTAGTCTTACAAAATGGAAAAGGTGTTTTGACTGAGGACCTTTTTTAGTGATCATTTAAACAGTTTGCCTTGGTGAGTCCATGAAGGGTATCACAAGTAAAAATGCCTCCAAATAAGGACAACAGGAGTGGGTATCATAATAGGTATGAACCTATTACAACTCAGGAAGTGAATGAATCTCCTTCAGTACTCTTTAATTTTCATGAAGTAGGGTGCTTGGAATTTTTCCAAAAAGTCCAAGAAGTAAAAAGTCACCTTCCTTTGACACATTTGTTTTCTTTAAGGCTGCAAGGGAAGCATGTCCATCTAGTAGGTTTGGATTTAAAACTCTCTCCTAGGGCTATCTCCAAAGCTACCAAGATCCCCTATATCAGAGAAAAGTGGTTCAAACAATCATACCTAGATCTGAATCACTACAAGCCCTTTCTAAAACTAGCCCACCAGGATGCTTGCCAAGCTATTTTTCCTTTTTCTCACTTGTTTACCAGCTATGCCCCTCTCATGAGAGTCGTCATGAAGTATTTCACATTTGACGGGAGGTTTTCCCAGATTTATGCCTATCACATCAGGCTCCTTATGCATTTCACAAGAACTCAATTGCTGAACCTACCTTTCTTCCTCTATAGAAGCATTGACAATATGGCCTCTACTGTCCAAAAGAAACCCTCATCTCAACAACAAGCTTGTCTATTTCATCATTCCCTTATCAAGATCATCATCCCCCATCAAATTGAGAAAAATGGAGTTTCTTGGGATTCTTTCATCTCCCATCTTGATTTTTCCATTGCCTCTTCATCCCATGTGCCTACCTCACCATCTACTCATCATGTTTCTCCTTCTTCTAGTAGATCCATTCCTAAAAGAAAAAAATCCCCTATGATTGAAAGTGAAGAAGAGAAGAAACAAAAACGTGATGAAGAAGGGAAAAGTGACAAGAAACAAACAAGTGATGAAGAAGGGCAAAGTCACAAAATGCAAACTAGTGATGATGAGGGTCAAAGTAAAGACTCTAAGTATGACAGTGGGGAAGAAGGAAATTATGATGAGCATGAATGAATTCATGCTGAGCATAGCAGTCATGAAGAGGAACCTGATGGCAGCCAACATAGCAGTAAGCATATTAGTGATGAGGGACAAAAAATTGAAGGAAAAGAACACTGCAGTCATGAAGAAAGCAGGGACAGAGATGAGCATAGTAGTCCTCAAGATGAAAAACAAAGTGGGAGCCAAAACAGTGATGATGAGGGTCATGAAAGTCCTCAAAAAGACACTTATGATGAGAAACAAGACAACCCTCAAGCAAGTAATGATGATGACAATCAAACACCAAACAATGAGCATTCCAAAGAGGGCAGCATGGAGAAAAAATACCAAATCAGTGACCATGAGCATAACAGTGGTGAAGAAAAACAAAGAAATATTCAAGCAGAAGAATACAGTGACAAAGATGAAGCTGGAGCAGATGATGATGGAGGCAGCAAGGTAAAGAAGTTGAGCAAACACAAGTGGATAAATCTCCTCTATTTTCTCCTCCACACAGCTAAGAGCATATGCTAGCAGCCTCTCCTAGGCAAGGGGCCATGAATCCCCCTCCAAAAGTGGTGAAGCCTAGAAACACTAGATCAGCAAAGAAGAAGACCACTCCAGTAGTGACTAGAAATGTCACAAGAGCACTATGGAGTAGAGGCAAGCTGCCTAAAAAGAGCATTGTTGAATTGCCAAAGAGGAAGAGGACCAAGAAGTCTATCCAAGGCAAGGGGAAAGAAAAATAGGAGAGTATTCATGAAAAGGAAAGGGAGTTTTATATCATACAAATAGACAGTGATGACATTGATAATGAAGCTAGAATCCTTGAGGCTCTTTTACGAAATAGAGAAGACCAAATTCATGACCTACAAGCTGATCTAGAAAGCTCAAAAGACTTCATACATGTTCTACAGATGAAAAACAAACAAATGAGTGGTCAAATGGAAGATTTTGAGGCCTGGGATTTCAAATACCAAAGGGAAGCCTCCAAAGCACAAACCAAGCTTGAATATCTCATGGGCGAATTTGATGATACCGAAGAAGAAGAGCAACCAATGAGAAAGAGGCCTAGGACTATGGGACTCAAGAAAGCTTTAGAGAAAAAGAAGGAAGAAGAGGAAGCCCTTGTCTAATCTTATCCTCTCACTCAACTGCTCGACCAAGAAATAGAGAATGATAAATAATCATGGCTTGAATGGGCCAATAAGCATTTGGAGGATAAATTATAGAAAGCTAACAGAGAGTTGAGCCTAGAAAAGAAGATGATCGGGCACTACAAAAAGCTAACTCAAAATTGCCTAAAGAGGGCGCTAGGTAGAAAAAGTGGAGAAACGCACATAAGCGCTCAAAATATTGGCCTTATCTTCCTTATATGTTTCTAAGAACCCATGAGGGGCTTGCTCTCCAAAATTGAGCAAATTTTGACAAGATTTTGTTTTTAGACATTTTTGGGCTTAATTGCAGAAATTCATGGGCATCGCCATTTTTGTTTGGAGCATCCTCAGCTATTGAGAGTGGTATCATTAGATGAATTAAATTCAAGGTCATTTACTCAAAAAATTTCAGATCCAAAGGATGTGTTTTCATCCCCCAAAGAGACGAAAAACAGTGATTTTTTCACTTTCTGCCTCACATATCAGCAAGGGCTACTTTTCTGGTTTTTTTCACTCAATTCAGTTTCTGACAGACTTTGCAGCATTATTTTGGGAAAAATCAAGTAGTTCCAGAAAAAATACATCCATGTCTTTCCAAAGAGCCATCACAGGCCTCATTTTGACATCGGTAAGTCCCTGAAAAGTGGTCTGCAAGATAGGCAATTTTATGTTGCTACGTTCCTGTAGCATTTTAGCAAAAAGACAGTTTTCTGAAGTGGCTTATCCAAATGTGCGCTAGGCATTTTTTAGCCATTGTCAGTACTGAAAATTCAATATTTTTTCCTTTTTTAGCATTTTATAGATATTTTGAAGATATTTTGTGCCTTGGGCTTTGCAAAGCCTCAAGGACAGAATCATATATTTGTTTTTAGCCTATGAGCTTCTAGTCAGTTTTGTGAAGCTTATCTTCTCATTATCCTATATAAATCATGGAGAATAATTGTAATATTTTTGGTTGAAGAATTGATAAACAAGCTAGACTTTGAAGAGCTTAAGAACTTGATTGAGCTTAGAGCAATATATGTTATGAGTTTTGATGATCAAACTTGTTTTGTGGAGTGAATAGCCTGACTTGCTTGCCTAGATGATGGAGAGGATCTATGTGTAGGATTCCATGGCTTGGTAAATGGTATTTTACTTCTTTTCTGTTATGTTTTATTAGTTTTCCACATATGTATCCATGTTTCTTTCTTGCTACAGGTCAGTAAAGAATAGTTTGAGGTATGCCCGTGGAGGCTCGTCAAATTTCCCGATTCATTACAACTTCTATGTTTTCATATTTATTAGTCATGTCAAAGGATTCTTAACTACCCTTTGATCCTCTAGGAACTTTTTCTTTATTTCCTTAATGATTAATATGACATGCTATCTTGTTTGATTCATGTCGTGCCCTGCTTACTCATAGCTGTTTAAACCTCATTAATGAAATCTCCTTTGAAGTATTGACTGTCTAGTTTAAATCAAAGAGGTCTTGTTTCCATATTGCCCTCTGCCTATACTTGCAGACTTATTTCAAAGTTCTCATCAATTTGAATGTGTTTCTTAGGAGTTTCCTTTTCACATTTTGAGCTGTTGGTTTGTCTTACATGTGTTCTCAACCACTGAAGGTGATTTTCCCAAATTTAAAGGGTCTTATACTTCTGTGCATCACCTGAATGTTTATTTTATGCATCTATTAGTTTGAGTTTGATTCATAGTGATTAATGGTTAACCATACCACATGAATACTTGATGTTTAAACTATTTATGCTTAAGATCCCTTTGTCTTGCACAAACTTGATGTTCATTTCACTTCATAAACCACCTGAAATATCCATTCGCTATACTAAATCGGCCCTACAGTACACCCTACCCATTGTCTTGACATCCTTGGCTTGCTTTTGACCCCATAGCCTAGTTGATCTCATTTTCTTGTTCTATTTTGATCCACTTGATCAGTTTTTCCTCCAAACAACTAAAAAACAAACAAACAAACACACTTAAAAACTAGCCAAAAATCTAAAAAAAATAAGTGAACAAGCTCACATCCTTCGCTTCATTAGAGAGAGCCCTCTCTAAGTATAGGAAGGCTAGGTCCTAGGGCTCCAAATATTGGATTGATGTTACTCCGTCATTTGGTCTATTAATCTGCCAAATCACGGGAACCTAACAGTGTGAAAAGTTAGTTTGAATTGATTCCAAGGGAATATTGTAGAATAGATATCAATATTGGATTCTAAAATCCCCCCTAAAAAGAATCCAAGACCCGTTAAGCCTTCAAAAGGCTCTACTATGACTCATGAAGATGAAGAAATGCACCATGACATATCAAAATTACAAGAGAAAGTGCACCAAATCTCGCTCTCGCAAAGAGCAACAAAAAATGAAATGGAAGTTTTGAAGAAAGACATGGAAGCTAAGATGGATCGATTGAAGAAAGGCATGGAAGCTAATATGGATGTCATGGAAGCTGGCATGGAAGCTAAGATGGATGGCATGGAAGAAAAAATGAAAGACAACATGGAAAACATGAAGAATTATCTAAAATCAGACATGCAAGGGTTTACAAAGTTTATACAAGAAATGTTTTCTAATGGTGAAAATATGGTAGAGGGAACTCATAATGAGAACAAAATAAATGTTAATCATCATTTCATAAACTCTAATGTTGGATGGAAGAATGACCATATTCCAAATATGGATATGAGGAAGTTTTATGGCAAGGATACCATAACATGGATACTACATATGGAGCAATATTTTGATATGAATAATGTGAAAAAAGCACAAAAGGTACACATTTCAACTTTACATTTAGAAAAAAATACATTTATATGGTATCGATGTCTTCGCTCCTGTAAAAAAATTGTCACCTGGTAAATTTTTTAGGAGGAGATGATAGCACATTATGAGGATACAAAGAGAAACACCTTCTCTAGCCAATTGATAAATCTCAAACAAAAGGGTTCAGTGGTGGAGCACATTGAGGACTTCCAAAAATTGAATATAAGGGTAATTGATATTCCAGAGGAACACATGATTGATGTATTCATAGGGATTTTAAAGGATAACATCCAACATGAAGTTCGTGTTTCGGAACCTAATTCAATGGAGAAGGCATTCAGGTTGGAAAGAAAAATTGAATGCAAAATTATGGCGACAAGGAAGCCTACCACTCACATCTATAAATATGGAAGTGTTTCTACTCCTAGGCTTCCACAACCAACAAGGCTGACATGAAAACAATTGGAAGAAAAAAGAGCAAAATGGCTTTTCTACAATCATGATAGCAAATACACTAAAGTTCATAATTGTGCTAAGAAGAAATTATTTTACATAGATTTTCAAGAGGAGGAAGAAAATGAACAAAAAACTTCAAAAGAAGAGGATATACACCATGAACCAACCCTAGAAGAAGAAGAAATGAGTCCGGCCATATCGTGTAATGCATTGGTAGGAATTACCACTCCTCAAACTCTCAATATAGAAGGACATATCAAGAAGAAAATGCTAATAGTGTTTATCGATTCGGGTAGTACCCATAATTTTATTCATTGTAAGGTAGACAAGGAATTGAATTGTTTCCTATACCCAGCACCAGAATGTCAAGCGATGGTTGCAAATGGAGGAAATATAAATTAATCTGGAAAATTCCATAATATCAAGCTAACCATGGGGGAATATGTACTAAATATTCCAATTCTTTCCATTCCAATGGGGGGTGTTGATGTTTTACTAGGAGCACAATGGTTACAATCTTTGGGAATGATAGCTTTTAATTTTCAAGAACTTTTATTGAAACATTTTTCGCAAGGAAAGGAAGTCAAATTACGGGGTATCATAGGGAAGCCGAGAAAGATAATAAGCTCTAATATCATGAAAAAACTTCTGAAGAAAGAAGAACAAGGCGTAATTGCACAATTATTCTCACTAGAAGCTCCAACATCAAAATCATCTATTTCTCCAGACCTCTAAAAATTCTTGGACCATCATTCTAAGGTGTTTGAAACTCCCAAAGGACTCCCACCTATTCAGGGTCATGATCATGCTATTCATTTGATTCCAGGAAGTGTTCCTCCAAACATCAGGCCTTACAAATATCCTTATGTCCAAAAGAGCGAAATTGAACATATGATTGCAGAAGTATTACAAGATGGTATAATTCAACCTAGTCAAAGTTCTTTCGCTGCTCCAGTAGTATTGGTGCATAAGAAGGATGGATCATGGCGCATGTTTCTAGATTATAGGGAGTGTTAGGGTCCTATAATTATAGGATTCGTAATTTGGAATTGACTTATGATAGCCTTTTAAAAATATGTACATACCTTACTTTCTGCAAGTTGTTTTCCGATATTTTGTAAAAAATAAAAAATAGAAAATCAAAAAGAGGGTAAAAGTTCTAAAAGAATAATTAAAGGACTTAGAAAAAATAATATACCCCAAAAGAAAAAATAAATAAAACATGAAAGTGTGCAAATTCAAATGCCACTACTTTTTCTTTTGTTACTAATGATTATGGCAGAGTGTCAATAAATGCCATAATCCATGATGAGTTGAACTATTCAATCTTCACTTGTCATGTTTCAATTTACATGTTATAGATAGTGAATAAAGATTAGTCAGATAGTTTAATCCTGACTAATCAGTAGATAGGTAGAGAATAAAGAGGAGCTCATCCGTTTAATCTGAGCCCTCGGAAGATATATGGTAGATTTAGTTAGTTTTTACTTCTTTCAAAAGAATAAAATGTTTCAAGGTTGCTAGCTCAAATGCACTTGCAAAATGGAAGGAAAATATGTTAGATTAAAAGTTGTGTAGGTAGAATGAAGTGGGAGAATCATGTAAACACTTTTCACCAGGAAAAACTCACTAATTTCCCCTCCCCTATAGTTATTCTGCATTCTAGACTTTCAATCAAAGAGACTCTAAGCATTTCTCTGACTTCTATTGGGACCGGACCCAAGGCTCAATGACTGTTAATTTAAAAAGTGTTGAATTCCTATGTTAATCCTTAATTATCATCATTTAACCCTACATTCATCCATTGCACTGCAAGTTCATAAGTAAATACCTTTTACTTAATGAAAGTAAAATTCCCTTTAACTAATTCCCTTCATTCATAAAAGCATAAAATCCCTCCAAAGATATTATATTCTAAGTTAAAGTGGTCAAATTTTAAATGATAAAGCTTGGCTTTCATATTATCACTTTACTTAGTCATATAATTATATTTTGGTTTTCTTTTTCACTGTCCTCAGTCATATTAACTTCTAATTTATTTATTAAATTGCTATAAATAAACCTTATCCTATTATTATAACCCCTTTTATCTAATTATCCCCAAAAACCCACTATTATAAGATTTTTGACCAAAGTTAAATATCCACATGTTAAATTAAAAACCCAAAAAATACCCCCTTTGGTCTAAAACTAACCATATATAAATAATTCCGCCCCATATAGTCATTGGACCCCTCCATGGTCTATAACTATATAATAAAAATATAAATATAAGTAAAGCTATCAGAAAAACATAGCTTTACCACATCACCTCTCTTATATCATTTATCCTAAAAAAATTTCATCTGCGCCACTATAAAAAGATTATTATCAGTCTAAGCTTTACCATATCCTAAACTTGGTTAAAACTCGCCTCACGCGGTCCTTTACCATATATATGAAATTTGTTTATATATATAACATCGCCCAATAAAACCTTTTGCATTATACCTGCTTATATATAAACCATTCCATATATTAAAACCTTGGTTATAAAGTCTATTTTTACAAAGGTTTTGTTATATTTATAATGCGCCATCATATAAAGCTGCCCAGGCCCCACCATAACCTTTTCCCCCACCTTCCCATCACATCCGAACCATTCTCTCCCACTTTTTAGATCCAACATCACACAATCTGTTTCACGCTTCGAAATTGATCGATGGCCCTGAGCTTGAAATCGCGGGAAATGAGCTGTTTTATGAAACCACCCAATGAAACGTGGCGCCATGTTATTTGGTTGCGTTCAATTTTCAAAAAAAAACTTATCACTCTATCCCGACGCAAAACCCACTAGTGGTTTTTCGCATTTGAAAAATCAAACCACCTCCCACCTTGGATTAGACTTGCATTTTATGCATTCTATGATAATTCATATTAAAGTTTAAACCTTTGATATATCATTTTTCATATGTATTTTTGCAGTCCCGACTCGTAAGAAAACTCCGCCTGAATATGTAAAGATTCCTAAGCCCCTATTTGTTAATCTCTTGTCCCAAAGCCGAATTCGACCACAATTTTACTTATTTGAAGATCATTAAACCCATTCTTTTCATCAACGATCTAGATCCAACCGCAGGAATAACCAGAAGATTAAGAAACCCTTTTAAAAGCATCAAAATACCTACAATCTGGGGTATTTTTTATTAAATTACCATCCTGCACAGTCAATTCGAAACCTTCTATTAGAAGACAAAATGTTAAATAGGAGAATTAACTGTGTAAATTTCCCAAAAATAGGCCAAACCCTGGCCAATTTTTTCCAGGAAAGCTAATTTCCTCTGTGTGCCTTTTAAAGCCAATCATCCACTTACGACCTCTGAAGATCAATTCCGAAACACAAAAGGAGTTTAAAGCCTGAAAATCTATTAAAAATATCCTTTTTACAATTTAAACTATTCATGAAACCCCGTTTCCTGTCTTATCCGAGTATCAATCCTCAGATAAACCTAATTGAGAAAAAATCCCAAAAGAAGATATATTTAGCCTAAATTGCTCAGTTACCCCTCTGTTTAAAGTAAATTAATTATGTAAACCATTTAATCTTACAGAAGAAGCCAAAATGCCTAAAAACATAGTTAAACCTCCACAGACAGATCTCATTCCATAGGTCTTTCAAAAGCCTTCAATCATCTCCTTGCAGACCTCTGTTTCATTAACAAATTGTTTGATTTTTGCAGGTTATTATCAGAATAAGAAATTGGGCCATCAGTTTCAATACTAGTTGACAAAATTGTTTGCTCCAAATTCTCAGATTCTAAATATAAAGCTTCATTCAACGAACAGTTTGTATACAAAGAAAAAATAAAATCAAGTCAGAGAGAGATCAGAATGATGAAATTTTCACAGTGAATGGTAAAAGTGAAATCAGAATTCACAATGACACTGAAAACATAACAGTCAAAGATTATCAGTGGTTAAAGTGTATCAGGTAAAAGTTAGAGTGAAAGTTAAAACAAAGTTACAGAGGTATTAAATGGTAAAAAGAGATAAATATACTTTCACCAACAATGAATTTTATCCAAATTGAAAGTAAAACAGTTAAAAGAACAAAAAGGTGAAAAGATGAAAACATAAAAAGAAGGAACATTTTTTCAGAAATTTCATGTTTAAGTCATTGTTTTGCAGAAAATATTGTGACCAATCCAAGATTAATTTTGAAAACCTGAAGAAGTTTTATATTCTTAAGGTCTTCTACTATAAAAACCTCTCTCACTTTTCTAACAACCATTATGGACTTGGAAATATTAAACAATATTTGAAAGCTCTCTTTGCAGAAACTTCCTGTGAATTCATCATATTGTAGAGAATATTGTGGCAAATAAGAAATAAATATTACAAAAATGAAGGAGGTTTTTGTTCCTAAGAGACCCATTTACAAAAACCTATCTCACTTTTTTCACAGGTATTAGAGAACGACAGATACATGCACATCTTTACAACCTATTTTTCAGACTATGTAAAACTTTGTTTTACACATCGCTTTTCAAAGCCTATTGTGCACAGCTGGAGAGTAATTTTAGCAAAAAGAGAGAGGCTTATTTCACCAACATATGTATATACAAAAACCTCTTTCACAATTTACATATCTATTTCACATTGAGAAATAAGAAGGTATCATTGGAAGCCAAGTTTGTAGAATTGTTGGAGCAGAATGCACAAAGAAAGAAAACAGTTAGTGACTTGGATGCCTCATCATCAACTAAGAGTTGGATCAAATTTGAATTCTCCTCTTTGTCATCACCTATCCATAAAAAATAGTGCTAAATATATGCATTAGTTTTGAGTGTCCTTTAATTAAGTTCTATTTATGTAAAACAGTTGGAGATATTTGTAAAACAATATTGATATTTTTTCAAGATAAGATATTCTAGTTTAGAATTTGTATATGTTGGAAAAATACTGAGAGGGGGGGTGAATCAGTATTTAGTGTAGACAATTAAAAATTGATATTTCCTTCTTAAAAACCCATACGCTACTTTCCTGAATTAAACTCGCATATATACGCGGATATCCTTTACAGAACTCGCGTATATCCAGTGAATTAATTATGCATTTAATTCATGACTTAGATCATTGCATTACTCATTTATCAGATGTTCAGAAAACAGTAAACAGGTGCAGAAAGAACAGAGTAATCATCACACACAATCAATCACACATGAACACTAGGATTTTTAGGTGGAAACCCAATTTGGGAGAAAACCACCGCTTCCGTCATCTCAGCCTTCAATCTTTATTATTAAGAAAACTTCTTACAACATGTACTGGCGCATACTCATACCAACATGCAGGCACCCACCTACAGAAGGCTACAACCTTCTCTCGTTTACCAGCCTTTCCTGGAAGGGAGCAACAACCCCCTGCTCTCGTTTACTAGCCTCTCCTGGAAGGGAGCTACTACCCCCTGATATTAACACCAGCCTCTCTTGGCAGAAAGCTTCTACTTTCAGACTGAAGGCTTCAACCCTCAGATCCACTGCAGACCACGTTTCATCAATTTTCAAATTGGATCAAAACAGCTTCAACACAATCCTTCACTTATCAGCAAATGTCCTTTTCCCAGAGCATCAAACAGAACAGTGAAACCACTGTAACCAGAATATCAGAGATAACCCAGACTTCAGAATAGATATGCAGAATCTCAATCAGCTTTGAGCAACCATCAGTTCAAATTGCATACGCGCTTTTCTTCAAACAGACTTGTGTATATACGCGCTTTTAATAAAGGCAACCTGCGTATACATCTGTGCACTTTTCAGAAAAACCCTAACAGTCCATACGCTCCTTTGTTTAAACAGATCCGCGTATATACGCGCTTTTCATGAAACGAACATGCGTATAGATCTATAAAAGATAAACTTTGCAGAACAGATCAGATCTATGGACTTACCCAAATTTCTTCAATATCTTCAATAGATTTGTGCCAGGTCTTCAATACTTCTTTTCAGATCATCCTAGAGATACATCATTTCCAGATCTAGAGATTTTGAACCTTCATCATATTCATGGGTGCATCATAGATTCAGATCTATCGATTAAGAACAGAGTTCAACCATACAAGTAAACTTCAGAGTGAAGTATTCATTTAAAGCCCAGACACGTGCACACCCTTTGCACAAAGATTTTCTTCTCCTTATATAGGTTTACCCTTTATCAATACCATGAGCCAAAACCACACCTCTTCCGATGGTATTCCTGGACGGGGTCAAATAGACAACCCAACGCTCAATACAATGGGTCAATACCATGGTAGTAACCCCTGGTTTTACACTTTTAGAGCGCAATTGAGCATACGCGACTTGGCACGTACTTTCCCGCATGCATACGCTACTTCTACTAGACAAACCCGCGTATGCCTTGAGACACACACTTTTCATCACTGGTCTAGCACATACTGGAATTCCTTTCATCATTACATCTGAGCTGCTCTGTAGACACATCAGATTTACATCATTAATTAGTATATCAAGTCAGTTTCCATTAAGTACAACTTTCATCAAGTAGGTTTCCATCATCTTTATCAAGTGGGTTGCCATCAAGGACAACACTTTGCATCATATTGCCAACAATCTCCCCCTTTGGACTTGATGGCAACCACGATGGTGTTTGATCACAACAGGTAGATACATTAAGCATAATGATAGTCTCCCCCTATTCAAACACCATGTCACTCTCCCCCTTTGACATCAAGGGCAAAGGGCGGATCAACACCAACACAAGGTTTTTCTCCTCATGTCGAAAGAAGGGCGCTGTAGATCTGATGTGCACTGAAGTTACCATGCTCCCCCTGAGTTCATGCCGGATCTTCAAACATGTTTTTCAATGAAGTACATGACTCTATGACCTTCCTATCACCAAGGACTCATACTTACATCAAAGATCCAACCAAGTGGATTTACACATTTTGACTCAGCTACCCAACCAAGTGGGTTTACACATTGAACAAGTCCTTACATGACTGAATATTACAAATTACATCATAGGTATCAACATGACCTTTTCATCAAATTACAAATATGACCCTTCATACCCAAGACAAAAGGATCTCAAGAGAGAGATCATAATTCAGAATCATCATAATGCCAACAATGCATTATTCTCAGCAAGGCTAATGCTCCCCCTGAACATGTGCATCCTGAACACTTTCAACAGCAAATCATCAAGGCATCTTCACCCAAAATCAGAGAATGAAACAGAAATATAAGAGCCGAAATACCACCAGAGACTCCAAATAGCATCAGAGATACCAAACAGCACCATAGCTTGTGCTGAAGAAATGTTGACCCAGAAAAATTGTCAGCAACCACACATACGTGGTTTTCTGTGTATGAACTCGCGTATATACGCGACTGTCTTTCAAGAAACCCACGTATCCAAATTAATCTTCAGAATTTTAATCAGATCTGATCCTTTGCATGGCAGAGACTACTCCCAGCTTCTGTCTGAGATATTCGAACGCTTCCCTGGGCAGAGGTTTGGTAAATATATCAGCAACTTGTTCTTTGGAAGGAACATACTCCAACTTCACCTTTTGTTCAAGCACTTGTTCACGTAAGAAGTGATACTTGATGGGAATGTGCTTGGTCTTGGAATGCATAACAGGATTCTTTGAGATACTGATGGCACTTGTATTATCACACATAATGGAAATAGGAGGTGAACATTTGATTTGGAAATCTTGTAAGGTTTGCATCATCCAAAGAATTTGAGTGCAACATGATGCGGCAGCCACATACTCTGCTTCTGCTGTAGATAAGGCAATAGAGCTTTGCTTCTTGCTGAACCAAGATACTAACCGGGGCCCCATATAGAATGCACCACCACTAGTGCTTTTCCGATCATCAACATTTTCAGCCCAATCTGCATCAGTGTAAGCATGAAGAGTAAGATCAGCATTCTTTGGATACCATAGTCCAAAGTCTTGAGTTCCTTGCAGATATTTGAATATTCTTTTGATAGCCTGAAGGTGAGATTCTTTTGGATTAGCTTGGAATCGTCCAACAATCCCAACTGCATGCATAATGTCTGGTCTAGTCCCAGTGAGATAAAGTAGACTTCCTATCATAGATCTGTAATCTGGTTGGTTCACCATGGGAGAATCATCATGAGAACTGAGATTACATCTAGTTATCATTGGTGTACTTACAGGTTTGCACTCTTCCATGCCATACTTCTTCAGAATTTGCTTAAGGTATTTTTCTTGTGATAAGAATATACCATCTGTAGTTTGATGCACTTGCAAGCCAAGAAAGAATGTTAGTTCCCCAAGTAAAGACATTTCAAATTATTGCTGCATGACAGAAGCAAATTTCTGACTCATAGATTCTTCATTACTTCCAAAAATGATATCATCAACATATACAACCACAATCAAAAGTTTATCATTTTCAATTTTTGTGTATAAGTTACTATCAACAGACCCCTTTGAAAATCCTTGTTGATGAAGATATTTGTCAAGACGATAATACCATGCCCTTGGAGCTTGTTTGAGACCATATAGAGCCTTTTTAAGTCTACAAACAAAATTTTAATTATTTCCCAAAATGAATCCTTCCGGTTGTTCTATATAAACTTCTTCTTCTAGATCACCATTGAGAAAGGCAGATTTAACATCCATTTGATAAACTTTGATTTGTTGAAAACTTGAAAAAGCAAGAAACATTCTTATGGCTTCAAGTCTAGCTACAGGAGCAAAAGTTTCTTCAAAGTCTATACCTTCTTGTTGATTATACCCCTTGCAAACAAGTCTAGCTTTATTTCTTACGACATCCCCATTTTCATTTAACTTGTTTTTGAATATCCATTTAGTTCCAATGACATTTTTGTTATGAGGTCTTGGTACTAATTCCCAAGTGTCATTTTTTTCAATTTCATCAAGCTCTTCATTCATGGCTTCAACCCAACATTCATCTTTGCTAGCTTGATTGACATTGTGTGGTTCAATAGTGGATGGAAATGCCAGATAGCTAGAGGATCCTACAAGAGTCCTTCTTGTTTGTACACCTGATGCCTTATCTCCCAAAATCTGAGATTTTGGATGATTCTTTTGAACATATCTGGAAGGAGCCTTTTCAGATAAATCATCTTCAGGTTCTTCATTGGATCCACTGTCTATATCATTCCTATTTGATGTAGAAGGAAAATAGTCACCATCATCTTCTTCTGTTGTTTGTTTTTCTTCTTTAGGGGCTGCAGTAGACTCATCAATGACAACATCAATACATTCAATAATCTTTTGAAGCATTTTATTGTAACATTTGTATGCTCTTCTTGTAGATGAGTAACCAAGAAGTAACCCTTCATCTGATCTAGGTTCAAACTTGCCAAGTTTTTCATCATTATTTTTGATAAAGCATTTACCTCCAAAAACTCTAAAATGCTTCACAAAGGGAGAATTACCATACCAGAGTTCATATGGAGTTTTGTCACTATTTACCCGAACATGTGCCTTGTTGAGAATGTTTGCTGCTGTATGTGCTGCTTCTCCCTAGAAAATGTCAGGTGTTCCAGAATCATCAAGCATAGCTCTAGCCATTTGTTGAATTGTTCTATTCATTCTTTCTGCTAATCCATTTTGTTGTGGGGTGCTAGCTACAGAGAACTGTCTTTTTATGCCATGTTGTTCACAAAATTCAAGGAATTCATTTGATGTATATTCTCCTCCTCGATCAGATCTAAGACACTTGATTTTTAGATCTAATTCATTTATCTTTGTGTTTAATCAACCTAATCCAACACATCCTAGAGAAATCATCAATAAATAAGATATAGTATTCTTCCCCATGTGGTGACTTTTTCCTCATAGGTCCACATATGTCAGTATGAATAAGTTCAAGAGGCTTACTTGATGATCCTTCTTTGGCATTAAATTGCACTCTGGTCTGCTTACCGAATTGGCAAGATTTGCATATGATACTCTCTGGTAGAGTAATATTGGGAAGACCACGAACAGCTTTAGGTCTGCTTGATTTGTTGATTTGAGAGAAGCTCAAATGCCCTTGCCTTCTATGCCATAGCCAATTTTCTAAATATTTTCTCAAGTAACATTGATCTTTGCAGTTCTTCAATACATACAGGTTGCTTGGAGTTCTTTTGCCTTTTATAATAGTTTTACCTGTATCAAGATCACGAACCACACATTCTTTTGAACTAAAGACAACTTCAGTTCCTTGATCACACATTTTACTTACACTTAACAGGTTATGCCTTAATCCATCCACATACATGACATCATTAGCCTTCACCTTTTCTTTTAAAAACACAGACCCTTTTCCTTTAATTACAGCAGGGGTATCATTTCCAAATGTAACTTTATTTTCCTTTTCTAGAGCATTATATGCAAGAAGTTTGCTTTTGTCGCCTGTCATGTCTCTTGAGCATCCACTATCAATGTACCATTGATTTTCTTCACCTTCTGCAAATAACGCTATCCCACAATTTTCAACCTGTAATTCCTTCTTTTTCCATACTTTGGAACTTGAAGGAAAATCCTGTTTTGGTTGGACTTTGTTCCTGCATTCAGATTCTAAATAGCCAAAGTTATTGCAATAAGTACATTCAAATTCATTTTGAAGAGGAGAAAAGTTGTTATAGGTGTTCTTCTTTGGTTCAATATCCATCCTTTTCTTTCTTGCTTCTCTTGTCATGATGGTTTTATAGGCAACACATTGAACAGCTTTATGACCAAAATTGTGACATGAGAAACATTGTCCATTGAAGTAGAAATTTTTGCGATCATGAAATCTTCTATTTAAATTTACCTGTTGGTTGTAGCTTCTTTGAAAGACATTCTTGTTAGTGTTCCTTGAATTGTGATGATCATGCTTTACCTGTAAAGATTCTTTATTCCCTTGCTGAGTGGCTGAATGTAGTAAACCAGCTGTAGCTGCTTTTAGATAATTTGGTGCTGAAGCCTGAGAAGATTCTCCGGTATATCCAAGACCTGTCTTTATAAGAGGAGAATGTTGTACCTTGATAATCTCATCTAAGGTTTCAGATCCTTTAGCAAATCTAAGATTCAGAGTCTTTTCTTTCTCAAGTTCTTTTCTTAGACTTACTACTTCACATTCTAAATTCTCATTGTGTTTCTTCGCTTCTTCATTCTGCTTTTTTAGAGTCTCTATGGTAATTTTCTTTTCTTCTAAGAGAATTTTACATTCTTCTAAGAAAATTTTGAGTTGATTGTTTTCTTCAATAAAATCATTGTCCTCTAGAGCATCCACAAAAGTATCCTTTTCATCTTTAGATTCAAATGCCATGAGAAGTCTAAGATCTTGTTCACATTCTTCCTCACTATCAGAGAACCCATCACTGTCTTCATGAGTGTAGTAACTTTTCCTAGTGCTAGACCGGTGCTTATTCCTTCTTGCTACTTCCTTCCCTTTTGCAGATGTTTCTTTATAAGGACACTTAGCAGCATAATGAACAACTCTTCCACAATCAAAACATTTGAAAGGAAGCTTACCTCTGAACCATCCTGTGCCAAGTTGAAGTTTCTTTACAAAATTTACCTCATCTTCTTCTGAGATATATCCTGATCCTTGTACTTCCTTCCCTTTTGTAGAAGCTCTAAAGATGGCTTCTTTGACTTCAGATGGTCCTCCTCTTCTCATTTCATAAGCAGTTAGTATGCCATGGAGTTGTACGACAGTAAGATTTTGAAGATCCTGTTTTTCTTCAAGAGCAGAAACTTTTGACTCAAATTTTTCCGTTAGTGATCTTAAGATTTTCTCAACCAAAGTAGATTCTGCTATTGTTTCTCCCATGTTTCTCATACGATTTACAATATCATCAAGACGTAAGAAGAAACTAGCAACACTCTCATCATTATGCATCTTCAAATTTTCATATTCAATTCTTAGAGTTTGGAGTTTTGCACTTTTTACCTTTGCATCTCCTTCATAACTTAGAATGATTTTGTCCCATATTTCCTTTGTTGTATTCAGCTGCATAACCTTGACAAATTCTGATTCAGTTAGACTTCCCAATAGTGCATTGACCGCCTTTGCATTTGTTTCATAATTCTTCTTTTCTGTCGGATCCGTTGGTACTGCGGCTGGATATTGATATCCTTGTTCAACAATGGCCCATACATCTGCTCCCATAGACTGAAGATAGGATCTCATCCTTATTTTCTAGAAGATTAAATTTCTTCCATTAAAGAGTGGAGGCTTGATAGATGTTGTTCCATCTTGATTGCTCATCTTGCTTGATCTTCCTTCTAGCGGCTAAGCTTTTTCAGAAGGACCTGCTCTGATACCAATTGTTGGGAAAAATACTGAGAGGGGGGGGGGGGTGAATCAGTATTTAGTGCAGACAATAAAACTTTGATATTTCCTTCTTAAAAACCCATACGCTACTTTCCTGAATTCAACTCGCGTATATACGTGGATATCCTTTACAGAACTCGCATATATCCAGTGAATTAATTATGCATTTAATTCATGACTTAGATCATTGCATTACTCATTTATCAGATGTTCAGAAAATAGTAAACAGGTGCAAAAAGAACAAAGTTATCATCACACACAATCAATCACACATGAACACCGGGATTTTTAGGTGGAAACCCAATTTGGGAGAAAACCACCGCTGCCGTTGTCTCAGTCTTCAATCTTTATTATTAAGAAAAATTCTTACAACATGTACTGGCGCAGACTCATACCAGCACGCAAGCACCCACCTGCAGAAGGCTACAACCTTCTCTCGTTTACCAGCCTTTCCTGGAAGGGAGCAACAACCCCCTGCTCTCGTTTACCAACCTCTTCTAGAAGGGAGTTACTACCCCCTGATATTAACACCAGCCTCTCCTGGAAAAAAGCTTCTACTTTCAGACTGAAGGCTTCAACCCTCAGATCCACTGCAAACCACGTTTCATCAATTTTCAAACTGGATCAAAACAGCTTCAACACAATCCTTCACTTATCAACAAACGTCCTTTTCCCAGAGCATCAAACAGAACAGTGAAACCACTGTAACCAGAATATCAGAGAAAATCCAGACTTCAGAATAGATATACAGAATCTCAATCAGCTTTGAGCAACCATCAGTTCAAATTGCATACGTGCTTTTCTTCAAACATACTCGCGTATATATGCACTTTTAATAAAGGAAACCCGCGTATACATATGTGCACTTTTCAGAAAAACCCTAACAGTCCATATGCTCCTTTGTTTAAACAGATCCACGTATATATGCACTTTTCATGAAACGAACATGCGTATAGATCTATAAAATACAAACTTTGCAGAACAGATCAGATCTATGGACTTACCCAGATTTCTTCAATATCTTCAATAGATTTGCGCCAGGTCTTCAATACTTCTTTTCAGATCATCCTAGAGATTCATCATTTCCAGATCTAGAGATTTTGAACCTTCATCATATTCATGGGTGCATCATAGATTCAGATCTATCGATTAAGAACAGAGTTCAATCATACAAATAAACTTCAGAGTGAAGTATTCATTTAAAGCCCAGACACATGCACACACTTTTCACAATGATTTTCTTCTCCTTATATAGGTTTACCCTTTATCAATACCATGAGCCAAAACCACACCTCTTCCGATGGTATTCCTGGACGGGGTCAAATAGACAACCCAGCGCTCAATACAATGGGTCAATACCATGGTAGTAACCCCTGGTTTTACACTTTTAGAGTGCAATTGAGCATACGCGACTTGGCACGTACTTTCCCGCGTGCATACGCTACTTCTCCTAGACAAACCCGCGTATGCCTTGAGACACACACTTTTCATCATTGGTCTAGCACATACTGGAATTCCTTTCATCATTACATTTGAGCTGCTCTGTAGACACATCAGATTTGCATCATTAATTAGTATATCAATGTCAATTTCCATTAAGTACAACTTTTCATCAAGTAGGTTGCCATCATCTTTATCAAGTGGGTTGCCATCAAGGAAAACACTCTGCATCATATTGCCAAAAATCTCCCTTTGGACTTGATGTGCAACCATGATGGTGTTTGATCACAACGGTAGATACATTAAGCATAATGATAGTCTCCCCCTATTCAAACACCATGTCACTCTCCCCCTTTGACATCAAGGGAAAAAGGGCTGATCAACACTCAACATAAGGTTTTTTCTCCTCATGTCGAAAGAAGAGCGCTCGGAGATCCGATGTGCACCGAGTTACCATGCTCCCCCCCGAGTTCATACCGGATCTTCAAACATGTTTTTTCAATGAAGTACATGACTCTATGACCTTCCTATCACCAAGGACTCATACTTACATCAAAGATCCAACCAAGTGGATTTACAGATGAGACTCAAGTACCCAACCACGTGGGTTTACACATTGAACAAGTCCTTACATGACCGAATATTACAAATTACACCATAGGTCTCAACATGACCTTTTCAACAAATTACAAACATGACCCTTCATACCCAAGACAAAAGGATCTCAAGAGAGAGATCATAATTCGTAATCATCATAATTCCAACAATGCATTATTCTCAAGCAAGGCTAATGCCCCCCCCGAATATGTGCATCCCGAACACTTTCAACAAAGCAAATCATCAAGGCATCTTCACCCAAAATCGAGAGAATGAAATAGAAATATAAGAGACGAAATACCACCAGAGACTCCAAATAGCATCGTAGATACCAAACAAGACCATATCTTGTGTGTCAAGAAATGTCGACCCAAAAAAATTGTCGACGAACCGCACATACGTGGTTTTCTATGTATGAACTCGCGTATATACGCGACTATCTTTCAGAAAACCGCGTATCCAAATTAATCTTCGAATTTTAATTAGATCCGATCCTCTCGTATGGCGTATACTACTCCCAGACTTTTTGTCCGAGATATTCGAACGCTTCCCCGGGCGGAGGTTTGGTAAATATATCAAGCAACTTGTTCTTTGGAGGGAACATACTCCAACTTCACCTTTTGTTCAAACACTTGCTCACGTAAGAAATGATACTTGATGGGAATGTTCTTGGTCTTGGAATACATAACATGATTCTTTGAGATACCGATGGCACTTGTATTATCACACATAATGGAGATAGGAGGTGAAAATTTGATTTGGAATTCTTGTAAGGTTTGCATCATCCAAAGAAGTTGAGTGCAACATGACGCGACGACCACATACTCGTCGTCGTAGATAAGGCAATAGAGCTTTGCTTCTTGCCGAACCAAGATACTAACTCGGGGCCCCATATAGAATGCACCACCACTAGTGCTTTTCCGATCATCAACATTCCCACTCTAATCTCGCATTAGTGTAAGCATGAAGAGTAAGATCAGCATTATTTGGATACCATATTCCAAAGTCTTGAGTTCCTTGCGTATATTTGAATATTCTTTTGATAACTCGAAGGTGAGATTCTTTTGGATTAGCTTGGAATCGTCCAAAAATACCAACCGCATGCATAATGTCCGGTTTAGTCCCAGTGAGATAAAGTAGACTTCCTATCATAGATCTCGTAATCTGGTTGGTTCACCATGGGAGAATCATCATGAGAACTCGAGATTACATCCTAGTTATCATTGGTGTACTTACGTGTTTTCACTCTTCCATGCCATACTTCTTTAGAATTTGCTTAAGGTATTTTTTCTTGTGATAAGAATATACCATTTGCAGCTTTGATGCACTTGCAAGCCAAGAAAGAATGTTAGTTCCCCCAAGTAAAGACATTTCAAATTCTTTTGCTTGAATGACTTTAAGCAAATTTCTCGACTCATAGATTCTTCATTACTTCCAAAAATGATATCATCAACATATACAACCACAATCAAAAGTTTATCATTTTCAATTTTTGTGTATAAGTTACTATCAGCAGACTCCTTTGAAAATCCTTGTTGATGAAGATATTTGTCAAGATGATAATACCATGCCCTTGGAGCTTGTTTGAGACCATATAGAGCCTTTTTAAGTATACAAACAAGATTTTCATCATTTCCCATAATGAATCCTTCTGGTTGTTCGATATAAACTTCTTCTTCTAGATCACCATTGAGAAATGCAGATTTAACATCCATTTGATAAACTTTGATTTGTTGAAAACTTGAAAAAGCAAGAAACATTCTTATGGCTTCAAGTCGAGCCACAGAGCAAAAGTTTCTTCAAAGTCTATACCTTCTTGTTGAGTATACCCCTTGCAAACAAGTCTAGCTTTATTTCTTACGACATCCCCATTTTCATTTAACTTGTTTTGAATATCCATTTAGTTCCAATGACATTTTTGTTATGAGGTCTTGGTACTAATTCCCAAGTGTCATTTTTTTTCAATTTGATCAAGCTCTTCATTCATGGCTTGAACCCAACATTCATCTTTGCTAGCTTGATTGACATTGTGTGGTTCAATAGTGGATAGAAATGCCAGATAGCTAGAGGATCCTACAAGAGTCCTTCTTGTTTGTACACCCCGATGCCTTATCTCCAAAAATCCGAGATTCTCGGATGATTCTTTTGAATATATCTGGAAGGAGCCTTTTCAGATAAATCATCTTCAGTGTTATTCATTGGATCCACTCGTCTATATCATTCCTATTTGATGTAGAAGGACAATAGTCACCATCATCTTCTTCTCGTCGTTTGTTTTTCTTCTTTGGGGTCTGCAGGAGACTCATCAATGACAACATCAATACATTCAACAATCTTTCGAAGCCTTTTATTCTAACATTTGTATGCTATGCTTGTAGATGAGTAACCAAGAAGTATCCCTTCATCCGATCTAGGTTCAAACTTGCCAAGCTTTTTCATCATTATTTTTGATAAAGCATTTACTTCCAAAACTCTAAAATTCTTCACGTAGGGAGAATTACCATACCCGTAGTTCATATGGAGTTTTATCACTATTTACCCGAACATGTGCCTTGTTGAGAATGTTTGTCGTCGTATGTGCCGCTTATCCCCGTAAAATGTCGAGTGTTCCGTAATCATCAAGCATAGCTCTAGCCATT
The DNA here is from genome assembly GCA_034641835.2 of Pinus albicaulis. NCBI lineage: Eukaryota > Viridiplantae > Streptophyta > Pinopsida > Pinales > Pinaceae > Pinus > Pinus albicaulis. The sequence continues at coordinate 711,191,478 of CM076571.1, read as the reverse complement.
TGTTGAATTGTTCTATTCATTCTTTCTACTACGCCATTTTTTTGTGGGGTGCCTGCTACAGAGAACTATCTTTTTATGCCATGTTGTTCACAAAATTCAAGGAATTAATTTGAAGTATATTCTCCTCCTCGATCAGATCTAAGACACTTGATTTTTAGATCTAATTCATTTTCCACCAAATGCTTTGAAGATCTTAAATTTTTCAAATGCTTCATCTTTTTGTTTAATCAACCCAATCCAACACATCCTAGAGAAATCATCAATAAATAAGATATAGTATTCTTCCCCATGTGGTGATTTTTTCCTCATAGGTCCACATATGTCAGTATGAATAAGTTCAAGAGGCTTACTTGATGATCCTTCTTTGGCATTAAATTTCACTCTAGTCTTCTTACCGAATTGGCAAGATTTGCATATGATACTCTCTGGTAGAGTAATATTGGGAAGACCATGAACAACTTTAAGTCTGCTTGATTTGTTGATTTGAGAGAAGCTCAGATGCCCTCACCTTTCTATGCCATAGCCAATTTTCTCGAAGATTTTCTCAAGTAACATTGATCTTTGTTGTTCTTCAATACATACAAAGTTGCTTGGAGTTCTTTTGCCTTTTATAATAGTTTTACCCTGTATCAAGATCACGTAACCACACATTCTTTTGAACTAAAGACAACTTAAGTTCCTTGATCACACATTTGACTTACACTTAACAAAGTTATGCCTTAATCCATCCACATATATGACATCATTAGCCTTCACCTTTACTTTTAAAAACACGTGACCCTTTTCCTTTAATTACTGCAGGGGTATCATTTCCAAATGTAACTTTCTTTTTCCTTTTCTAGAGAATTATATGCAAGAAGTTTTCTTTTGTCACCTATCATGTGTCTTGAGCATCCACTATCAATGTACCATTGATTTTCTTCACCTTCTGCAAATAACGCTATCCCACAATTTTCAACCTGTAATTCCTTCTTTTTCCATACTTTGGAACTTGAAGGAAAATCCTATTTTGGCTGGACTTTGCTTCTGCATTCAGATTCTAAATGGCCAAATTTATTGCAATAAGTACATTCAACTTCATTTTGAAGAGGAGAAAAGTTGTTATAGGTGTTCTTCTTTGGTTCTGTTGTAGCTCCTAGAGACAGCCTAGAGTTGCCATAGACCAGTGCCTAGGACATCTTATACAGTAGAGAGTCAAGACCATTTAATAAGAATAATATCAGCAGAACTAGGCTCTCATACTGTTTCTTTGCAGATGGGAAAATTAAATTTAAATGGTACCAAATACTTTAGAAGCTCAACGCTGAAGGAACAGTAATGAATGAACAAGATGTTAAGCTCCCATATAAATGCGTAAGACAATTCCAAGACAGTTTGCTGTAATAAGGGCTGGATTCTCAATACTTCACAGAGAATGATGATTGAAGGACGTCTGCTGAATATGTAGAATAAAGAGGATATTTAACTGTTATAAAGACAATATTTAGAAACATATGCTAACATGTGGTGGGCTTAAGCAACTAAGAGTCCACACACGATCAACAACATTTGTAAATAACACCTCATAGCAGCCAATATAGTAGAAAAGCGGATGAATCGAAAACGGGACAACATATTACACCTGAGCCATATTTGAAGTGTCAAGAAGCCTATGATGTAAGTATCAACAAGGATAAATTTATATCAGAAGCAACAGACTACTCGCATTCCAGAATGTAATACCAGATATATGGAAGTAAGTGAAATGAATAACTACACTACAACACACAAGAGAGAGTTACACACTGTGAAGAACCAAAACCAGAATCCTTCTCAAAGGCAAAACTCCTTTCAATTGAGGCCCTACGGGCTCTTTGCATTCATATTAGAACTTTCACAAAAATTGCAAACAAGAAGCTCTTACACAATCAATTCTTCAGGAAGTTTGGAACCTTGTTTTCTCCTTTTTTCTACCTTATATAGACTTCTTTTCCTCTTAGCGAGAAGATATTTTCTTGGGAAAAATATCTTCCTCGCATAATAAAATTTGTTACATGTCATTTTCAAAACCACAAAATTCATGATGGGGAATCAAGCCTCCCACCATGTATAATCAGGCCCTCGGCCGTTTTCTTCTTTAAAACAAAAATTTAAACAACCGTTCGGTGAAAACGTAAAATGCAGGAGTGGAAAGAACAACCCACTCAAAAACTTAAAAAAAAATAAACTGAGTAAAAGTAAAATAGGCCGTTAAGGCCACATCATGAGTTGACAGAAAAATCATAGGCGACGCTGAGTGGAAGCAGTTGTTGATTCGGGCGGAGGCACGTTTGCGGATGAACTGGCATGCTGACTCATAAACTACGTGCATCTCTGCTGACTCTCAGCATTTGGCTCGGGCATCGCTGAGAACCCCTCCACCTCGATAAAGGCTTCGGTGAGAGCGTGGAAACCTGCCCCAGTAGGAAACTTGTGCTTAATCAAGTGAAGGAGGTTGAACTCTTTTCGAAGAGTCGAAACAATCGTGTCAGCTTTGAGTTGAGTTGCTTTTCCCATCTGAAGGTCAATTCGGTCTCTTTCTGTTTGCAAGCGTGCTGTGTATTGGGCCAGAGGCAAGAGCACGGCAGGGGCAGTCAGGTCCCAGCAGGAAGGGAGTCCGGCTGTCATGATTTCATCCCATACCTCGTCGAATGGTTCGACGCTGTCGACCACCTATTGAAGGGCTCTTGAAGCTGCTACTCGGGCCATTTCTTTGTTGATAATCTTGCGACACTCGATGGCCTCTGTGAATCGTCTAGGGATACCATGCTTATCCATGTCGTTTGATCTCAGCTCACTAAGGAACGAAATGTACTCTCTGGAGTGTTGGGCCCTATTAGACAGATCAAGGTTTGCCTCCTGCAGCTTCCTACTGAGATAGGGAATAGCAGACTTATACTCCCCTATCATACTCAAAAACTCCCATTGCTCGGTTACCGCTAAGGTTATATCTGACCAGATTATGCTTCTAGCCTCGAGAAGGGTGAGATTTCCCTTTGCCCGGCTTCTCATGTCGGCAATGGTTTTCTGTTGATCTGCCGTGGTCTTCCTCTCTTGCTCTATTTCCTTCTGCAGCTCCTCGACCGTTCTGGTGTTTTCGGCCAGGGAGTTCTCCAGGTGCGCGATCTTTTGCCTGGCCGTAGACGCTTGATTTTCCAGTATCTCGATCTCAGCTCTTGCTGCGGACAGTTGTGCTGGCAATGAGCTAGTTCCACTTGACGCCTCAGTTGACTGGCAGCTGTGCGAGTCCCATCTAGCCTGTAGCTCTGTTGCCTTGTCCCGTAGCACGTTAATTTTTTCGGCCACCTTTTCTTTCTCCTCCCTTTATTTTGATAGCCTGGCAGACAGCTCTGCTTTCTCCTTCTCCACCTGTACCAATTCAACCGTTTGGACATGGTGAGCGGCCGATATACGGGCCTGTCTTTTGGCTGATGCAACCTCCTTCTGCAGCTGATCAATGAGAGCTGCCTGTGCATTTGTTCCCCCCTCATATTGGTTCTTGATCTGGTCCTGGAGAACACGCAGCTGGTGTGCTCTGGCGCGGCAGCTAACCTGTTCGGCTACCAGGGAATCCCTCAATTGGTCATGTTTTTGCTCTAACTTCTTCAGTGCAAGGGTGATCTACATCAATTTATCTTTCATCATATCGCATACCGTCTGGAACAGGTCGCACATGTCGTTGGCAGGTACCTTCTTCATGTCAATGGAAAATTCGAGCACCCGATAGCTGGGAACATCAGAATTGGGATCCAGAAGAGCTTCTGCCATAGACAATACTAGGCTTTCAGTGTCTGTGTTGATGGAGGCGGAGAGTCTGGTATGATACTTCTCAACATATCCCCCCAGATTAGCTTTGTACTTGTCGCGGATCACTTTATTCGTCTGATCTCTTTCAAATGCCCTAGGTGAAGTGTGCTCAATGATAGCCTGCGTGACCTCTGTGAAATCAGAGGAAGTGGCGTTGTCTCTTAACACTGTTATCCCGGCCTTTCCTTTATCAAATTCACCAAACTTTGTGAAGGGTTCCAGTAATTGCTCCTCCCCTATGACTTCCGCCTCACTGGTGGCCGTCCTTTGTCTTTTGGGAGGGGGCACTGCTCCTGAGGTACCTGTTTCTTCTCCACCTGTGCCTCTGTTGACATCCTCCTCCTCCCCTGTAGCAGATGAATCTGTCTCCATCTGCGAAAACAAGGGCCAAGTTTCGTGGTTAGCCCTCCATTCCATAAATGGCCTCGGCTCATGTATGTAGGGTGTAGACCTGTTCCTTTTCCTTTTGTTTGAAATAATTTCTCGCGGGTCATAGGCCTAGATTTTCCCCAGCCTTAGGTCCATATCTTGCAACAATTTCTCAACGATCGGGAGGGCACGTGTTTGGTCAATTTAGTGTGTCCTAAATTGCTGCATTTAATTTGTCAATCCGGGATTCGTAAGCTGATGAAGTGTGGCGCACTATATGTGCAAGATAACCTATCTCTTAACTTTTTGTCGTTTTTGGTTTTCTAAGATGAAATGGAAATTCTAAAATGAAAACAAGTGTGGTTATGTTTGTTCAAGGAAATGATATCCTCTATAATGATTTACCAACTTGAAACTTAAAAAGGAATTTGAAAATTACAATGACAAAACTTGAAAGGAAATGAAAATGTGCTGCTGAAATGAAAAGGTGCTGCTAGTCTAATAAATCAAAACAATGAACTAGTGAGCATGAAACCAAACTATTCTTGTTGTTGTCTAAACACAAAAGAAACTATGCTGAAAGAAATCCAAAAGTTGCAATAAAGTAAATCTAAATCAAATTACATCAACTTGTCTTCTGATCCCTCATCATTAGTCCGGCTATGATTTTCGGAAGTAACCATGAACAACTTGAGTAACTGATATCTAACTTGCAGTAAGTAAGCTAATATCAAACCATACATTCATAATTCAATCCCTCACCATCGATCCGGTGTGGCTTTCGAATGTTGAAGATGTCATGCACAATTTAATATTTCTAACTTGCAGAAAGGAAACTAATATCAAACTACACATCCATAATTCAATCCCTCACCATCAGTCCAGCTGTGGCTTTCGGAGGCAACTGAAGATGTTATGAGCGATTTAATATATCTAATTTGCAGAAAGGAAACTAATATCAAATTACACATCCATAATTCAATCCCTCACCATCAGTCCAGCTGTGGCTTTCGGAGGCAACTGAAGATGTTATGAGCGATTTAATATATCTAATTTGCAGAAAGGAAACTAATATCAAATTACACATTTCATAAATACAATCCCTCACCATCGATCCCGGTGGCGCTTTAGAACAGTGAAGAAGATGTTATGAGTTTAATATATCTAAATTTAACTCACAGAAACAGGAAAGTGAGCAAGGCGAAACTTTCAAAGCCGATCTTTGAGTGTGGAAACTAAGAAAACACATTAGCGAGCGAACAATGTTAATTCCATGTCATTAGTCAAAAAGCTATGAAAATGCCGGAGCTGCACAGCCATGTGAAACAAGAACAACGTCGGTGATTAACAACATAAAACATGAAAGACAGAAGTGAAATGGAAAGCATGAAAGTTTATAAACAGAAATGAAGCATATGTATCATGAAAAATGAAATATATAAACATGTGAATGGATTATGGCACAATGAGATTTAAAGAAATGAAATAAGAACTATACACTAATGCACAAAACCTTAGCTGAGCAGGGGCCCTCTACACCAACATTGGCAATGATCTTCAAGTACGAATTAAGTTGGAAAACAGAGTCTTCTTATATTAAAATGCAGTCATAACAGTATGGTAGTATTACGGCATAAGTGCAGCGTAATTACATTACAGAGCAGACTAATAAAAGATAACAGAGACTAATTGAGACTAACTCTATATGCGTATGCAAACGCGTTATATATAACAAAAGAAATATAACTGTCTCCTAAATTTTATGCTGGTGGAGAACACGTAGACCATTACGTCCACGGATCTAGGATCATGGCCGTGTTGGAAAATAAATCTATGAGAAGTGGATGCTTGAATTCGACTATGGAGCCATGTACAGATGTCGACTTGTCCTCCGCAAGCTCAGAAACGGCCATATGAACCTTTACGTGACACAGAACAGAGTCCTGTCACTGTAAGACTCTATGGTTGACTTCCATGTGGACGCCTTTGACCGCGGCTTCTTTAGATGAGTTTGCTCGAACCAATAGGACACGAACCATGTCCACATCATTCCTAACTTGCCCATGTGGCTCGTTTTCCCTGTAGACACCTGTAACATAGAGTTTCACAAAATAGCTGCGGAAAGTTGCAGCAGCTGCGGAAAGTGGCAGGATTCTGCAGCTAGATGAACAAAATCTAAATCAAATAGCAAACACAAAAATATAATTAAAAACCATGTTAGATGCTCTTTTGCAATTGATATACAATGATATTTGACAACTTGGGAGGTTCAGGTGAGTGAAAAAGGTATAGAAAAGTGTATGGAAAAAGATGCAGAATTGAGACTCAACGACGTAATAAGGTTTACCATGAAGGAAACGGTTGATGGGAAATGTAGGATGCCAGCCCTTCTTGGCGGGAACAAAATGGTGGCGCCCGAGGGCTTTGGGATGTCGAGTGCATCGTCGTCGGACAGTGCCGAGAACGGTATGGGGCGACTTTGGCTCCATAGACCCGAATTTCAGTGCAGTCCTCGAAAAGAAACCAATCTCCAGTACTCTGGTATTTTCCGGCTTGCAGCCAGCCTTTCATTTCTGGGAAGACCCTAGGGGAAGGTGAGTAATGAATAATGGTATAGGCAATAGACATGAAAGTGTTCACAAAGTTAGCATAACCCTCACCCTTAGGTAGTTGACGCACAGAGAAATTCCAGTCGAAGACTGGTCTGGGTTTGGAATTCTCAGGGTAAACTTTGTCTAACCCCAAACAGTCAAACTTATCGGCGTGTTGGAAAAAGAAGAGGTAAAAAACCATTGAACAGAAACGGAACTGACGAGTTTGTTGAAGCTCCTGGAATTGGGTTTGAATGGATGTGGAGAGGAAATCATGAATATCTAAAACCACCCCTTTTTGGGACATGAGCCATAAGAAATGGACGCACACCTTGGAGATGTCTTCCGGACTCCCTACCCCTAAAAGGCCAGCGATCAGAGAGAGAATAGGCCGAACCTCTTCAACGAACAGACTTAATGGGAACGGCTCCACGGCGGGTAGGGAAGCAGCCTGGTCAACGGTTATGGAGGAGATGAAAGCTCGCCGGGCCTCCCGTCGCTGTTTGATGAACTGGGCTGCCAAGGCCGCGTCCTTGAAACTAACATATGTGGTGCTGGTAGGGATGCGGAGGGCTTGTTTGATAACATCGGGAGAAAGGGAAAAAACCCTGTTCCCCTGAGGGGAAATGAAGGTGCCCCGATGCACGTCGAAGACATCCATGAGCCAGGTGATGAAATCAACCACATAATGGACCTGAGGGGTGATTTGGTGGTATAGGTCCGACACGATTACCCGGTAACGGTCTGTGTTCTTGAGACGGCGACTGAAAAGCAATGGTTTGATGCTGCGTATGTCGAATGGGTATTTAGGGTCGCAGATACCAGCTTGCAAGTCATAGAGAGGTTCGAAACGAGGGGGATTCCTAGATTCACGGACCTATGGGGTTTCAGGCTCATTCTTCTTTGGCGTTACCCTTCCCATGGCTGACATGTCAAGAATTCAAAAAAGTGAAAGGAAAACAGAGGGAGAATGGATAATGGAATACCTGAATGGAAGGCGAATCTTCTCGGGAAAGCGACGCAGGGAACTCTGACAGTGATTGGGGTAGACCAGACGCTCTTTGCTACTTGGTATACGCCGTAGACGGGAACTTGCGACCTTTTACTGGAGTAAAATATGGAGGGAATGTTGTCTCTGGATTGGGTAATTCGAGATAAAAAGACGAATGGATAAAGGCTGGTACGGGTCTTGGTACCAGCTGACCTAATGGACTTTACCTTACCTTTTTACCATATGTGCTGTATAGTTTCTGAAACATGTGAGCTCTTATACCGACTGAAAACATACACTACCCACCGTGAGGGTCCACTTCTTGTTCCACCACATCACCACGCCACGCGGCATGCTCCTACTACCCCCTTCTAACATTGAGTCCCCCACCATGCTACGTGTCACAATTCCGCGGGGGTATGGATCCCTTCCTTCCCCCGCTGCTCGACCCCCTCGGAATTTCCCAAGTGCGTCTTCACGTGGCTGCACTTTCTTCTAGTACGTCGGTCTTGCGTTTAGTGCTGCGTTCCATTTCTTTTTATATCTCCTGTTAACCTTTTGGCTTTACACTTCATCATTTTTGTGTCAATTCCCCATCGGCTTTAATACACGTGGCTTTCATTACCCTGTCTCCTTTCGACCCACTTTTGAAATATTTCGCCCTTTGATATAAAATTTAATACATGGCTTGTAAATCTTTTAATACACCCATGACTAATGTTAAAGATTGAACAACAGGTTCAATATCCATCCTTTTCTTTCTTGCTTCTCTTGTCATGATGGTTTTATAGGCAACACATTGAACAGCTTTATGACCAAAATTGTGACATGAGAAACATTGTCCATTGAAGTAGAAATTTTTGCGATCATGAAATCTTCTATTTGAATTTACCTGTTGGTTGTAGCTTCTTTGAAAGACATTTCTGTTAGTGTTCCTTGAATTGTGATGATCATGCTTAACCTGTAAAGATTCTTTATTCCCTTGCTGAGTGGCTGAATGTAGTAAACCAGCTACAGCTGCTTTTAGATAATTTGGTGCTGAAGCCTGAGAGGATTCTCCGGTATATCCAAGACCTGCCTTTATAAGAGGAGAACGTTGTACCTTGATAATCTCATCTAAGGTTTCACATCCTTTAGCAAATCTAAGATTCAGAGTCTTTTCATTCTCAAGTTCTTTTCTTAGACTTACTACTTCACATTCTAAATTCTCATTGTGTTTCTTCGCTTCTTCATTCTACCTTTTTAGAGTCTCTATGGTAATTTTCATTTCTTCTAAGAGAATTTTACATTCTTCTAAGAGAATTTTGAGTTCATTGTTTTCTTCAAGAAAATCATTGTCCTCTAGAGCATCCACAAAAGTATCCTTTTCATCTTTAGATTCAAATGCCATGAGAAGTCTAAGATCTTGTTCACATTCTTCCTCACTATCAGAGAACCCATCACTGTCTTCATGAGTGTAGTAACTTTTCTTAGTGCTAGACCGGTGCTTATTCCTTTTTGCTACTTCCTTCACTTTTACAGATGTTTCTTTATAAGGACACTTAGCAGCATAATGACCAACTCTTCCACAATCAAAACATTTGAAAGGAAGCTTACCTCTGAACCGTCCTGTGCCAAGTTGAAGTTTCTTTACAAAATTTACCTCATCTTCTTCTGAGATATATCCCGATCCTTCTGCTTCTTGTACTTCCTTCCCTTTTGTAGAAGCACTAAATACGGCTTCTTTGACTTCAGATGGTCCTCCTCTTCTCATTTCATAAGTAGTTAGTATGCCATGGAGTTGTACGACAGTAAGATTTTGAAGATCCTGTTTTTCTTCAAGAGCAGAAAATTTTGACTCAAATTTTGCCGTTAGTGATCTTAAGATTTTCTCAACCAAAGTAGATTCTGCTATTGTTTCTCTCATGTTTCTCATACGATTTACAATATCATCAAGACGTAAGAAGAAACTAGCAACACTCTCATCATTATGCATCTTTAAATTTTCATATTCAATTCTGAGAGTTTGGAGTTTTGCACTTTTTACCTTTGCATCTCCTTCATAACTTAGAATGATTTTGTCCCATATTGCCTTTGCTGTATTCAGCTACATAACCTTGAAAAATTCTGATTCAGTTAGACTTCCCAATAGTGCATTGACCGCCTTTGCATTTGTTTCATAATTCTTCTTTTCTGTCGGATCCATTGGTACTGCAGCTGGATATTGATATCCTTGTTCAACAATGGCCCATACATATGCTCCCATAGACTGAAGATAGGATCTCATCCTTATTTTCCAGAAGATTAAATTTCTTCCATTAAAGAGTGGAGGCTTGATAGATGTTGTTCCATCTTGATTGCTCATCTTGCTTGATCTTCCTTCTAGCGGCTAAGCTTTTTCAGAAGGACCTGCTCTGATACCAATTGTTGGGAAAAATACTGAGAGGGGGGGGGGGGGGTGAATCAATATTTAGTGCAGATAATAAAACTTTTATATTTCCTTCTTAAAAACCCATACGCTACTTTCCTGAATTCAACTCGCGTATATACGCGGATATCCTTTACAGAACTCGCGTATATCCAGTGAATTAATTATGCATTTAATTCATGACTTAGATCATTGCATTACTCATTTATCAGATGTTCAGAAAACAATAAACAGGTGCAGAAAGAACAGAGTAATCATCACACATGCAATCACACAGGAACACCAGGATTTTTAGGTGGAAACCCAATTTGGGAGAAAGCCATTGCTGCCATCGTCTCAGTCTTCAATCTTTATTATTAATAAAACTTCTTACAACATGTACTGGCGCAGACTCATACCAGCACGCAGGCACCCACCTGCAGAAGGCTACAACCTTCTCTCGTTTACCAGCCTTTCCTGGAAGGGAGCAACAACCCCCTGCTCTCGTTTACCAGCCTCTCCTGGAAGGGAGTTACTACCCCCTGATATTAACACCAGCCTCTCCTGGCAGAAAGCTTCTACTTTCAGACTGAAGGCTTCAACCCTCAGATCCACTGCAGACCACGTTTCATCAATTTTCAAACTGGATCAAAACAGCTTCAACACAATCCTTCACTTATCAGCAAACGTCCTTTTCCTAGAGCATCAAACAGAACAGCGAAACCACTGTAACCAGAATATCATAGATAACCCAGACTTCAGAATAGATATGCAGAATCTCAATCAGCTTTGAGCAACCATCAGTTCAAATTTCATACGCGCTTTTCTTCAAATAGACTCGCGTATATACGCGCTTTTAATAAAGGAAACCCGCGTATACATCTGTGCACTTTTCAGAAAAACCCTAACAGTCCATACGCTCCTTTGTTTAAACAGATCTGCGTATATACGTGCTTTTCATGAAACAAACATGCGTATAGATCTATAAAAGACAAACTTTGCAGAACATATCAGATCTATGGACTTACCCAGATTTCTTCAATATCTTCAATAGATTTGCGCCAGGTCTTCAATACTTCTTTTCAGATCATCCTAGAGATTCATCATTTCCAGATCTAGAGATTTTAAACCTTCATCATATTCATGGGTGCATCATAGATTCAGATCTATCGATTAAGAACAGAGTTCAACAATACAAATAAAATTCAGAGTGAAGTATTCATTTAAAGCCCAGACACATGCACACCCCTTGCAGAATGATTTTCTTCTCCTTATATAGGTTTACCCTTTATCAATACCATGAGCCAAAACCACACCTCTTCCGATGGTATTCCTGGACGGGGTCAAATAGACAACCCAACGCTCAATAAAATGGGTCAATACCATGGTAGTAACCCCTGGGTTTACATTTTTAGAGCGCAATTGAGCATACACGACTTGGCACGTACTTTACCGCGTGCATACGCTAATTTTCCTAGACAAACCCGCATATGTCTTGAGACACACACTTTTCATCATTGGTCTAGCACATACTGGAATTCCTTTCATCATTACATCTGAGCTACTCTGTAGACATAGTAGATTTACATCATTAAATAGTATATCAAGTCAGTTTCCATTAAGTACAACTTTCATCAAGTAGGTTGCCATCATATTTATCAAGTGGGTTGCCATCAAGGACAACACTCTGCATCATATTGCCAACATCAGGCACATGCCAGCCTCCCGGAGAACATAATGGATGTGGCACAGGTCAACCTCCCAGAGAAATACAGTCCTGAAGTTCTTGATGCCTTCAAGAAGGCACCATCCCCAAGTGGAGCCACTGTTGGCCACCTATAAAATTTGTTCTATCAAAAGGTGGCCAAAACATTGTTCAGTCTTCAATAAACACTTTCATAGCAAAAATTTTATCTCTTGAAGCCTTTGGAAGATCTCATGGTCATGTCTAAAGGTCTTCACTGCTGATTCCCTTCAGAACTCAAAATATTTTGCTGAAAATTCTATGAGAGAACTGCTGCAAAATCCCCTTTTCTCCCCTTCCTTCACTCAGAAACTAACCTTCATTTTTACTCTCTTTTTCCCCATAATTTTCCTCTTTTTTCCTTTTTTCCTCATCTGTCCTTCATAAAATTTCCTTTGCCAAATTTAGAACTCCTTTTTAAACTGTAGCGAAAACCCCAAAACCCTTTGAAAACCATAAAAAATCATGAAACAACCCATTTTTTTTATTAAGGGTTTAAGCCCCTTTGGGCCAAGTCTCAACCACTTCCCCATCGTATGCCCATGGTGCTAAGACCAAGCACTAAAACCTTTTGGCGCTAATCGCATCCCAAAAATCCAAAGCACGCAAGTCTTTTGCCATGTTTCAAAGTTCTGATGCGATTGGCTCTGTATTGAAAACCTCGATGCGATTGGCTTTGTATTGAAAAACCCCGATGCGTTTAAGCCTTTGTATTTTAGAGAACCCCGATAATATTATTTTTTTATATATATGTATCTCGTGGGCCCGCCTTCGGCACCCAAAAACCATTGAATAAACCGTCTCGATCCATTTTTCCCTTTGTAAAATACAAAAACCCATTTATCCAAAGTTTGATTTAAAAAACCAAAATGACGTGTTTAATATAAAAATGGTTAGATTGAAAGACCGATCGTGCAATCACATCGGAGAATTTCACAATGGGTTGATTAAAAAGACCCGCATCAAACTTCTGATGCGATTGGGTCGTATATGTATAAACCCCGCTCCCTCCGTTTTATGTTCCATATAGCCTACGCCCGGGACTAAGAGTTTAAATCCCGAGGCGCCAATTGCATCGCCCAAATCGAATGGGTTGATTGAAAAGCCCATGCCTGACCTTTCGATTGCGAATGGCCCTTTTTTCATATATAAAACCCCGAGCATATTATCCTTCATTTAAACCTTCGGCCTCGCAGACGGGCACCTAACCATATCATACATATACCCCGCCCATATCATAAAAACCTTTGTATATTAAAAAAAAAGTTGGGTTTTTTATATTAATAAAGGGTCCCGCTTGTTCATGGGCCTAATTCATCTCCACCATTGATTGTTGGCTGATCAAACGACCGGCGCTCAATCGCATCGCATTTCTCAAATCACATCGCAAAATTTCATCACACGCATTGATTTGTTCCCTCGATCGGTCATCCCTCCGATTTGCGCCCCTCCGTTGATCTGATCCTCAGATCAACGACCATCGCTTAATAACCTCGGCCCTCCCGATCGTGCAATCGCATCGGGGATTTTCATCGTACCCTTTGTTTTTTCCCCGCCGATTGTGATCCTCCGATTGAATCTGGACCGTCCACGTGTCCAGATCGGATGGCCCGAATCTAATTTCGCTTCATGCCATCGCCCTCCACCTTTCGCCAAAGGGTTTTCAAAACCGATCTCCATCGTCGATCATCGAGCGATCAATGGTTTTTTCAATTCTTCCTTCCACTACTTTTAAACCTCCTCTCAGCTAATCTTCACCATTGGATGATGCCATCCAACAGCTCTGCTCTCATCCCACACCTCTGATGCAGTGAACCCAACAACGCAGGATTTCTAAATATTTTGTGTATTTTGCAGGTATTACTGGTTTTTCATAGTATCGAAAGAAAATCCAAAGGCCGGGAAAGACGTTTCCCATGCCATTGATGTTAGGAAAAATAATGAGAGGGGGGGGGGGTGAATCAGTATTTAGATCTGACTGAAAAATTATGCATTTAATTTTTTACTTAGATTATTTCATCATTCATTCATCAGAAGTTTAGTAAGCATTAAGCATGTGCAGTAATAATAGAATAAGCCATCACACATAAGCAATACACATGAACACCAATATTTAAGGTGGAAACCCAATTTGGGAGAAAACCACCGCTGTTGTCATCTCTGTCTTCAATATTTATTATAAAGAAAACTTCTTACAATTTTTGTGCTGGCGCAGACTTATACCAAGATGCAGGCACCCACATGCAGAAGGCTACAACCTTCTCTCGTTCTCTAGTCACTACTGGAAGGGAGCTCTGACCCCCTAATTTTGACACCAGCTTGTACTGGCAGAAAGCTTCCACTTTCATGCAGAAGACTTCAACCCTCAGATCCACCAAATTTCTTTAATTTCTTCATCAGACTTACGACAGGTCTTCATTATTTCTTTGTAGATCTTCCTAGAGATTCATCATTTCTAGATCTAGATATCTTGAACCTTGATCAACTCCATAGGTGCATCATAGACAACCCTTCCGCATGCACGCCTTGTACTATAATCCTCTTCTCCTTATATATTTTTTTCCTTTATTAAAACCATGAGTCAAAACCACCCAACCGCTGATGGTATTCCTAGATAGGATCAATTAGATAATCCAGCGGGGTCTACCCAAGCCCCAAACAATTTCTTATTGTTCTATTTTCTTGATTTTTCAATTAGATAATTAATATAAGGCTTTTTAATATCTCAATCTGAGATTGAGATATTAATCCGATTCCTCCTTTAGTTATGAACTCCCCAAGACATATATATAACGACCCCTGGTTTATGTGTTCGTGAGATCAATCACATATATTAACCCACGTACATGTTTCATATTTCGCCAACTTCACATATTCAACATCCTTTATTAACCCCGCAAACCTTAGATTACTTAATATAATTTAAACTAGGCCCACATATATAATCAATGACCCAATCACATACTCGCACCGTACCGTGGTTATCCATCGTGCACCTTCCTCATACGGCCACCATCCGATGACTCCTTTCCAGATCGACGACGCACAACAATATCGTGCGGCATCCTTGGTTGAACATTAACACACGATGGCGCGCAGTGGAGGCGGTTTTCAAAAGTCGCTCGGGGACACGCGTCAGTCGATCTATGGAATCGCTCCCCCCTCCTCAATTACCGCTTTCGCTGCAAAGGTGGTGCGATAAAAACCACTTCCAGCCTTAAACCACGTTCACTGTTCATTCGCAAGGTTCCGTCCCTCTACTCCAGGTTCCGTCAGCGTACTTTCGCCAATTCGTTTCTCCGAGTTATCAGTTCATATAACCACAATTATTGCTATACAGCTTCGATGAAATCCTTTCGGACTGTTCGACTCAGTTCTCTGCGTGCATTCGATCCACCATTCAGAATATGAATAAACACCTTACTCCATAATACAGAGGGTTATCATGCATTGATTCATTATCTACCAGTTGGGATACATAGTCAATCGTATTAACATTGGTACCTCTAACTGTATACAGAGCACGATCAAACCCAACACCGGGTTTCTTAACTATCACGGATTTAAATTATCCATCGTCGAACTTATTCAAGAAAAGCAGATATACATTCAGTCTTATGTTCTGCTTGTATAGAACAACTGATGGATTTCTGAGTTCTTCATATAGTCAGTATCTGCATCCTTTGTCAGAGAGTTTCCATCAAGGACAATCAATTCAATATAATAGGATACCAAAAAAACATATCGCCAACAATTGATTCATCAATGGAGACCATTCACGAGGTGTGGATTCGATGTTTTTCATCATTTTTTCATGAGGTAGTAATGCCATATAAGCCCCGCACGGCCTGCACATTAACAGGACAGAGCAATACATTGAAGAAACAAAGAGTATCAGTGTTTGAAGACTCCCCAGCACGGTTTGAAGGATTAAGGCTCGTATTCAGTAAATCAAAGCCGAGATCCATGGATAAAAGCATCATAAATACCGGAAGACACTAGATAAGCTGGATCAGACCTAAAACACAGATCTCAAGTAACTTGAAAGTGTTTTGGGAAGAAACGAAGACATCTGTCGATCCGAGAAAGCCTCCACCGCTTGAAGCAGAAGCTAATCGAACCCTCTCCAGCTCCTAAAGGCACCTGTAGCCTTACAATAATCATAGAAGGCTTAGTCATTATCCGAAACAAGAGGTGTTTACCCGAGGACGGCCGAAAAATTAATACAAATCAATGATCTTATCTCCAATTGTCGGCAAAACTATTCTAAAGATTAAAGAACAGCCCAGAAGCTAATATTTTCGATCATTAGACCTCGGGGAGCAGAAACAGAGTTACTTCAAAGTGACACCCAGCCTCCAAAATCAAACAAAGCTCCCACCAAGCTTAATCCTAAGTATAAATCAATTAATGCAGATAAATGCCTATAAATTTCTTCATCGAGGCCTTCAAAGGCCGAAGAGTCATCAATCTGTATTAATTGACCCAGGAGATCTTTATTCAGATACCACCTCCTCATTCTTCTATAAATACTTCTGTAGAAGATGAGTAATGGTTGGTCTCTGGACATCTGAATGTATGTAATAGTTTCTGAAGCTACTGATGCCCTGTTTGCAACTTGAAGATACATAAGCTGATATGAGAAGTTTGAAGTTGTAAAGACCCACTGGGCTTGCTGATTGTAACTGGTTTCAACATCAAATACAAGCTGCCGATTAATGGGATCCTAATTTATGTCAATGATGATGTGTTCCTCACTGTCAATTGTTATTTTGCTTAATGTTTTCACTCTTTCCACTTTCTCTGATAAAGAGCAGTAGACATAGAGCTAGGATTTACTCTCAACAGTACCCTACTCTTACTGAAAGCTTTATTGTCTATGTTTTCTTCATTTGAACATTCTCTTTGAAGAGTATATTAATGCAGGTCGGTTTAAAGGCACTTTCCTGATATAAATTTCTCCTTCTCACTATTATCTGTGGTTTTTTAATTGAATATGCTGAAAGCAGGGTAGTTTAAAGGCACTTACCTGATCTTAAGCTGTTCAACTGTTTTTTTTAAATGTTTTCTAACTGAAAGTACTTCAAATGCAGGCTAGTTTAAAGGCACTAACCTGATCTCCAAATACTCTGATGTTTTTCTTTAAGTACATGCTGAAATCAGGGTAGTTTAAAGGCACTTACCTGATCTTAAGCTGTTCAACTGTTTTTTTTTTAAATGTTTTCTAACTGAAAGTACTTCAAATGCAGGCTAGTTTAAAGGCACTAACTTGATCTCCGAATACTTTCATATTTTTATTTAAGTACATGCTGAAAGAAGGGTATTTTAAAGGCACTTACCTGATCTTAAGCTGTTCAACTATTTTTTAAATGTTTTCTAACTGAAAGTACTTCAAATGCAGCTAGTTTAAAGGCACTGACCTGATCTCATAATAATTTTATGTTTTCTTTAAATACATGCTGAAGCAAGATATTTTAAAAGAACTTACTTGATCTTAGGCTATTTCACTGTTTCTTCATTTATTTGTACTCCATTTCCTATCCGTTTCATTCCATAAAATCACCTTAAGAGATCCTTTGACATAAGTAACTTGCCCCATGGATCCTTCTTGGACCTTGCTGTCAAATTAAAATCCTCCTATGACTCCATAGCCCAATGGGTTAAAACTGTCTTTTCCTTTTTGTCAGCTGAATCATTCCTTCACTTGCAGACATCTTCACCCTTTATTTTGAACTACCTTTCATCTTCATCATGTCTTTGCCCAACCAAAAACAAACAAACAAAACCTATGCTCTTCATAACTAGCCTAATATCACAATTTCAGCTATTAAAGATCACATCTTTAGAACCTATTCATAGAGAGATCCCTCTCTGGATTCAGGAGGGCTAGATCCTTGAATCGCAAAGCAGTTTGATTTTCTCCCTGCAGTTGGACTTTTTCCAATCTTGCTAATTATAGGGTGCTAACATAATGGCGACTCCACTGGGGACACTTTGAGTTCATAGTTGCTTGGCCAGCTTTTATAAAACTCTTTAGTTTCCATACAACCACAGAAACTCCAAGAACCCAAAATGTTTCAGATTGGTTGCAAATAAACATGGTAGTGGACCATTAAACCTTTTACCTCCAAAAGAGCTAAAAAATTCCACTTGCAAACTCCACCATCCTTAACAGACCTTAAGACTCCACTGGGAAGAACCTTTGTCATTGTACTATTATTCAAAATCAGTTAGAGGCTGTAGGATTAAAATTTGTGTAAACATATTAGTTGACCTTTTAAAGATTGTCATACCTGGTTGAACTTTTCCTGTTTATTTTGGTCTGAAAAAACACAGCATAGTGGCTCCTAGAAAGATTCATACTAGAGCCTATCCTGACCCAGATCCACCTGAGATAGTTGATAACCCAAAAATTATTCTTAGGAACTCTCCTAGGATTAAATTATCAACTATTTTCAGATCACCCTTGAGAGCTAATTTAGTCCCTGTAAATCTTTCAACTCTACAACAATCACAAGTTGACTTAGTAAATCCATTTAGAACTAGGTCTCTTGGCGATTTAGATCAGTTACATTCTGAGTCTTCACTTTCTTCTCCTAAAATAAGTGAACGTCCTGGTAGCAGAGAAACAACACCTCCTGAATTACATTTCCTTCACAACTTAGGTGTCTCTCACAAAAAATCAGCACAGAAATCTACTCCTGGTCCATCCACTTCTGTTCACCGTACATCCACTGTTCAAACCACTCCACTTTAGCCCACTTTCCCTTTCGCTAATACACCCCTTGTAAATCCACCCCCACCACATATCATGGCTACATGGTATGCTCCCTTAGTCCTTCCTGTACCATTAGTCAATCTTCCACAAGACTATCAGTCTAAAATTCCATTGTATGATGCTAGCAATGCTACAACTGCATCACAACATGTGGATAATATGAATGAATACTTTGACAGAAATGAAATTGATAATGATTCTGTCAAGCTTAGATTATTTTCTCAGAGCTTAGGGGGAGAGGAAAGAAATTGGTTCAAAATTTTAACCCCCCATAGTATTAATGATCTCCAAGCCTTCCATAAAAAATTCTTGAACAAATGGGAAGTAAAGAAAAACCCTCTCCAAGTCCTTTCTGACTACAAGAACCTCCATAGAGACACTAGGGAAAGTGTGCAAGCTTATTGCACTAGATTTAATAGTGTGTATAATGCACTTTCCCCAGAACTAAAACCTCCACAGGGCTCAACTTTAAACAAGTTTCCTGAAGGTTTTGACCCCGAGATGGCCTATCAGCTGAGAGAGAGAGATTTTGTAACTCTTGAAGACATGCAAAAGGGTTCTCTTTCTATGGAAGTCAACTTGATCGAGAAGAGAGCAAGAATGAAAATTGAAAAGAGAGTGTCTTTTAGAGAGGAAAATGCACCTTCTACTTCCAACTCAAAGATGGAAAGAATGATGGGGGAGATGATGAAGAAAATGAGCATCCTTGAGAGAGCACAAGCAAGTCAAAACCAAATTTCTCCTCAAAACAAAATCCAGAATCAAAATTTTAGAAGGAAGAAACCTCCAAATAGATCTAGGGAAGATGATCAACAAATCACTCCTCCCTTTCATCAAAACTGTATTAGTGAGCTTGAGGAAACAGATGAGATAACAGAAGAAGATGATATCAACATGTTGGGAGTAGATAATGATGACTTTGAGGTTCATTATGATAGAAAACAAGGTCTTTATACCCCTTATGATGACAACAGAGATGATGATGAAGGTTATTTTCCAGACATGGAAAATGTCCTCATAGAATCCCAAAAAGAATATGACCTTAGGAGCAAAGCTAGTCAACAAAATCCTAACACCAAAACCTCTGACAAATCTTCACAAAACAACAATGAAACCAAACCTAAAGTTGTCAAACATAAGGAAAAAACAGTAGCTGTGAGTTCTGATAATGGTAGAGAGAAATGCACTCAAAAAAGTGAAAAACAGAATGCAGAACTTAGTAGTACTAACACTTCAGCTAGTACTCCTGTTAAAACCATTCTATCAAACGTAAATAGAACAAATCAACGACCTGATGTTGCTGATAATCTAGCAACTGGTAAGGCTGAGGCAAGTTCTTCAAAAAACCAAGTTCCTTTCAACCTCGAGCAGGAAATTTCCAAGATCAAAATCTCGGTTCCCTTGACTGAGTTAGCTTCCCAACATGTATATAGAGCCCAAATTTTGAAGGCTTTAAATATTTATGATAATAATGACACAGTCAATTTTAATGATGACCAGCCTGAGCTCATTTTTGGTCCTAAAATTGAAGGGAAATTTCAAAAAGGGATAGTACCTCCGTTCTACGTCAGCCTTAATATCCATGACAAAATTCTACATAATGCTATGCATGACTCTGGAGCCTCACACAACCTTATGCCAAAGGTGATAATGGAAAGGCTAGGGCTAGAAATAACCAGACCTTACAAGGATTTATATTCTTTTGACTCTAACATAGTGAAATTCCTTGGCCTAATCAAAGACCTTTGTGTAAGTTTGACTCAAATTCCAGCCATGTACATGGTTATGGATGTTGTGGTGGTTGATGTGCCTCCTAAGTATGGCATGTTGTTATCAAGGTCATGGGGTGCCAAGCTACAAGGGAAAATGCAGATGGATGAGACATATGCCAGTATCCCTGTCTTTAGCCAGCTCAGAAGACTATACAGAGAGGCACACTTGAAATTCATGGTCAGTAGCCCAGAAAAGCCTAAAAATTCCTCCATTTACTCTATCCATACTGACCTGGATTCATTTATCATGTACAATGATGAATCCTCAAATAAGCCAGAGCTAGAAGACATCGACTCAGCCAAACAGTTAGAGACCCCAAATATAGAAATAAATGCAGTTCTATATATGGAAGAAAACGAGAGAGAAATTTTGGAACAACGCGTTGAAACAACAGACCAGTGTGAACAAAGACAAGATGGAAAACAACAGACTGCCCCTTACGCTCAACTCCATGAAAATCCTGAGGAACGAAACCCAGCACAACATGTTGTGGATCTCAGAATAGAACATAATGATGAAACACTTAGTGAACGAGTCTCTTGAACATGATTAATGGCCGATAGGAAGGAAGAGAAACACAACTCAGAAGTGTAAAAATAGTTTGCTGCATTTGAAGACATTAGCAGACCAAACAAAGGTCTCGAGCTATGAGTCATGTGTCCATTGCTCTTAAAACTTGAAAATCAAGAGAACCTTCAACACAGCGAAAAACCTGAGGAGGTGAAAAAAATACAACTAAGTGCCGAGATTTCACAACAACCCTTGAGCATGTTGGTTGAGGAAGACAATAACCAAGACGAAACCGAAAATAGTCCTCTGTGGAGTATGTATTATGATGGGTCATGCACTAAGAACAATTCTGGTGCAGGTGTCTGGATTACCAACACTCAAAACAATCACACAGAAAGAATTTCATGCAAATTAAACTTTCAGTGTTCCAATAACATAGCAGAATATGAATCCCTTCTCTTAGGCTTACATCTGTTAAAAAAGTTAGGAGCCACAAGAATTAATGTGTATGGGGATTCAGAACTAGTCATTAAGCAAGTCAATGGGGAATATAACACAAATCATCCCAGACTTAGAGCATACCGAAATGATGTCATGGACCTTTTAAAAACTTTTGAGGAGTCCGAATTGATTTATTTTTCAAGAAAAAGAAATATTTCCGCCCACAATTTAGCCTTTGCAGCTAGAACATGCTTAACGCCATTTGAAACCAAAGACTGTACAACTCAAATTAAGTTTAGACCAGCTGTGCGAGATAATGAAAAATATTGGCAGGCCTTTCAGGGTGACAAACAGATAGAGGATTTCCTGCTTGGCAGGAATGAATTTGAGTTATCTAATTCAGATTCTAAATCCGATGAAAATATCCTAAGCAAAAAGTCCCCTAAAAAAGGAAAATCGTCTGGTCCCGTAAAAATCAACATGTTACCTAAAAAATTTGAAACTCATACTGAAGAATACAAGGACACAAAAAACAAAGACATTGAGGTATTGTCGTCAAAATACAAGAACATACCTAGGGGGCTAGCATCGTTAGAAGACCTCTTTGATTTTAACGACGTAGCAAAGAAACCCACCGTAGAATACACAGAGTCTTAGGTCGAGGAATGCAATATACGCACTGAGGATCAACCTAAAATGATTAAATTGGATGGGTCCTTGCCACTAGACATAAAAAGGAAATAGATTGACTTGTTTAAATAGTTTTTCGATGCGTTTTCCTGGAGCTATGAAGAATTAAAAGCCTACGATACAGAAATCATCCAACACAAGATCCCTTTGAAAGAAAACCAAAAACCCTTTAAGCAAAAACTGCGTCGAATTAATCCAATACAACTGCCTCTAGTAGAAAAGGAAATCAAGACAATGTATGAGGCATGAATTATTGTGCCTGTGAGGTTTTCAGATTGGGTTTCTAACCTTGTAGCCGTGAGGAAAAAGACAGGAGAAATCAGACTGTGCACTGATTTCAGAAACCTTAACAGAGCCTCCCTAACAGACAATTACCCTTTACCCAAAATGGAACACATTCTACAAAGGGTAGTTAGTTCAAAGAGGATATCTCTGTTAGATGGTTTTTCAGGGTATAAGCAAGTTTTAGTACTCCCAGAATACCAACTCAAGACAGCTTTCACCACCCCTTGGGGCACTTTCATGTATGTGAAAATGCCTTTTGGATTAATGAATGTTGGGGCCACTTTCCAAAGGGCCATGGACATTGCATTTTCAGAGGAGATAGGGCACTTCATTGTACTTTACCTTGATGACATAACAGTTTATTTCAAATCTGATGAAGAGCACCTGAAACATTTAAGAAAGGTCCTTGAAAAGTGTAGAAAGTTTGGGTTATCTTTAAATCCAAAAAAGACAGTGTTTGGCCTTCAGGAAGGTAAAATCCTTGGCCATATCATATCAGAAGAAGGGATTAAAATAGATCCAAAAAGAGTTGAGGGAATACTACATATTAGCCAACCAAGGAACATAAAATAATTGCAGACCTTTATTGGAAAGATTAACTTATTGAGAAGGTTTATTCCCAACTTAGCAGAGCTCCTTAGAAACATGACTAATATGCTCAAGAAAGAAGTAGGAGTGAAGTGGACTGTAGAAGCAAAAAAATCCTTTGAATTGGTAAAACATGCACTCACCCGGGCACCAGTCCTAATCAGCCCAGACTTTTCAAAAGAGTTCCTTATTTTCTCCTTTTCCTTAGATTAATGGAAATCAAACCCACCAAACTTATTAAAGGTCAGGGCTTAGCTCAATTAATGGCTGAATCTAATCTACAAGCCCTTGACATTAACATGGTAGATGCCTTAGATGAACAGGAAGAATTACCTGCTCCCACTGTCGAAGAGGAGTTTCAAAACGCACCTTGGTACACTGATATCTTGTATGTGCTTACAAATCTTAATGCTCCTCTTGATTTATCAAAAACAAAGGCAAGGTTTTTAAAGTTGAAAGCTAGGAACTATTGCATTTTAAATGAATGTTTATATTGGAAAAATGATAATGGTTTATTGCTTAAATGTTTGCCTGAAGTTGATGCAGAAAGGATCAAACATGAATTTCATGAAGGAGAGTGTGGAGGTCATATTTACTGGAAAACCATAGCCAATAAAATCCTTTGAGCTAGCTATTAACTGCCCACCATCTTCCAAGATGTCCATAAAATGATAGTTGCCTATCACAAATGCCAAATTTTTGAGGGCAAAAGAAAACTTCTTCCTTTACCATTACAACCTATCACTGTTGAAGCTCCTTTTCAATAGTGGGGCCTATATTTCATAGGAGAATTCCATCCTGCTTCATCTGCCCAACACAAATGGATTCTCACAGCCACTGACTACTTCACGAAATGGTTTGAAGCCATCCCTTCTAGGAATGCCACAGATTTTGTGATTATAAAATTCCTTGAAGACCATATCTTGTCTAAATTTGGATGCCCTAGGAAGATTATTACTGATAATGTTGCTGCTTTTGGTTCCAAAAAGATGATTGATTTTTTTCACAGGTATCAGATTATGCTTGGTCATTCTACTGCTTACTACCCTCAAGGTAATGGGCTAGCAGAATCATCAAATAAAAGTTTGGTGACCATCATCCAGAAGCTACTTGAAGAGAATAAAAAATCATGGCATAACAAGTTGGTGCATGCTCTGTGGGCAAACAGATTGACGACAAAAAAGTCCATTGGAATGTCCCCTTTCCAGCTTGTTTATGGAGCAGATGCAGTGTTTCCTACTAGCCTAGGTGTACTAGTAATAAAATTAATCCAAGAAATACAGTCAGAAGAGGACATCATGATTAGGAGGATCAGTCAGAAAATACATCTCCAGCAGACAAGGGAAGAGGTTTACAATAGGGCTCGGAAGGTGCAAGAAAACATAAAGAAGTTGTTTGACAAAAGAACAAAGGCTTGTGTTTTCAACATTGGATATAAGGTACTCAAATGGGATTCTAGAAGAGAGGATAAGGGTAAACATGGCAAATTTTACAGTTTGTGGCAAGGTCCATACATCATTCAGTCCGCCATTGGTCCAAATGCCTTTCTTCTACAAGAGTTAAATGGCACAGATCTGTTTGGGGGTACTGTCAATGGCAGGGTCCTTAAGCATTACTATTGTTGAGTTCGATTTTAAAGCTCTCATTCTCATTATAAATACCATTTTCTTTGTTCAGTATCATAAAAGAAAAAGTACAAAAACAATAAAAAATAAAAATAAAAGAGGGCAGATTGTAAAAAACAATAAAGGTACAACCCCGTACCAAAAAAGAGAAATAAATTATGAAAGTGTGCAAGCTTAAATGCCACTCTTGAAAAACACACTCCCAGTTAGTCAAACAGCCTAATCTTGACTAATTAGTTTTAAATTTACTGCTGATAGGATATTGAATTTGATTTTCCAAATTTTTTAATCTTGGCTTATCAGTAGATAGATTAGGATAGAAATTAAAGGTTCAAACATGCTCAAAACCCGAACCTAAGTTTCCAAGCAAGAATTGACTCAAATATATGTTTAAATTCTGAGTAAAAAAAAAAGGTAAATCTGATTCTAATCAGCTCAAAATCTGAAACAGTTGACAAAGGAAAGACAACTCAAAAAAAGGAAAAAACAGAGCTATAAAAAGGTGAAGGAAGTTCTTTGAATTTTTAGATCTTAAGCCTTCCATTTGTTATTTAAATTTTCTGCAAAATAAATAACTATGTGCAACTTGTTTTTTTTTATGCCATAGATCACAGTAAGTCAAAGAGCTTAATCTTGACTTGACTGTTTTTAAATTTCTGTTGTAGAATTTAGAGAATAAAATCTGTTAGACTATTTAATCCTAACAGATCAGTCGATTAGGTAGAGAAACATATGAACTCAACTGTTTAATCTGAGTTCATGGAGGAATAAGGAGAAGAATTAGATTAGATTTCCTGTTTTCAAAAGAAATAAATATTGTAAAAGAGTTTTCCAATCCAAATGCACTCTAAATGAAGAAAAAATGTTAGATCAGTAGGATTGGGTAGGTAGAAATCTTGTTGAATGAAGATCCATTGTTTTTCATAGCTGCTGACATGTTTTCAGAGCAAAGTAAGATCATCCCAACAAAGGAAGGGCAGCCCAATGGATCAGGCATAGGTCAGCCTCTCAGAGAACATAATGGATGTGGCACAGGTCAGCCTCCCAGAGAAATATAGTCCTGAAGTTCTTGATGCCTTCAAGAAGGCACCATCCCCAAGTGGAGCCACTATTGGCCACCTATAAAATTTGTTCTATCAAAAGGTGGCCAAAACATTGTTCAGTCTTCAAGAAACACTTTCATGGCCAAAATTTTATCTCTTGAAGCCTTTGGAAGATCTCATGGTCATGTCTAAAGGTCTTCACTACTAATTCCCTTCAGAACTCAAAATATTCTGCTGAAAATTCTATGAGAGAACTGCTGCAAAATCCCCTTTTCTCCCTTTCCTTCACTCAGAAACTAACCTTCATTTTTACTCTCTTTTTCCCCATCATTTTCCTCTGTTTTCCTTTTTTCCTCATCTCTCCTTCATAAAATTTCCTTTGCAGAGTTTAGAACTCCTTTTTAAACTGTAGCGAAAACCCCAAAACCCTTTGAAAACCAAAAAAAATAATGAAAAAATCCATTTTTTGTATTAAGGGTTTAAGGCCCTTTGGGCCAAGTCTCAACCACTTCCCCACCATATGCCCATGGTGCTAAGATCAAGCACTAAAATCTTTCAGTGCTAATCGCATCGCAAAAATCCAAAGCACATAAGTCTTTTGCCATGTTTCAAAGTTCCGATGAGATTGGCTCTGTATTGAAAACCCCGATGCGATTGGCTTTGTATTGAAAAATCCTTATGTGATTAAGCCTTTTTATTTTAAAGAACACCGATCATATTATTTTGTTATATATATATATGTATCTCGTGGGCCCCCCTTCGGCGCCTAAAAACCATTGAATAAACCGTCCTGATCCAATTTTCTCTTTGTAAAATACAAAAACCCATTTATCCAAAGTTTGATTTAAAAAACCAAAATCATGTGTTTAATATAAAAATGGTTAGATTGAAAGACCGATTGCGCAATCGCATCAGAGAATTTCACAATAGGGTTGATTATTAAGACTCGCATCAAACTTCCAATGCGATTGGGTCATATATGTTTAAACCCCACTCCCTCCGTTTTATGTTCCATATAGCCTACGCCTGGGACTAAGAGTTTAAGTCCCGAGGTGCCAATCGCATCGCACAAATCAAATGGGTTGATTGAAAAGCCCATGCCTAGCCTTCTGATTGCGAATGGCCCTTTTTTCATATATAAAACCCCAGGCATATTATACTTCATATAAACCTTCGGCCCCGCAGACCAGCTCCTAACCATATCATACATATACCCCGCCCATATCATAAAAAAATTTGTATTTTAAAAAAAGTTGGGTTTTTATATTAATAAAGGGTCCCGCTCGTTCATGGGCTCGGTTCATCTCCACCGTTGATTTTTGACCGATCAAACGACCGGCGCTCAATCGCATCGCATTTCTCATCGCATCACATTTCTCAAATTGCATCGCAAAATTTCATTGCATGCATTGATTTGTTCCCCCGATCGGTCATCCCTCTGATTCGTGCCCCTCCGTTGATTTGATCCTCAGATCAACGGCCATCGCTTAATGGCCTCGGCCCTCCTGATCGCGCAATCGCATCTGGGATTTTCATTGCACCCCTTGTTTTTGCCCCGTCGAATGTGATCCTCCGATTGAATCTGGACCGTCCATGTGTCCAGATCAGACGGCCCAGATCTAATTTCGCTTCATACCATCACCCTCCACCTTTCGCCAAAGGGTTTTCAAAACCGATCTCAACCGTCGATCATCGCGTGATCAACGGTTCTGTTCAATTCTTCCTTCCACTGCTTTTAAACCTCCTCTCAGCTAATCTTCACCATTGGATGATGCCATCCAACGACTCTGCTCTCATCCCACGCCTCTGAAACAGTGAACCCAAAAATGCAGGATTTCTTAATATTTTGTGTATTTTGCAGGGATTACTGGTTTTCCATAGTATCAAAAGAAAGTCCAAAGGCCGGGAAAGACGTTTCCCATGCCATTGATTCATCAATGGAGACCATTCGCGAGGTGCGGATTCTGTTTTTTTCATCATTGTTTCATGAGGCAGTAATGCCATATAAGCCCCGCACGGCCTGCACATTAACAGGACACAGCAATACACTGAAGAAACAAAGAGTATCAATGTTTGAAGACTCCCTATCACGGTTTGAAGGATTAAGGCTCGTATTCAGTAAATCAAAGCCAAGATCCATGGATAAAAGCATCATAGAGACTGGAAGACACAAGATAAGCCGGATCAGACCTAAAACACAGATCTCAAGTAACTTAAAAGTGTTTTGGGAAGAAACGAAGACATCTGTCGATCCGAGAAAGCCTCCACCACTTGAAGAAGAAGCTAATCGAACCCTCTCCAGCTCCTAAAGGCACTTGTAGCCTTATAGTAATCATAGAAGGCTTAGTCATTATTTGAAACAAGAGGTGTTTACCCGAGGACGAACGAACAATTAATACAAATCAATGATCTTATCTCTAATTGTCAGCAACACTATTTTAAATATTAAAGAACAGCCCAGAAGCTAATATTTTCGATCATTAGACCTCGGGGAGCAACAACAGAGTTACTTCAAAGTGACACCCAGCCTCCAAAATCAAGCAAAGCTCCCACCGAGCTTAATCCTAAGTATAAATCAATTAATGCAGATAAACACCTGTCAATTTATTCATCGAGGCCTTCAAAGGCCGAAGAGTCATCAATCTGTATTAATTGACCTAGGAGATCTTTATTCAGATCCCATCTCCTCATTCTTATATAAATACTTATGTAGAAGATGAGTAATGGTTGGTCTCTGGACATCTGAATGTATGTAATAGTTTCTGAATCTACTGATGCCAGGTTTGCAACTTGAAGATACATAAGATGATATGAGAAGTTTGAAGTTGTAAAGACCCACCGGGCTTGCTGATTGTAACTGGTTTCAACATCAAATACAAGCTGCTGATTAATGGGATCCTGATTTATGTCAATGGTGATGTGTTACACACTGTCAATTGTTATTTTTCTTAATGTTTTCACTCTGTCCACTTTCTCTGATAAAGAGCAGCAAACATAGAGCTAGGATTTACTCTCAACAGTACCCTACTCTTACTGAAAGATTTATTGTCTATGTTTTCTTCATTTGAACATTCTCTTTGAAGAGTATATTAATGCAGGTCGGTTTAAAGGCACTTGCATGATCTAAATTTCTCCTTCTCACTGTTATCTGTGGTTTTCTTATTGAATATGCTGAAAGCAGGGTAGTTTAAAGGCACTTACCTGATCTTAAGTTGTTCAGCTTTTTTTTTTTTAAATGTTCTCTAACTGAAAGTACTTCAAATGCAGGCTAGTTTAAAGGCACTAACCTGATCTCTGAATACTTTCATGTTTTTCTTTAAGTACATGCTGAAAGAAGGGTAGTTTAAAGGCACTTACCTGATCTTAAGCTGTTAAACTGTTTTTTTTTAAATGTTTTCTAACTAAAAGTACTTCAAATGCAGGCTAGTTTAAAGGCACTAACCTGATCTCCGAATACTTTCATGTTTTTCTTTAAGTACATGCTGAAAGCAGGGTATTTTAAAGGCACTTACCTGATCTTAAGCTGTTCAACTGTTTTTTAAATGTTTTCTAACTGAAAGTACTTCAAATGCAGGCTAGTTTAAAGGCACTGACCTGATATTAGAATACTTTTATGTTTTCTTTAGATACATGCTGGAGCAAGATAGTTTAAAAGAACTTACTTGATCTTAGGCTGTTTCACTGTTTCTTCATTTATTTGTACTCCATTTCATATCCGTTTCATTCCATAAAATCACCTTAAAAGATTCCTTGACATAATTAACTTGCCCCATGGATCCTTCTTGGACCTTGCTGTCAAATTAAAATCCTCCTATGACTCCATAGCCCAATGGGTTAAAACTGTCTTTTCTTTTCTGTCAGCCGAATCATTCCTTCACTTGCAGACATCTTCATCCTTTATTTTGAATTTCCTTTTAGCTTCATCATGTCTTTGCCCAACCAAAAACAAACAAACAAAACCTATGCTCTTCATAACTAGCCTAATATCACAATTTCAGCTATTAAAGATCACATCTTTTGAACCTATTCATAGAGAGATCCCTCTCTGGATTCAGGAGGGCTAGATCCTTGAATCCCAAAGCAGTTTGATGTTCTCCCTGCAGTTGGACTTTTTCCAATCTTGCTAATTACAGGGTGCTAACATACTGGCGACTCCACTGGGGACACTTTGAGTTCATAGTTGCTTGGCCAGCTTTTATAAAAGTATTTAGTTTTCCATACAACCACAGAAACTTCGAGAACCCAAAATGTTTAAGATTGGTTGCAAATAAACATGGTAGTGGATCATTAAACCTTTTACCTCCAAAAGAGCTAAAAAATTCCACTTGGCGACTCCACCATCCTTAACAGACCTTCAGACTCCAGTGGGAAGAACCTTTGTCATTGTAATATTATTCAAACTCAGTTAGAGGTTGTAGGATTAAAATTTTTGTAAACAGATTAGTTGACCTTTTAAATATTGTCATTCTTGGTTGAACTTTTCCTATTCATTTTGGTCTGAAAAAACACAGCATAGTGGCTCCTAGAAAGATTCATACTAGAGTCTATCCTGACCCAGATCCACCTGAGATAGTTGATAACCCAGAAAGTATTCTTAGGAACTCTCCTAGGACTAAATTATCAACTATTGTCAGATCACCCTTGAGAGCTAATTCAGTCCCTGTAAATCTTTCAGCTCTACAACAATCACAATTTGACTTAGTAAATCCATTTAGAACTAGGTCTCTTGGTGATTTAGATCAGTTAGATTCTGAGTCTTCACTTTCTTCTCCTGAAACAAGTGAACGTCCTGGTAGTAGAGAAACAACACCTCCTGATTCACATTTCCTTCACAACTTAGGTGTCTCTCACCCAAAATCAGCTCAGCAATCTACTCCTGGTCCATCCACTTCTGTTCACCCTACATCCACTGTTCAAACCACTCCACTTTAGCCCACTTTCCCTTTCGCTAATACACCTCTTGTAAATCCACCCCCACCACATATCATGGCTGCATGGTATGCTCCCTTAGTCCTTCCTGTACCATTAGTCGATCTTCCACAGGACTATCAGTCTAAAATTCCATTGCATGATGCTAGCAATGCTACAACTGCATCACAACATGTGGATAAGTTGAATGACTACTTTGACAGAAATGAAATTGATAATGATTCTGTCAAGCTTAGATTATTTTCTCAGAGCTTAAGGGGAGAGGCAATAAAATGGTTCAAAATTTTAACCCCCCATAGTATTAATGATCTCCAAGCCTTCCATAAAATATTCTTGAACAAATGGGAAGTAAAGAAAAACCCTCACCAAGTCCTTTCTGACTACAAGAACCTCGATAGAGACACTCAGGAAAGTGTGCAAGCTTATTGCACTAGATTGAATAGTGTGTATAATGCACTTTCCCCAGAACTAAAACCTCCACAGGGCTTAGATTTAAAAAAAATTCCTGAAGGGTTTGACCCCGAGATGGCGTATCAACTAAGAGAGAGAGATTTTGAAACTCTAGAAGACATGCAAAAGGGTGCTCTTTCTGTGGAAGTCAACTTGATGGAGAAGAGAGCAAGAATGAAAATTGAAAAGAGAGTGTCTTTTAGAGAGAAAAATGCACCTTCTACTTCCAACTCAAAGATGGAAAGAATGATGGGGGAGATGATGAATAAAATGAGCATCCTTGAGAGAGCACAAGAAATTCAAAACCAAACTTCTCCTCAAAACAAAAACCAGAATCAGAATTTTAGAAGGAACTAACCTCCAAACAGATCTAGGGAAGACGATCAACAGATCACTCCTCCCTTTCATCAAAACTATATTAGTGAGGTTGAGGAAAGAAATGAGATAATAGAAGAAGATGATATCAACATGCTGGGAGTAGATAATGATGACTTTGAGGTTCATTATGATAGAAAACAAGGTCTTTATACCCCTTATTATGAAAACAGAGATGATGATGAAGGTTATTTTCCAGACATGGAAAATGTCCTCATAGAATCCCAAAAAGAATATGACCTTAGGAGATTTGCAAGTCAACAAACTCCTAACACCAAAACCTCTGACAAATCTTCACAAAACAGCACTGCAACCAAACCTAAAGTTGTCAAACATAAGGACAAAACAGTAGTTGTGAGTTCTGATAATGGTAGAGGGAAATGCACTCAAAAAAGTGAAAAACATAATGCAGACCTTAGTAGTACTAACACTTCAGCTAGTACTCTTGTTAAAACCATTCTATCAAATGTAAATAGAAAAAATCAACGAGCTGATGTTGCTGATAATCTAGCAGCTATTAAGGCTGAGGGAATTTCTTCAAAAAACCAAGTTCCTTTCAGCCTCGAGCAGGAAATTTCCAAGATCAAAATCTCGGTTCCCTTGACTGAGTTAGCTGCCCAACATGTATATAGAGCCAAAATTTTGAAGGCTTTAAATATTGAGGATAATAATGACAAATTCAATTTTAATGATGACCAGCCAGAGCTCATTTTTGGTCCTAAAATTGAAGGGAAATTTCAAGAAGGGATATACGTCAGCCTTAATATCCATAAAAAAATCCTGCATAATGCTATGCATGACTCTGGAGCCTCACACAACCTTATGCAAAAGGTGATAATGGAAAGGCTAGGGCTAGAAATAACCAGACCTTACAAGGATTTATATTCTTTTGACTCTAATAGAGTGAAATGCCTTGGCCTAATCGAAGACCTTTGTGTAAGTTTGACTCAAATTCCATCCAATTACATGGTTATGGATGTTGTGGTGGCTGATGTGCCTCCTAAGTATGGCATGTTGTTATCAAGGTCATGGGGTGCCAAGCTGTAAGGGACAATGCAGGTGGATGGGACATATGCCAGTATGCCTGTCTTTAGCCAGCTCAGAAGACTATACAGAGAGGCACACTTGAAATTCATGGTCAGTAGCCCATAAAAGCCTGAAAATTCCCCCATTTACTCTGTCCATACTGAACTGGATTCATTTGTCCTATACAATGATGAATCCTCAAATAAGCCAGAGCTAGAAGACAACGACTCAGTCAAACAGTTAGAGACCCCAAATATAGAAATAAATACAGTTCTAGATATGGAATAAAACGAGAGAGAAATTTTGGAACAACGCGTTGAAACAATAGACCAGAGTGAACAAAGCCAAGATGGCAAACAACATACTGCCCCTTACACTCAACTCCATGAAAATCCTGAGGAACGAGACCTAGCACAACATGTTGTGGATCTCAGAATAGAACATAATGATGAAACACTTAGTGAAAGAGTCACTTTAACAGGATTAATGGCCATTAGGAAGGAAGAGAAACACAAATCAGAAGTGTAAAAACAATTTTCTGCATTTGAAGACATTAGCAGACGAAACAAATGTCTTGAGCTATGAGTCATGTTTCCATTGCTCTTAAAACTTGAAAATCAAGAGAACCTTCAACATAGCGAAAAACCTCAGGAGGTGAAACAAATACAACTAAGTGCCGATATTTCACAACAACCCTTTAGCACGTTGGTTGAGGAAGAAAATAACCAAGACGAAACCGAAAATAGTCCTCTGTGGAGTATGTATTTTGATGGGTCATGCACTAAGAACAATTCTGGTGCAGGTGTCTGGATTACCAACACTCAAAACAATCACACAGAAAGCATTTCATGCAAATTAAACTTTCAGTGTTCCAATAACATAGCAGAATATGAATCCCTTCTCTTAGGCTTACATCTATTAAAAAAGTTAGGAGCCACAAGAATTAATGTGTATGGGGATTCAGAACTAGTCATTAAGCAAGTCAACGAGGAATATAATGCAAATCATCCCAGACTTAGAGCATACCGAAACGATGTCATGGACCTTTTAAAAACTTTTGAGGAGTCCAAATTGATTTTTGTTCCAAGAAAAAGAAATATTTCCGCCCACAATTTAGCCTTTGCAGCTAGAACATGCTTAACGCCATTTAAAACCAAAGACTGTACAACTCAAATTAAGTTTAGACTAGTTGTGCCAGATAATGAAAAATATTTGCAGGTCTATGAGGGTGAAAAATAGATAGAGGATTTCCTACTTGGCAAGAACGAATTGGAGTTATCTGATTCGGATTCTAAATCCGATGAAAATCGCCTAAAAAAAAAGTCCCCTAAAAAAGGAAAACCGTATGGTCCCGTAAAAATCAACATGTTAACTAAAAAACTTGAAACTCATACTGAAGAATACAAGGACACAGAAAACAAAGAAATTGAGGTATTGTCATCAAAAGACAAGAACATACCTAGGGGGCTAGCACCATTAGAAGACCTCTTTGATTTTAACGACGTAGCAAAGAAACCCACCATAGAATACACAGAGTTTGAGGTCGAGGAATGCAATATAGGCACTGAGGATCAGCCTAAAATGATTAAATTGGCTAGGTCCTTGCCACCAGACATAAAAAGGAAATACATTAACTTTTTTAAAGAGTTTGTCGATGTGTTTTCCTGGAGCTATGAAGACTTAAAAGCCTACGATACAGAAATCATCCAGCATAAGATCCCTTTGAAAGAAAACCAAAAACCCTTTAAGAAAAAACTGCGTCGAATTAATCCAATACAACTGCCTCTAGTAGAAAATGAAATCAAGAAAATGTATGAGGTAGGAATCATTGTGCCTGTGAGGTTTTCAGATTGGGTTTCTAACCTTGTAGTCATGCATTGATTTCAGAAACCTTAACAGAGCCTCCCTAAAAGACAATTACCCTTTACCCAAAATGGAACACATTCTACAAAGGGTAGTTGGTTCAAAGAGGATCTCTCTGTTAGATGGTTTTTCAGGGTATAACCAAGTTTTAGTACTCCCAGAAGACCAACTCAAGACAACTTTCACCACCCCTTGGGGAATTTTCATGTATGTGAAATTTCCTTTTGGATTAATGAATGCCAGGGCCACTTTCCAAAGGGCCATGAACATTGCATTTTGAGAAGAGATAGGGCACTTCATTGTAATTTACCTAGATGACATAACAGTTTATTTAAAATCTGATGAAGAGCACCTGAAACATTTAAGAAAGGTCCTTGAAAAGTGCAGAAGGTTTGGGTTATCTTTAAATCCCAAAAAGACAGTGTTTGGCCTTCAGGAAGGTAAACTCCTTGGCCATATCATATCAGAAGAAGGGATTAAAATAGATCCAAAAAGAGTTGAGGGAATACTACAGATTAGCCAACCAAGGAACATAAAATAATTGTAGTCCTTTATTGGAAAGATTAACTTATTGAGGAGGTTTATTCCAAACTTAGCAGAGCTCCTTAGAAACATGACTAATATGCTCAAGAAAGAAGTAGGAGTGAAGTGGACTGTAGAATCCAAAAATTCCTTCGAATTGGTAAAACATGCACTCACCTAGGCACCAGTCCTAATCAGCCCAGACTTTTAAAAATAGTTCCATATTATCTCCTTTTCCTCAGAGCATACTGTGGGTGCAGTCCTGTTGCAGAAAAACCCAGAGGGACAGGCACAGCCCATTGCTTTTTTCAGCAAGGCTTTAAGGGATGCACCCTTGAAATATAACATAATGGAAAAACAGGCCTGTGCTTTGGTAAAGGCCTTCAATGACTTCAAGGTGTATATTCTACATTCCCACATCATTTCCTATGTACCTAATATAGTGGTAAAAGACATCTTGTCACAAGACCCAGATGGAAAGAGAGGCAAATGGATTGCTGCTATATTATAGTATGATTTGGAAATCAAACCCACCAAAATTATTAAATGTGAGGGCTTAGCTCAATTAATGGTTGAATCTAATCTACAAGCCCTTGACATTAACATGGTAGATGCCTTGGATGAATAGGAAGAGTTACCTGCTCCCACTGTCGAGGAGTAGTTTCAAAACTCACCTTGGTACACTGATATCTTGTATGTGCTTACAAATCTTAATGCTCCTCCTGATTTATCAAAAAAAAAGGCAAGGTTTTTAAAGTTGAAAGCTAGGAACTATTGCATTTTAAATGAATGTTTATATTGGAAAAATGATAATGGTTTATTGCTTAAATTTTTTCCTGAAGTTGATGCAGAAAGGATCAAACATGAATTCCATGAAGGAGAGTGTGGGGGTCATCTTTATGGAAAACCACAGCCAATAAAATCCTTAGAGCTGGCTATTACTGGCCCACCCTCTTCCAAGATGTCCATAAAATGATAGTTGCCTGTCACAAATGCCAAATTTTTGAGGGAAAAAGAAAACTTCTTCTCAGCTTCATTACAAATTTTCTGTTGGTAAAAAAGGATTATTGCTTTATTTGGTTATAGTACTGGTCAACCATTTAATTTATTATCTTATAGTTCGTAGGCGTACAAGCACATGCACTATATAAAAGGTGACTGCTGTAATCCAATCTAATCTAAATTACCGAAATCAAATTAATCTAGAAGGCATTTAAACATTAACTAGGAAAGTGTGAAATCGTATAAGGTAAAAAAGCACACAAATATACAAGAGTCGAATGAAAAACAACATATGATGGGAAAAATACCGAGAGGGGGGGGGTGAATCAGTATTTAGTGAAGACTGAAAACTTTTTACTTTTTCTTTCTCTAAAAGCCATACGCTACTTTCCTGAAACCAACTCGCGTATACACGCGGATATACTTCATAAAACTCGCGTATATACAGAGATCTTATTATGCATTTAGTTCTTTACTTAGATCTATGCATCATTCATTCATCAGATGTTTAGTTAGCAGTAAGCATGTGCAGTAATAACAGAATAAACCATCACACATGAACACCAGGATTTAAGGTGGAAACCGTGTAAGCTTGGGAGAAAACCATCGTCGTCAAGCGTCGTTCGTC
The DNA here is from genome assembly GCA_034641835.2 of Pinus albicaulis. Classification (NCBI taxonomy): domain Eukaryota; kingdom Viridiplantae; phylum Streptophyta; class Pinopsida; order Pinales; family Pinaceae; genus Pinus; species Pinus albicaulis. The sequence goes on along the minus strand of CM076571.1, from coordinate 711,155,044 downwards.
TTCAATATTTATTATAAAGAAAGATTCATAAAATAAATGTACTACGTCAGACTACAACAAAGATGCAAGCACCTGTACCCGTGTATACAGCAACCTTTCTCTGCCACTGTACCCTCTCCGGACCTAGCTGGCAACCCCTCGCTTCGTGCCATCACCCCTCTCCTGGAAGGGAGCTACGACCCCCTGCTCTCATTTACCAGCCTCTCCTGGAAGGGAGCTACAACCCCCTGAACTCGTTTACCAGCTACCACTAGAAGGGAGCTATAACCCCCTCACTGAAGGCTTCGACCCTCAGCACCACTGTGGACCACGTTTCATCAATTTTCAAACTGGATCCAAAAAATTCCATACAACACATCTTGTAGGCCACTTTTAATCATATTTTCAGACTGGACCCACTCCACACATTTAAGCTCAACATTCATCAAACTGAAATTTATAACCCCATTAATTCATTCATTGAATCATCAACCAATCAACCAACAACTTGATCTTCAATTAACATAATCAGCAGCATATTCATCATTCAAACAACCCAGTTCTGTATGAATACATCATTGACAGATAATAGTAAAACAACAAAACATATCAGACATTTCATTCCACTTACTTCAGCAAACCCTAGATTCCATACACGCTTTTACTTCACTGAACCTGCGTATATATGCGCTTTCTCAGAAACCAACCTGCGTATACTTCTGTGCATTCTTCAGAAAACCCTATCTTCCCATACGCGCTTTTCCTTAGGCAGACTCGCGTATACACGCACTTTTACTGAAGAGAACCTGCGTATACATCTGTAACTTTTCAGGACTGTGCAACTCTTCAGATCATATAAACAACTCAGATTTCATCCTTTACTTCAGAAAGTATTTCGCCTCATCTCAGATCTAAACCTTCCATAAACAGATCGAGAAAATACATATACATTTCAGATCTAGAGATCCCTCATCATCATTTTCTTCATAGGTGCATCATAGATTCAGATCTATCAATCAAGAACAGAGTTCATCCATGCAGATATTCCTTAGAGATATTTATTCATTCACAACCCTTACTCATGCACACCCTTGCACCATGATCTTCTTCTCCTTATATAGATTTAGCCTTTGTCAATACCATGAGTCAAAACCACTCAACTACTAATGGTATTCCTGGACGGGATCAAATATATATTCCAACGCTCAATACAATGGGTCAATACCATGGTAACACCCCTTGGTATTTTAAATTTGGAGCGCAAAAGGGCATACGTGACTTGGCACGTACTTTTCCGTGTGCATATGCTACTTCACCTTAAAAAACCCGCGTATGCTTTGTAGCATAACTTATTTATCATTATTCCGGCACTTTCTGAATTCCTTTCTTCTGCTACTTCTGAAGTGATCTGTAGATACATCAGATTTACATTATTAATAACTCATCAAGTCAGTTTCCATCATGAACAACTTCATTAAGCAGGTTCCATCAAAGTCAACACATTGTATCACATTGCCAACAATCTCCCCTTTAACTCATCAAGAAGGTTTTCATCAACTTTGTCAAGTAGGTTTCCATCAAGGACAACACTCTGCGTCATATTGCCAACAATCGTATTTCATCAAGTAGGTTACCATCAACTTCATCAAGTAGGTTTCCATCAAGGACAACATATGCCAACAACATACATGAGCTCACAACAATAAAGCTATCTCAAATTACATTACAAGAATCAAATGATAAATCATGAAAGCATACAATAAAAGAATATGAATCACAGTTAAGAATCCCCTTCTCCTAATTACAAGACTATCTCTTAAAACTCCAAAAAATAATCTAATGAACTCTCCTCCCCCAAAAGAAGAGAGAGCACTCTATTATATACATGAAGAAGATAACCATCTCATTCAACCACTCTCAACTACTTTCCCATTATTACAAGACATTATCCCTTTGAATCCTCCACACATCTCTCACATATCTTTGAATAAGATATGCCAACCAAATCCTCCATGATCTTCTCCTTAGGAATAGGCTTGAATAATTATCTCCTTAATCTGGCGGAGGAGATATTCCAGAAGTCTCTTAGAATTAATCCTTCACATTTCTCCTACACATTACAAAGCTCACATCTTTGAGATATATATAAAAACATGTATATTTTCTAATATTTAATCATAAATTCACTTATAATACAAAAATGAATAAAGTGGAAGAAAGTGAAACCCAAATGTATTTATGAAAATGATATAATGAAAGTGTTACGTGATGATGAGATGTAAGGAATAGTGAGGAAAGGTGGATAAATATATTTTCAAGTCCCACGAAACATCCTAACCGAACTTGTTGTATGTCCTCATGCAACCATGGACATGGACTTTTGCATCCGAACTTTATCTTGCCACGATGATATATTTTTAATAATGAATGTTTCCAGGATATGTGAAGGATATGAGTAACAACTTACATTTTCTTATGGTTGGTTCTTGTGTGACAACCATGAATACAAAGAATGTTGGTTCGTGTGTTAACAACATTCATTTCATTTTCTATTCTCTTTTCTTATGGTTGGTTCTTGTGTGACAACCATGAATACAAAGAATGTTGGTTCTTGTGTTAACAACATTCATTTCATTTCCTGTTCTCTTGCTGCAATAATAATGTAAACACTTCTACTAGAAACTGGTAAGCTATCAATGTGTGCAAGGAAGCCATTTTGTAATATTAATGAAGCATGCCAATATGTATTTTAATGCGTATGAAGCAAAGTGCAACAAAGTATCGATGGAAAATAAATGTTGGTGAATGGTAAATGAGAAAAAAAAATGGAGTGATAGTGGTGAAGAAATGGAATCATGGTAGAGAATATGTAGCGAATATAGTCCCCCCCCCCCAACTGAATTAGTTGCATGTCGTCATGCAACTTGGCATGGCTCATGAAAGGAAATGCAGCATGGTGAGGGAATTTTCCAAAATATTCAAGTTAGCATATAAGGAATTGCATGATTAAAGATTAGAAAACAACATACCTCTACTTACCCAAGAATGATGAACTATGCAATAGGAATGTAACTATCATTGGTATCATTTAAGCGAATCATGGAAGCTAAAGAAATTGAGATCGGTGTCGTAGCTAAAATTGCCGTAATCGCAACTGTTGTAACTGCTAGAACATGGAAGGTTTTATTGCAGCAGGATCATGAAAATGTAACTGTGAATGTTGATGCTGCTGTAACTGGAACCTGGGAAATGAAGGAATATGAACTGCTGATGCTGAATCATGGAAAAGATAAAGGCTGAAAGTGGAACTGTGGTACTCTCATAGATCAGAATTCATGCTGCTGTAACTGCTGAGGGAGTCGTGAAAAAGTGTATAGTCTTCATCTGCTACAAAACTGATGGTACAAGTCTAATCATGTGAAAGAATGTGTTGATGTCGAGCATGAAGAGAAATCATTGGATTACTAGCCATTGATGCATGTCGTTAACTAATGCGAGGAAAACTCACCATTGATGTCAATGAGTGCCAAGGTACCTGAGTACATCTTGTGAAATGCGAATAGAGGTGTTGACGTCGAGCCATTTGCAAGATCTGACGATCAAGGGACATTGATGTATTCCCATGATTGTCAGCGAGATAACTTGCCATTAAGGCATGCAAGTCTCAAGGTACCCAAAAGGAACTCTAGTCTATTTCCCAGATAAGGTGCTGAGGTCGATGGGGCAAGACTTGTTGAAAGGTGGGCCTTAAGTAATCCCACATCAGTCAACACGAGTTTGTACAAAGAGATTTTGTAGGACTATAAATGGAAAGAACTCACGGACAAGCAGTGTGGATCAACATGGCGAGGAAAACAAGGCAATGTAATTATGGAAAGGGAATAAGTTTTATTCAGAAGGCAAAGTAGAAGGCAAATAAACTGAAAAGGATAAAGGAATGTATGCGATTTCAGAAAAATAACTGTGCATGAAGTCGTGAAAGATAAGGTAATGGAAAATGGGCTTCGACACAAGGATGGTCAATCGGCTTTGAAGAAGAAATGTTACAGTGTTACAACATAGATAATGGAAAAAGTGGAAATTTTGGTGTATCAGCATAGTCGCTGTGTAACAGAAAACATGAAGAGGCACAAACATCATGATGTTTATGGTGAGTTACAACTCCTTCAAGCTGTTTATGAAAGCATGTTTCTCAAAAAGCTCTGTGATCTTTGAAAATCACTTCAGCAGCAAAATGTGATCATTTTCGAAACCTGAAAAAAACCTTGGTACAAATCCTGTCGCCTGCGCTGATTTCATCATCGATCACTGTCAAAGTGAATTCAAGAAAACAAATTAGTGTTAAGCATAAAAACATGCATTCGTATTATTTTCAGGAATTTATTAAAAGGTCCATTTGCAATTTTCATGTTGATAATACACACCAAAAGAAAAGGCAAAAAGAAAAACAAAACAGGCAAAATTAAAGTCAGATCTCCATTTCTTGGCATGCTTTGCAAAGTGTAGCAATACTGTCTCGGCGCTAGCAAATCTTCAGTTTCTTGATGATTCATGTTACTAAATCTCTGAAGGTTAAATCAGTTTCTTAGATGCCCCGTTTAATTCATTCAAGCAATTGGAAGTTGGGCAGAGTATGATTCACATCGATTTGTTGCAATAATGTCATTTACTTCTCTACAAGATTGGACCTGTACATCGTTAGATAGAGTTGAATATTCAAACCATTCAATTGTAGCGTTCCTAAGTATCCAGTAACAATCATCAAGCAGTGATGGATAATTATGATAATCCAATCAGCATTCCTAAGTTTTCTGGCATCATGAACATTAGTTTAATGGAGATAGTGATCATGAAAAAAAACAATCAATTTCTGGCATAAAATCCAGCATAAGCATAAGAATCCAAAAACTATTCTCCAATATTAAGCTCGACAGCATTCTCTTCCTCTTCTGTCGTTGAAGCCATTGTCGTGTCTTGTTGACAGATGTTGCAGCTGTCAACAAATTTATTGAGTGAAAGAAATAGGCTCTGTTGTGTTCTCCGCCTTTGCCCAAATCTAGGCTGTCTGCAAAACGTTAAAATGAAAAATTGTCGCAAAGAAGAGACATTTGTCTGCCAGCTAGAAACCACTCTGACCAACCTGTGAAATCATACTCTCAACCATATCAGTGGGAAACATGTTTTACAAATTATGGCTCTATAGCACAATTTCAGCATGCAAGCTATGAAAAACTTGGTACTTTCAAGCATTTCCATGCAATGAGATCAACAATTATTATTATAATGTCCCTCTATTCATTTAATATGAAAAAATAATAGAATCTATCAGCTTCTGAAGGGGTGCAAGCTCCTTTTTTTCAATCAAATTAAATTCACATGTGAAGAGAATAAAATGCTTGAAGCAAGCATTAAGATGAGCTTCTTCCTTCAGACTCACGATCTTCTGAAAATGTGAGTGATAGATATGGGCATAGACTCGGAAGAGAAGTTTAAATATTGTTTTAACAACATCCCTGAAGTTTGGGGGAAACAATGTACCAACCCTTTGAGGGAAAATAGATTCATCATTAAGCTAAACTTCAATCCATCCTGCTTCCCTGGAAACGACGCCAAAATGTTGGGTGAAACTATTGTCGTTTATTTCTGTTGTAGTACCTGCCCAACCATTTAATTTGTCAATCTGAGGTTCGTAGGCTTACGAAACAGATGCACTATATATGCAGGACCGAAGCAGAACTAATCTAATCTAAATTACTGAAATCAAATTAATCTAGGAAGGCATTGAAACATTAACTAGGAAAGAAAGAAATTGCATAAGGGAAAATCAATACAACATGTGAAGAGTTGAATGAAAAACAACATATGTGAGCTCACAACAATAAAGCTATCTCAAATTACATTACAAGAATCAAATGATAAATCATGAAAGCATACAATAAAATAATATGAATCACATTTAAGAATCCCCTTCTCGTAATTACAAGACTATCTCTTAAAACTCCAAAAACTAATCTAATGAACTCTCCTCCCCCAAATAAAGAGAGAGCACTCTCTTATATACATGAAGAAGATAACCATCTCATTCAACCACTCTCAACTACTTTCCCATTATTACAAGACATGATCCCTTTGAATCCTCCACACATCTCTCACATATCTTTGAATAAGATATGCCAACCAAATCCTCCATGATCTTCTCCTTAGGAATAGGCTTGAATAATTATATCCTCAATATGGCGGAGGAGATATTCCAGAAGTATCTTAGAATTAATCCTTCACATTTCTCCTACATATTACAAATCTCACACATTCTTGAGATACATATAAAAACATGTATATTTTCTAATATTTAATCACAAATTCACTTATAATACAAAAATGAATAAAGTGGAAAATAAGAAGGTGAAACCCAAATGTATTTATGAAAATGATATAATGAAAGGTTAATGGGATGATGAGATGTAAGGAATAGTGAAGGGAAAGGTGGATGGAAATACGACATTTCTAAGTCCCAACATCCCCCCCAACTGAACATGTTGCATGTCCTCATGCAACCATGCATGGATCTCTTTTAAGAATGTTTGGCATCTGAACTTTGGCTTTACATGATGATGAATGTTTCCAGGATATGTGAAGGATATGAGTAACAGCTTACATTTTCTTATGGTTGGTTCTTGTGTGACAACCATGAATACAAAGAATGTTGGTTCTTGTGTTAACAAAATTCATTTCATTTTCTGTTCTCTTTTCTTATGGTTGGTTCTTGTGTGACAACCATGAATACAAAGAATGTTGGTTCTTGTGTTAACAACATTCATTTCGCTTCTTGTTCTCTTGCTGCAATAATAATGTAAACACTCACTGGAAATCATAAGCTATCAATGTGCATAAGAAATCCCTTTTGTAATATTCATGAAGCATGCCAATATGTATATTAATGCGTATGAAGAAAAGTGCAACAAAGTATCGTTGGAAAAGAAATGTTGGTGAATGGTAAATAAGAAAAAAAATGGAGTGATAGTGGTGGAGAAATGGAATCATGGTAGTGAATACGTAGTGAATATAGTTCCCCCCCCCCAACTGAATTGTTTGCATAAAAACATGCATTCGTATTGTTTTCAGGAATTTATTAAAAGGTCCATTTGCAATTTTCATGTTGATAATACACAACAAAAGAAAAGGCAAAAAGAAAAACAAAACAGGAAAAATTAAAGTCAGATCTCCATTTCTTGGCATGCTTTGCAAAGTGTAGCAATAATGTCTCGGCGCTAGCAAATCTTCAGTTTCTTGCTGATTCATGTTACTAAATCTCTGAAGGTTAAATCAGTTTCTTATATCCACCGTTTAATTCATTCAAGCAATTGGAAGTTGGGCAGAGTATGATTCGCATCGATTTTCTGCAATAATGTCATTTACTTCTCTGCAAGATTGGACCTATACATCGTCAGATATAGTTGAATATTCAAACCATTCAATTGTAGCGTTCCTAAGTATCTAGTAACAATCATCAAGCAGTGACGGATAATTCTGATAATCCAATCAGCGTTCCTAAGTTTCCTGGCATCATGAACATTAGTTTAATGGAGATAGTGAGCATGAAAAAAAACAATCAATTTCCGGCATAAAATCCAGCATAAGCATAAGAATCCAAAAAATCTTCTCCAATATTAAGCTCGGCAGCGTTCTCTTCCTCTTCTGACGTTGAAGCCATTGTCGTGTCTTGTTGACAGATGCTGCGGCTGTCAACAAATTTATTGAGTGAAAGAAATAGGCTCTGTTGTGTTCTGCGCCTTTGCCCAAATCTAGGCTGTCTGCAAAACGTTAAAATGAAAAATTGTCGCAAAGAAGAGACATTTGTCTTCCAGCTAGAAACCACTCTGACCAACCTGTGAAATCATACTCTCAACCATATCAGTGGGAAACATGTTTTACAAATTATGGCTCTATAGCACAATTTCAGCATGCAAGCTATGAACAACTTGGTACTTTCAAGCATTTCCATGCAATGAGATCAGCAATTATTATTATAATGTCCCTCTATTCATTTAATATGAAAAAATAATAGAATCTATCATCTCCTGAAGGGGTGCAAGCTCCTTTTTTTCAATCAAATTCAATTCACATGTGAAGAGAATAAAATGCTTGAAGCAAGCATTAAGATGAGCTTCTTCCTTCAGACTCACGATCTTCTGAAAATGTGAGTGATAGATATGGGCATAGACTCGGAAGAGACGTTTAAATATTGTTTTAACAACATCCCTAAAGTTTGGGGGAAACAGTGTACCAAGCCTTTGAGGGAAAATAGATTCATCATCAAGCTAAACTTCAATCCATCGTGCTTCCCCGGCAACGGCGCCAAAATGTTGGGTGAAACTATTGCCGTTTAATTATGTTGTAGTACTTTCCCAACCATTTAATTTGTCAATCTGAGGTTCGTAGGCTTACAAAACACATGCACTATATATGCAGGACCGAAGCAGAACTAATCTAATTTAAATTACTGAAATCAAATTAATCTAGGAAGGCATTGAAACATTAACTAGGAAAGCAAGAAATTGCATAAGGGAAAAGCAATAAAAGATGTGAAGAGTTGAATGACAAACAACATACGTGAGCTCACAACAATAAAGCTATCTCAAATTACATTACAAGAATCAAATGATAAATCATGAAAGCATACAATAAAATAATATGAATCGCAGTTAAGAATCCCCTTCTCCTAATTACAAGACTATCTCTTAAAACTCCAAAAACTAATCTAATGAACTCTCCTCCCCCAAATAAATAGAGAGCATTCTCTTATATACATGAAGAAGATAACCATCTCATTCAACCACTCTCAACTACTTTCCCATTATTACAAGACATGATCCCTTTGAATCCTCCACACATCTCTCACATCTCTTGAATAGGATATGCCAACCAAATCCTCCATGATCTTCTCCTTAGGAATAGGCTTGAATAATTATCTCCTTAATATGGTGGAGAAGATATTCCAGAAGTCTCTTAGAATTAATCCTTCACATTTCTCCTACACATTACAAAGCTCACACATTCTTGAGATATATAAAAACATGTATATTTTCTAATATTTAATCATAAATTCACTTATAATACAAAAATGAATAAAGTGGAAAATAAGAAGGTGAAACCCAAATGTATTTATGAAAATGATATAATGAAAGGTTAATGGGATGATGAGATGTAAGGAATAGTGAAGGGAAAGGTGGATGTAAATACGACATTTCTAAGTCCCAACATCCCCCCCCAACTGAACTTGTTGCATGTCCTCATGCAACCATGCATGGATCTCTTTGGCATCTGAACTTTGGCTTTACACGATGATATCTTTTTAATAATGAATGTTTCCAGGATATGTGAAGGATATGAGTAACAACTTACATTTTCTTATGGTTGGTTCTTGTGTGACAACCATGAATACAAAGAATGTTGGTTCTTGTGTCAAAAATAGTCATTTCATTTTCTGTTCTCTTTTCTTATGGTTGGTTCTTGTGTGATAACCATGAATACAAAGAATGTTGGTTCTTGTGTCAACAACATTCATTTCGTTTCCTGTTCTCTTGCTGCAATAATAATGTAAACACTCACTGGAAATCATAAGCTATCAATGTGCATAAGAAAGCCCTTTTGTAATATTCATGAAGCATTCCAATATGTATATTAATGCGTATGAAGAAAAGTGCAACAAAGTATCGTTGGAAAATAAATGTTGGTGAATGGTAAATAAGAAAAAAAATGGAGTGATAGTGGTGGAGAAATGGAATCATGGTAGTGAATACGTAGTTAATATAGTCCCCCCCCCCCCCAACTGAATTGTTTGCATAAAAACATGCATTCGTATTGTTTTCAGGAATTTATTAAAAGGTCCATTTGAAATTTTCATGTTGATAATACACACCAAAAGAAAAGGCAAAAAGAAAAACAAAATAGGAAAAATTAAAGTCAGATCTCCATTTCTTGGCATGCTTTGCAAAGTGTAGCAATACTGTCTCGGCGCTAGCAAATCTTCAGTTTATTGCTGATTCATGTTACTAAATCTTTGAAGGTTAAATCAGTTTCTTAGATGCCCCGTTTAATTCATTCAAGCAATTGGAAGTTGGGCAGAGTATGATTTGCATCGATTTGCTGCAATAATGTCATTTACTTCTCTGCAAGATTGGACCTGTACATCGTCAGATATAGTTGAATATTCAAACCATTCAATTGTAGCATTCCTAAGTATCCAGTAACAATCATCAAGCAGTGAGGGATAATTCTGATAATCCAATCAGCGTTCCTAAGTTTCCTGGCATCATGAACATTAGTTTAATGGAGATAGTGAGCATGAAAAAAAACAATCAATTTCCGGCATAAAATCCAGCATAAGCATAAGAATCCAAAAACTCTTCTCCAATATTAAGCTCGGCAGTGTTCTCTTCCTCTTCTGCCATTGAAGCCATTGTCGTGTCTTGTTGACAGATGCTGCGGCTATCAACAAATTTATTGAGAGAAAGAAATAGGCTCTGTTGTGTTCTCCGCCTTTGCCCAAATCTAGGCTGTTTGCAAAACGTTAAAATGAAAAATTCTCGCAAAGAAGAGACATTTTTCTGCCAGCTAGAAACCACTTTGATCAACCTGTGAAATCATACTCTCAACCATATCAGTGGGAAACATGTTTTACAAATTATGGCTCTATAGCGCAATTTCAGCATGCAAGCTACGAACAACTTGGTACTTTCAAGCATTTCCATGCAATGAGATCAGAAATTATTATTATAATGTCCCTCTATTCATTTAATATGAAACAAGAATAGAATCTATCAGCTCCTGAAGGGGTGCAAGCTTCTTTTTTTCAGTCAAATTAAAATCACATGTGAAGAGAATAAAATGCTTGAAGCAAGCATTAAGATGAGCTTCTTCCTTCAGACTCACGATCTTCTGAAAATGTGAGTGATAGATATGGACATAGACTCGGAAGAGACGTTTAAATATTGTTTTAACAACATCCCTGAATTTTGGGGGAAACAGTGTACCAAGCCTTTGAGGGAAAATAGATTCATCATCAAGCTAAACTTCAATCCATCGTGCTTCCCCGGCAACGGCGCCAAAATGTTGGGTGAAACTATTGTCGTTTAATTCTGTTGTAGTACTTTCCCAACCATTTAATTTGTCAATCCGAGGTTCGTAGGCTTACGAATCACATGCACTATATATGCAGGACCGAAGCAGAACTAATCTAATCTAAATTACTGAAATCAAATTAATCTAGGAAGGCATTGAAACATTAACTAGGAAAGCAAGAAATTGCATAAGGGAAAAGCAATACAACATGTGAAGAGTTGAATGACAAACAACATATGTGAGCTCACAACAATAAAGCTATCTCAAATTACATTACAAGAATCAAATGATAAATCATGAAAGCATACAATAAAATAATATGAATCACAGTTAAGAATCCCCTTCTCCTAATTACAAGACTATCTCTTAAAACTCCAAAAACTAATCTAATGAACTCTCCTCCCCCAAATAAAGAGAGAGCACTCTCTTATATACATGAAGAAGATAACCATCTCATTCAACCACTCTCAAATACTTTCCCATTATTACAAGACATGATCCCTTTGAATCCTCCACACATCTCTCACATATCTTTGAATAAGATATGCCAACCAAATCCTCCATGATATTCTCCTTAGGAATAGGCTTGAATAATTATCTCCTTAATATGGCGGAGGAGATATTCCAGAAGTCTCTTAGAATTAATCCTTCACATTTCTCCTACACATTACAAAGCTCACACATTCTTGAGATATATATAAAAACATGTATATTTTCTAGTATTTAATCATAAATTCACTTATAATACAAAAATGAATAAAGTGGAAAATAAGAAGGTGAAACCCAAATGTATTTATGAAAATGATATAATGAAAGGTTAATGGGATGATGAGATGTAAGGAATAGTGAAGGGAAAGGTGGATGTAAATATGACATTTATAAGTCCCAACATCCCCCCAACTGAACTTGTTGCATGTCCTCATGCAACCATGCATGGATCTCGTTGGCATCTGAACTTTGGCTTTACACGATGATATCTTTTTAATAATGAATGTTTCCAGGATATGTGAAGGATATGAGTAACAACTTACATTTTCTTAAGGTTGGTTCTTGTGTGACAACCATGAATACAAAGAATGTTGGTTCTTGTGTTAACAACATTCATTTCATTTTCTGTTCTCTTTTCTTATGGTTGGTTCTTGTGTGATAACCATGAATACAAAGAATGTTGGTTCTTGTGTCAACAACATTCATTTCATTTCCTATTCTCTTGCTGCAATAATAATGTAAACACTCACTAGAAATCATAAGCTATCAATGTGCAGAAGAAAGCCCTTTTGTAATATTCATGAAGCATGCCAATATGTATATTAATGTGTATGAAGAAAAGTGCAACAAAGTATCGTTGGAAAAGAAATGTTGGTGAATGGTAAATAAGAAAAAAAGTGGAGTGATAGTGGTGGAGAAATGGAATCATGGTAGTGAATATGTAGTGAATATAGTTCCCCCCCCCCCCCAACTGTTGTAGAATTTAGAGAATAAAATCTGTTAGACTGTTTAATCCTAACAGATCAGTAGATTAGGTAGAGAAACATATGAACTCAACTGTTTAATCTGAGTTCATGGAGGAATAAGGAGTAGAATTAGATTATATTTCCTGTTTTCAAAAGAAATAAATATTGTAAAAGATTTTGTCAATCCAAATGCACTCTAAATGAAGAAAAAATGTTAGATCAGTAGGATTGGGTAGGTAGAAAGCTTGTTGAATGAAGATCCATTGTTTTTCATAGCTGTTGACACGTTTTCAGAGAAAAGTAAGATCATCCCAGCAAAGGAAGGGCAGCCCAATGGATCAGGCACAGGTAAGCCTCCCGGAGAACATAATGGATGTGGCATAGGTCAGCCTCCCAGAGAAATACAGTCCTGAAGTTCTTGATGCCTTCAAGAAGGCACCATCCCCAAGTAGAGCCACTGTTGGCCACCTATAAAATTTTTTCTATCAAAAGGTGGCCAAAACATTGTTCAGTCTTGAAGAAACACTTTCATGGCCAAAATGTTATCTCTTGAAGCCTTTTGAAGATCTCATGGTCATGTCTAAAGGTCTTCATTGCTGATTCCCTTCAGAACTCAAAATATTCTGCCGAAAATTCTATGAGAGAACTGCTGCAAAATCCCCTTTTCTCCCCTTCCTTCACTCAGAAACTAACCTTCATTTTTACTCTCTTTTTCCCCATCATTTTCCTATGTTCTCCTTTTTTCCTCATCTCTCCTTCATAAAATTGCCTTTGCAGAATTTAGAACTCCTTTTTAAACTGTAGCGAAAACCCCAAAACCCTTTGAAAACCATAAAAAATCATGAAAAAACCCATTTTTTGTATTAAGGGTTTAAGCCCCTTTGTGCCAAGTCTCAACCACTTCCCCACCATATGCCCATGGTTCTAAGACCAAGCGCTAAAACCTTTCGGCGCTAATCGCATTACAAAAATCCAAAGCACGCAAGTCTTTTTCCATGTTTCAAAGTTCCGATGCGATTGGCTCTGTATTGAAACCCCGATACGATTGGCTTTGTATTGAAAAACCCCGATGCGATTAAGCCTTTGTATTTTAAAGAACCCTGATCATATTATTTTGTTATATATATGTATCTCGTGGGCCCACCTTCAGCACCTAAAATCCATTGAATAAACCATCCCGATCCATTTTTCCCTTTGCAAAATACAAAAACCCATTTATCCAAAGTTTGATTTAAAAAACCAAAACCACATTTTTAATATAAAAATGGTTAGATTGAAAGACCGATCGCGCAATCGCATCAGAGAATTTCACAATGGGTGGATTAAAAAGACCCGCATCAAACTTCTGATGTGATTGGGTCATATATGTATAAACCCCACTCCCTCTGTTTTATGTTCCATATAGCCTACACCCGGGACTAAGAGTTTAAGTCCCGAGGTGCCAATCGCATCGCACAAATCGAATGGGTTGATTGAAAAGCCCATGCCTGACCTTCCGATTTCGAATGGCCCTTTTTTCATATATAAAACCCTGAGCATATTATCCTTCATATAAACCTTCGCCCCATAGATGGACGCCTAACCATATCATACATATACCCCGCCCATATCATAAAAACCTTTGTATATTAAAAAAAAATTTGGGTATTTTATATTAATAAAGGGTCCCGCTCGTTCATGGGCCCGATTCATCTCCACCTTTGATTGTTGACCGATCAAACGACCGATGCTCAATCGCATCGCATTTCTCATCGCATCGCATTTCTCAAATCGCATCGCAAAATTTCATCGCACGCATTTATTTGTTCCCCCGATTGGTCATCCCTCCAATTCGTGCCCCTTCGTTGATCTGATCCTCAGATCAACGACCATCGCTTCATCTCCTCGGCCCTCCCGATCGCACAATCACATCGAGGATTTTCATCGCACCCTTTGTTTTTTCCCCATCGATTGCGATCCTCCGATTCAATCTGGACCGTCCACATGTCCAGATCGGATGGTCGGGATCTAATTTCACTTCATACCATCGCCCTCCACCTTTCGCC